>CM059195.1:34322835-34521764 GCA_030323885.1 Branchipolynoe longqiensis
ATGAGGAATACCAGTCATCTGCGACTGAAATTTCCCCTGCTTATACAAGTAATGTAGCACAAAAGAAAAAGAAGAAAAATATTGTCAAAATTCAAAACCATCAGATTATGGAACTTTAATTTAGAAAATGCAATATACCTTTTACAAAAATAAGTCAGGTATAATTGCTTAATTATACTCATTTTTGTCTCCATTAATGTATAGATAAATACTTGTACTGAAACCGAACAGTCTGCGATTACACTGTAAAGCCTTTAAGTAATACCAGACGCGGTGGCCGAATCGGTAGAGCGCAGGCCTCCCATGCGAAAGGTTGGGAGTTCGATTCCCTCTCGAGTCAAAGCAATAACTTACAAAATTGGTAGTTATCGCATCCTATCCTGGTGCTCGGCATTAATAGGATAGGGCAAGGGCTGGTTAGCTCAGTGTCAGGATACCATGACTGAGTTGGATATTGGATCATGATATCAGCGGCCTGATTTCCCAGTGGGGCAGCACTATGAAATTCCCATGAGTGTGCGCTGTCACAAGTCAGTACCCTCTGCGTGATATGACCTTAGATGTTGCCAGGACGTAACGCTCCAACAATGAACCAACCAAGCTATGAGTAAAATATTAAATTTTGATAAGTGAAATGGGTTACTTCTTTTTCTCCTAAGCAGCCATGACAGGATCTACTCAGATCGAGGCTGGGGATTAATGACACTGCAAGTTCCCCCATGAGCACTCACCACCAGCCATAGCTATCATCTAACATTTATAGAGGCTTAAGCCTCAGTCACGTGATCAAAGTTGGCACTTACCGCCCCCTCTCTTAATTATTCCATTATTTATGCTATGCGGCATTAAGAGGACAGTGACACCTAATTAATTATGGACCTTTTTTGCTTAGAACTTGATGTACAGTTCACTCCATTAGTGAGCTGAGATTGATAACTATCACACATATAAATGTGGATATTGCAACAAATTTCCCCCAGTCTATGGGGAACCATATTCGGTCATCATCATCATCATCATGCTGTAGGTTGCAATGTGACAAAGACTGCTTTCATTACTTGACTGCCACTCTCCATTTAGCTCTCTGCTGTGAGAGTTGCGTCCATGAGTCGGTCTAAATGTCTCTCAGCTACATTTCATGAAAGCTGCCTGTAAAAGTGTTGAAGTGCTGCTGGCTTTTGCAAGTTACCAGCGGCACTCTCTCGGGGAGCAAATAGAGGTTTCACACTGGCAAGAACATCTCAAGACAGGCGCAAAACTATTTGTCCCTGCAGTGGCTGGTCTGGAGATGTTGGGAGTTCCATACATCAACCGCCCTTAATGCTGCCACAGTGACATGGTTTTCTGTTTAGTGTTTGCTCCCTTAGCCTTCGGTTGTGTCAAACCTGTACCACAAGGCAGTGGTTTACAACTCTGCAAGGCAGGGGCGTCAAACTCCCTGAGGTATTGCTTTACATGCAACACCTGCATAGGGATAACCATATTAGGTCATGTGATGAGGGAATCAGACCCGTGGCATCATTTATGTATTACTTCCTGAGTTTGTTTGTCGTCTCAGTGGATATTACATTCTAAGTTTATTTGTTGTCCCTTGGTTACCTTACCGGTTACTTTACCTTACTACATTAGTATCTTAGCGTCTGAACTCTTCATTTGATATAAACATATCAAACATAATTTCTATGTGCACACCCAAAATGCTGGCATCTATGCCTTGCACTAAGAACAGCTTCGATTATAGATTTGGTACCGTGACTTTATAGCATGTGCTCCTTACATAAATATTACTACCTTACTGGTTACTTTAAGCCTCATTTTCGGTTTCCTAACGTGGTTACCTGATAGTTTCCCTCACCTCTATTAACCAACGATGGCAATTCCACCTCTTGTTTAAATTGATTGATAATATCTCGTGAATAATGAGAATGCCTGGTTACTTTCAACTTGTTTATATCTAACAGGATTAGCCGGATGCAAAGCAGAGTAAAACCTCCCCGTGAAGCTCTCTTAGATGTGTCACTTCTTGTTTAAGCTGACATGTACTACAGTCTTTGATCATATCAGAAGATATCAACAGCTTGAACATGGCGGAGACTATTCTATTTCCAATTAAATTTGCATAATGAGATGGTTTTGATATTCTGAATATCCTTAGATAAATATATTAAATCGATAATTAGCATTTATTGTACTTTTGCTTGGAGTAACATTTAATTTACTTGACTAACTTTAGATATATATTTGAAGAGTTCAGTCGCAAAACCCTGTAAACGCCCATCCAACATTTTGATTATAATAACAGATTTTGTTAAGAAGCTATTTTTAATTCTTACTAATTACACTTTTCTAGTGATAAAATGATTATGGAGCAATGAACACAAAAATAGAAATGTAAAGAAGGGAATTTCTTGAAGGTTCGATTTCATTGATCTGACTAATATTGAACTAGTTATATGACACTACTGTACCATATTGTTATGGAACGTTTGGGTTTCAGAATTTCATTGCGTTACATGGTGCAAATTGTGTATTCAACAGGTATTGTACACCTTATTCTATATACCTTTGTGTAAATAACCCTGAATTGAAAAATGGCTGGAAGACCAGTGCTTCGGCACTGACAAAAGACTTATTCAGCAGAATAAACATATTTACCAAAAAAAAAGAAATTCACTTCAATTTTTATATTGGCATTTACATGGTTTTCCGCCTGAACTCTTCATTTGATGTAATTATATCAAACATAATTTCAATGTGCACACCCAAAAGGCTGGCGTCTATGCCTTGCAGTAAGAACACCTTCGGTTATAAATTTGGCACCATGACTTTATAGCATGTGCTCCTTACATGAATATTGTTGGTATCTTAATGAAAGATCACACGGAAGCCCAGGTCACATAACATAACTCACTGCGTTCACACATACTTTACATGGTGTCAGATGTGGGGTTTGGCATTTCTACAATTGCTTGCACTCTTTCTTTATTTGGTTTAAGACCCTCTGCCATAATCAGATGACCAACATAATTCACACTGGTCTGACATATCTTGGACTTTTTCGGGTTTAATTTAAGATGCACTTCTCTAGTACGAGATAGGACCCCTTCTAAACGATCGTTATTTTCACTTATTGTCCTGCCATGAATGAGAATATCGTCAGAAATGACATGAACCCCTGGTAAGTGTTGCAGCAGATCGTTCATCTCTTGTATAAAAATGTCCCCTGCCGTTTTGATCCCAAATGGTAATCTAGAATATCTAAAACGACCCCAAGGAGTGTTGAATGTACATAGTTTTGAACTGGCTTCATCCAACTGGATCTGCCAGTACCCGCTGTTAGCATCGAGCACCGAAAAATACTTGGCTCCATGGATCCGAGCCACAACCTCCTCCACTGTACGTACGGGATAGGGGCCATGTAAGATTGCCTTATTTAGTTTTGTTGGATCTAAACACACTCTGATCTTTCCAGGCTTCCGTACTATTGTTATCGAACTGACCCATGAGGTCGGCTCAGTTTCCTTGACAATCACTCCTAACTGTAGCATACGGTCTAATTCCTTTTTAACATCATCACTAACTGCTAAAGGAATGCAGCGTTGAGGGTCAATTACTGGGTATACATTATTATCAATATGAATGGTAGCATTTACTTTTATTAACCCCAACCCAGAAAATACATCAGAATATTCATTTACGACATCCTTGGCAGTATCCTCAGTTGCAACAGCATCACATGTCCGTTCTGTAACCCGGGTTAACAGTCCTAACTCGACACACGCCTCTTTCCCAAGGATAGCGCTCCCCGCATTTGTCACTTGAAAAAGTAGCTCACGTCCTTTCACGTCCAGAAGAATCTCTCCCATCGGTGTAATCCGTTGGCCATTGTACGTCACCAGCTGACAATGCGAAGGTTGTAAATGAAGCTCCTTCATCCCGTCGAATATCTTGAACGGCAGGATATTCGCTTCTGAACCTGTGTCCATCTTGAATGAAACATCACAACCTCCAACACGCACCGTCGTATACCAAAGACTGTCAGAGCTCTTAGTATTACAACATACGGCCCCAACAAACAAATCGTAGTCATGGCTACCATTACCATGCGAACGGTCACCGGTCTCTGGGTCAATGGCCAGTTCATGTACTGTATTACTGCGCTGCTGCTTTGTACGACAAACCTTGATAAAGTGCCCTATCTTTCGACAGCCAGCACATTCTTTCCCTCTCGCCGGGCAATTTCCTCGGGGATGCTGATATCCAGAATTTCCACACATAACTCCCGGAGAATTTGACTGTCGAAATGGCGTTGCCATCGACCTCTTCCAATTCGGCTGTCGTGTCATCGGCGCCATTTGACGGTCAAAAGCAGTCGCCACACTGTCGACACACTCATCAGTCTTGATACCGCTTTTGCACAGCTGGGCACCTTTATTTTCACTTAACCTGCACATCTGTATGCATTCTTGCAGGGATAGTTTAGATGTCTGTAACAACCGATCCCACAATGAATTATCTCTCACACCACATACGATCCGATCACACAGCAACGAGTCTTCGATGACGTCATAACGGCACTGTGTGATCCTTGACTTGAGCTCCCGAATGTAAACATCCATATTTTCACTCGTTTGGTTGTACAAATTAAATTTATAACGGACAACCATGATGTTACACTTGCCTTCACAGTACTGTTTGAATGCGTCGATCAACCGTCCAATCTTGTCTTTGTCCGAATCATCTATCTTTAATGTCTTATGAATCTTTTGTGCCTCACTTCCAGCGACGTGCAAGAAAACGCAGCATTGCACCTTCTCCGATTTAGATGCAGCACCCGATGCAGTCGCATATATTTCGTATGATGTGATCCATGTCCTCCAATTGACATCCACATTATCCTCCACATTCAGTGGGCCTGGTGGTTTTAATCCCGTTAAAGCCATGTTTAGGATTCCCTCTTAAACATCTGACACCATGTAAAGTACGTGTGAACGCAGTGATTTATGTGATGGAACTGTTTATTGACCTCGTCTGTTCCCGGCATGCCCTAGTCCCCACTCCATGGAAACTCCCCAGGATACATAACAATAGCCATTAGTGGACATAGTTGAACATAGTGGAGGCTCACGTAGTTGAATGTAGTTGAACTTAGTTGAACGTAGTTGAACATACCGGCATCCATACTAGTCTGTGATCTTAACTTGGTAATAACGTGGGTGAACCATGATCTCCGATTTAATTTGTTGACAGGTTCAAAAGAGTGGCATGTTAGAGGCTAAATTTGCACCCATGATGCTAACATACTCTAGCATACTCTAGCATACTCTAGCATACTCTAGCATGCTCTAGCATGCTCTAGCATACTCTAGCATACTTCGATGAAGCCCTGGTCACATAGCCGTTAGTGGACGTAGGTGAACGTAGTGGAGACTAATGTAGTTGAACATAGTTGAATGTAGTTGAACATAGCTGAACATAGTTGAACATAGTTGAACATAGTTGAACATAGTTGAATGTAGTTGAATGTAGTTGAAAGTAGTTGAACATAGTTGAATGTAGTTGAATGTAGTTGAATGTAGTTGAACATAGTTACACATAGTTGAACGTAGTTGAACGTAGTTGAACATAGTTGAACGTAGTTGAACGTAGTTGAACGTAGTTGAACGTAGTTGAACGTACCGGCATCCATACCATAACATGTTTATCCGTACCGTAACGTATTTTCCGTACCAAAACCTGCCGTATCTTTACTTATATTTCAACGTTAATCTATCCTACAGATCACTACGTCCACTAACGGCTATGTGACCGGGGCTTCATAATGGGTTATTTGAGCTTGAACCCAGTACCTTGAGATTTGTCTGCCCAGCACCATTACACTTTGAGCAACCCTTGGCTATTTCAGATCTTTTGTAACATCAGACAGGGAGGCAAAGGTTAAATTAGCTTATAACTATAAGGCATAGAATATAAATATGTCACTAAGATATAACGAATAGCCGTGTAGGGACAATATTTAGTTTTAAATCAGGCAAATATCTCGTTCTTAAATATGCCAACAATTTAGTTTTTAAAGACGGCAAATATTTTGTTTGTAGATGTGTAAAATATGTTGCTTTTAAATATGTCAAAAACTCAAAACCATCATAATATGCAACGTGGAATCTTTTGTTTGTTATTTCAAGAATATGGATATTTAGCCTGGCTAAGATATAGCGAATAACCATGTAAGGAACATACTTATTTTGAAAGTTGGCAACTCATTAAGGTTTAAAAACAGCAGATACTCATTAAGGTTTTAAAAAAAGCTGATACTTAGGTTTTAAATATGGCAAATATTGAATTTTTAAATATGGCGAATATTTACTTTTAAATATTACACATCTTTTTAAAATATGATAAATATTGTGTTATTAAAAATGGCAAATATTGATTCTATGGCAAATATTGATTCTATAAAAATAGAAAAGATTAAGTCTTTAAATATGGTAATTTGTATTTTAAATATGGTAAATGATTACTTTTTAAATATTGCAGAAAGTTAAAGGTGAATGTTGACCTAGATGAATTAGTACAGTATATGTACCTACTTCAGACTGTCTTCCCTGTGACGTTGATGATGGTTTCGAGTGATTTACTTCAACATAAATGACAGAAAACGCCCTAAACCAAGCGATTTATGTCAATAATAAAGCAGCAAGGACTTTCTTGTCAAGGCCATGAAGGCTTTGAACCTGTTTCACCATGGAGAAGTGGTGCCACCGCGGCAGTTCGAAGAACTACTTTGGTCATATTCTAATCGCACAATATTCAAATATCATAGTATAGGAATAGCAGAGCCACTAGGAATTCACACCAAGCTGACCCACTGACCCATTGACCCACTTTGCTCAGCTCCCACTGCTACACCCATACCTCATGCAAAGTAAACACAGGGTAGAAGGAGGTAAAGTACATGACCCATCCCATTTATTTATGTGTATGTATAAATGTTTACCTTTATGCAAATATTATATAAGCGGTGAAGGTGAATCTATTGTGTGCTGATTCTGGAAGGTTCTATGGTACAGCTAGAGCGGCTTGGAGCCCTGTTACTTGTTGGGGCAGGTAAGCAAGGCAGCTGGTCAGCAAAGTGCTTCCCGTCCTAACACCAGTTGGTCACTGCTACCTGATTTATTTATATAGGAACAACATCAAGCGAACCCGTCAACAGGGCATTTGTATGTGGACATTTCACGAGAAGGGAAACTGCAAACTCCTTACAATCGACGCACCCTTAACTCAAACCAGAAAACAAACCGGACTGGCTGGCTGCCCCAGTCTAGGAGGCCGTCGGTTCAAACTATGTCTGAGTCAAACCAAAGACTTATAGAATTGATACTTGGCCTGATGCTTGCCATAAATACTAAACTAGACAAGGACAAGCACTGGATTGCAATAAAAGATTCTTCGATTTTCAGAGCTTTTCGGATTTCAGAATTTCGGATAAAGGGTGGGAACCCGTATTGGCATCTGCTTCAGCATTTATTGAAGTTGTTAATCTGGACTGCTATGTACTATTTCTTAGAACATCAAATTGCTATTTGTACATCTGTTGCGGTTCAGGTGTTTTTGTGTGTGTATTTAATTTTTTAATTTTGTTTGTTCTCTCTCTTGCCTCATATCACCCATCTCATCTTCCATAAAATTCACAAATCACTTAATCTGATATGTAAGTAGTTCTAGACAAATAAGTGTTCACACTTCCTGTCTACCATTCGCTATATCGCTATAAACACCATCTGGGCTGGATTGTAGGGCATCATGACTCAGGTTGCATACGTGATCTTGATGCTCTACAATTCCATGTATTAGCTTTCTTTTGACCTCAATAAAAAAAAAAAAAAAATATATATATATAGTCCTGGTTATGTATCTATCCGATAAAGATAGCATGGTACCGGCTGGGGGAGAAAGGAGTGCCCATTACAGGGGTTCGTAGTTGAATCTGGTAGAGCAGGCAGTGGGCTAGTTTGAACCAAAGGGCACTGATGGCAGGGAAGGACTGAGGACCAGGAACGCATGGAACACACTGACAGCAGAACTAGGTCTGTCGGAGGAGCAGCAAGAAGGAGTATCCGCTGTCACTGATAGTTGAAGCCCCTGTAGCAGAGTGGTTAGAGTGTCTGACTTTATTCTAGGTCGGCCTCCTAATCTGAAGGTTGGCGGTTCAATTCCCCATGCCCCACCTCTGCCAATTAGGATTTCCACCACTGTGTACAACTTACAGCGTCATCAAAGGCTGGTTGCTCTCATACCATGTCTATGTGGTGTGGGAGGTTAAAAATCCCTTGGGTCGGTAAAAATGTAGGCTCAGGCTTTCTATCGACAAACTGTCTTATGGTGAAAACAAGTCTATTCAGACTTATCCATGATAGGCACTATAAATCTTCAAGGACTGATAGCACACATGGAATAAAACGCTATATAGCTTAATATGTTAATACACAAAACTAAATATTTTAATCTCAGTCGCCGTATGGAGACCGCAAGGTTTTTCTGCTCGCTGCAAGGTGTTGCAGCTTTTTTAAGTTGAAGTTATCTTAACTTCGGAAAATTGCAACGCTGCGAGGACTCGGCAACACCAGTTCTGTTAATATCAATGAAAAGAGCTTAAAATAAATATCAATATGGTACAAAATTCATCTTTGTGTGATCAATGTTAAGAAAGTTATGACTTTTTTATATATTGAAGATGTGTATAAAGTCAGACAAATCTGGACTAAGAAGAATTTGGTTGTTTGAAAATGACATTCAACTTCAAAATATCACAACTTTCTTAATCTCCACTTTACATCAGCAATTCAAAACGGAGGTTGTAGGGGAACGTGTGATGTACATCATCAGTGTGCTTCTAATAGGGAATATATCAAAATGTACCTATGAAAAGACAGAAAAGGGTTCACCCCTCTTCCCGATGCGGTCTACTGAGAACAATACAAAATGGCGACAAGAACCAACTCGCGGAGACCATACGATTTGTGAATAGATAAACCGCAGACCACAACAGCGCAATAATTGCATACACCGCAAGACACACCACAGACCGCAGCACCGTATGACGACAGCAGCATTTGTAAGCTAGGCATTAGCAATCAAATCTTTACCGATCACACTTTTCCCCTCTCAATGCTTCTTCTCCGGCTCCATCGTTCCTCCCTTCTTCATCAGTGTTTACAGCTCCACCAGCCTGACCACAACCTCTTCTCTCACACACACCACCTCCGCCTGATTACTTTCATTTGGCTTATTATATCCAATCAACACGATGTCAAATATTCCGATATAGGGCAGGGGGGCGGGTGTGTAATGTGTTATTTGTATGCCTAGCCAATGGATTCGAAGTCAGATAGGTATATATATATATATATATGTGTGTGTATATATATATATGTATAGGTTGGGTCATATATTGAGTTCATGTGGATGACATAGTGAGTGCTAGCAGGTTGAGTGCAGAGGCACTCAGGACCTGGCGCTTCCGCATGAACAGGGGTCAACCCAATCCGATAGGGGTCAATGCATTCAGGCTGCGATGTGCAGCCAGGGCCGTATTGGTAGTGGCCAGACAGCCACTAGTGGTGGGCAGACTACTGGTTGCCATGGGGACTAGGAATGATGTTCTCCTATTGGGTGACAGGGGTGGTGTGATACCCTACCAGGGAACCTATGTACTATAAAATAAAGATAGAAGGCTTGCCCTTCCCTTATTCTCTTCACTCTTACTTTCTATTTCTTCTTGTATGTATCGTATTTCCCTACAGCCTACTTGCACAGCCACATATCCGAGTACCAACTCTACAACGATTTAACGGGTTGGAGTGAAGGGTGAAGCTTTAGAATTGAAATGATCTTAATGGTGTTCGGTGCTAATTTCTTTGAGTTGGATATAGTCAGGAGTTACTCCAAAACAAAGTGGCAAATAGTCGTGTTGCATCTGGAGAAACCAATGGCAGTTGTGGTTAGGGTGGTGCCCCCTAGTGGTGAGAACAATTAGATCACGCTAAGGGATCTGCTTGTACAGGTTTTGGTTAACATAAAACAATGAATACAGAACAGATCGATTATTGTTACACCTCAAGAAAATATTGTGATACACATGGAAAATAGAATGGCCAACGTAATATTTTGAAATTTATACCGGCTCTCATCTGATCGCTGATGTCAAGCAGCGTCGAGCTATGCCCAGTACTTGAATCGGAACACAAGGTGCCATAGACATCCTGATACAGACTTATAATATCGCCTAGCAACTCAGTAATGGATAAGTAATAGGAAATAAGCAGCAAAAAACATTGCTTAAAAAAGACATCTTGATTATATTCATTGCTGGAAGCCGGTTGACAGTGAGAAGATAGACAAAAACACTACCACGCTACTATCTAAGTCTACCATGGCTCAAAGCTGCCGATTGCTTTTGATATAGGACAAACCATATCTCTGAATAAGGGAGCCTGTCGTACACTCAGCGGTAATTTGCGTGTATGAGTTCCTATGACCTGCTTTATTATCTAAAGCATTTTTGGACGGTTCAGATATAACCTAAAGGTGCTGTCACATTACGACGCATCGCGCAAATGTACATCGATGTATGTGATTTTTTGCCACTACGTTGGGATATGTTGGTATGCATTACGCATGCGTTAGCCGCTTGTTGGTATATGTCAATGTACATCGACATTCATCGAGATATGGCGTCGCATGTCAGGGGGTCGGCAAAGTTTTGTGCATGCACAAAACTTTCGATGCATGACAACGTTCGACAATGTGTGGTTTTTATGTCTGCCATACATTATGTATGCGTTAGGCATACGTCGATGTACGTTATACGTACGTCAGTCAAACGTTCTTCACTACATTGCACTATGTTGACCTACTTTAAAGGCAGTGGGAACACACAGTCTGCATACTGACAACATATGGATAGCATATGCCTAATGTACATCTAACTTACGTTTAGTGTTTCTCCAGCTTGTCTTGATGTATGTAACGTATGATGCGTAGTTCTGGCGATCGAATAACGTATATAACGTTCACCGGCATTTTGTGAATGTACCATGAGCGTAATTCGAGCATTTTTCTCTGGGAGGTGCGTTAGCTATACGTTGGTCATACATTGGCCATACACTGTGTATACGGTATTTATACGTCCAACTTTGCCCCCCATGCTGAAAAGTTTGACGCTTCTCGACGTAAAAAAGTGATTTTACATATTGGCGGCACACTGGCGAGATGCGTCGTAATGTGACAGAGCCCTAATCTTAAAGCTGCAGTCTGATGAAAGCGTCAAACTGTCAACTGAAAGGATGAATGGAAGAGGGAAGGAAGGAGAGGAAGGATAGAAGACTGCTGGTCAGGTATTCCCCCCCTCACAAGAAAAAAGAAGAAAAACTCACAATAAAAAGAAAGAAAGAATTAAAAAGAAAAAAAAAGAAAAAAAAGAAAACAATGCACGCTTCAAAGACAAGATTGGTGACCAAATATATATATTTGAAGTGCAAACATGTAAAAGTAGTTTTGGCAAGCATGCCAAAACTCTGACATGATAGGCATTTGCAATAACAGGTTCTATTAAATGGACTGTTTATTCCCTTCTATGTGGCAACACATGCTTAAAAAGTACATCAGTATTTAAGTTAGGTATGTAGAATCAAAACTAGATAAATGCTTTGGCTTTTGGAAATTTGATGCTTCATCAGACTATGCAGTTGTAGTAGTCTGCACTGACCTCTCAGGCAAGGAGCCGCATAGACAGGTAGGCATGGGTTGTATGGTGATATCAGGGAGCCTAGGTGGTGTAATGGTTAGCACACTGGCCCAGAGTGCAAAGAGATGTGGCTTCGAGTCCCGCTCTAGGCACAAGATTTCCCATTTTAATCAGCCCCCACGGCACTGGTAGCCGTGACCATGATCCTATACACGCTACATGCTCTATGGTTGTTGAACCTGCCCTGTGTATGTATGTGTAAGTGCATTGCCTGTATGTATGTAATTGTAAGCAGTAAAAGACTCACAATTCCAGGGGGACGAGTGTAGTAGTCTGCACAAACCTCTCAGGCAAGGAGCCACATAGACAGGTAGGCGTGGGTAGTATGGTGATATCAGGGAGCCTAGGTGGTTTAATGGTTAGCACACTGGCCCGGAGTGCAAAGCGATGTGAGTTCGAATACCACTCTAGGCGCAATATTTCCAAATGTCATCCGCCCCATGACACAGCTTTAAGAATAAGCGTTAGGGGATGTAGCAGTGAGTGTGGTGAATGTGGCTGGTGGAGACCACATTGATAGTAGAGTATTACTCATTGTTTGGCATTGTACCTGAGTAGCTGGTTGATGAGTAAATGAGGGTGCTGATGTGATGTATTGTCCATACATTGAGGTCATAGGAGCATGAGAACCAGTACCACATTGTACAAATATACAGATTTTCAGTTCAGATTTATATATTGGCAAAGAATATTATTATTCTCGCGCAACGGAGTGGGGGCAGAAGCAATGGGTGCCCCACTCACTTTGTGACATAAGCGCCTATGTGGAAATGTGATAACACATAGCGACCGAGATTGTGGTGTGATGTTCATACTTAAGAGACAGTTAGTAATTACTGAAATGTTTCCTTCATGCCCCAGAAAGAGTGCATTGAGGGAGAAAAGCATCGATATATGTTTGTTGTAACTGTCTGCAACTACCTGTTACCATGGGACCGATGGACAAGCACACCCAGCCATCCTGCATACATTATGGACACCACCTGCAGTTGGGGTTGAGTGACAGCTACCCTCTATTAGGGCATCGCCCACCCAGGCTGTAGGGGGTGTCTGATTGACTTGCTGTGTGAGCCCAGTCACCTGCATTCCTGACACACATACCTCACAAGGAGACACACTCCACTTTTTACACTCAAATGAGCAACATCTATTCCAAAGACGCTGAGCTGTGTGCAACAACCATTGGACCCAGGTTCAATGGGCTGTAGGCACTGATTCTGATATACACAAGCAAGAGTCATGCGGATCTGTGTGGGTAGTTGGTAAGGAGTGAGGGTGATAGGTCGCCAGGAGGTGACCAGGGGTTGTTGCCAATAAAGCACAACCTCTTCACTGTCAATCTTGCATGACTTGTCTTCCTTTATTCCTTATGAGTTGTTGAGATTAACAACAGGTGAGAACTGACAGACAGTTGTCAGAACACACCTGTGGAGACTAGTAATGCTTGAGGTTCAGACGGCCGAGTCCCGACATATTACAACTTGACTAACACCAGCAAGAGAGCCATACAACCACGTCACTAACAGCAATAAGAGGGGCAGAACCAGGTGACTACCAGCAGCAGAAGGGGCAGGACCATGTGACTACCAGCAATATGAGGGGTAGGACCATGTGACTACCAGCAGCAGCAGGTGTAGGACCACGTGACTACCAGTAGCAGGAGGTGTAAGACTATGAGACTACCAGCAGCAGGAGGGGTAGGACCACATAACTACCAGCAATATGAAGGGTAGGACCACATGACTACCAGCAGTAGGAGGGGTAGGACCACGTGACTACCAGCAATATGAGGGGTAGAACCATGTGACTACCAGCAGAAGGAGGGGTAGGACCACATGACTACCAGCAATATGAGGGGTAGGACAACGTGACTACCAGCAATATGTGGGGTAGGACCATGTGACTACCATCAGAAGGAGGGGTAGGACCATGTGACTACCAGCAGCAGGAGGGGTAGGACCATGTGACTACCAGCAATATGAGGGGTAGGACCACATGACTACCAGCAGCAGGAGGTGTAGGACCACATGACTACCAGCAATATGAGGGGTAGCACCACGTGACTACCAGCAATATGAGGGGTAGGACCACGTGACTACCAGCAGAAGGAGGGTTAGGACCATATGATTAATAGCAGCAGCAGGGTTAGGATCATCTGCTTAACAACAGCTGGATGGGTAGGACCACGTGGGTACAAACAGCAGGAGGGATAGGTCATGTGACTACCAGCAGCAGCAGGGGAAGGGCCACGTGACTAGCAGCAGGAGGGGTAGGACCAAGTGACTACCAGCAGCAGGAGGGCTATGACTACGTAATTAACAGCAGCAGGAGGGTTATGACTACGTAACTAATAGCAGCAGGAGGGCTATGACTATGTAACTAACAGCAGCAGGAGGGCTATGACTACGTAACTAACAGCAGCAGGAGGGCTATCACTATGTAACTAACATCAACAGGAGGGCTATGACTACGTAACTAACAGCAGCAGGAGGGCTATGACTACGTAACTAACATCAACAGGAGGGATATGACTACATAACTAACTGCAGCATGAGGGCTATGACTACCTAACTAGCAGCATCAGGAGGAGGGTTATGAGTACGTAACTAACAGCCGCATGAGGGCTATGACTATGTAACCAACAGCACCAGGAGGGAAATGATTACATAACTAACAGCCGCAGGAGGGCTATGACTACGTAACTAGCAGCAGCAGGAGGAGGGCTATGACTATGTAACTATCAGCAGCAGGAGGGATATGACTACGTAACCAACAGCACCAGGAGGGCTATGACTATGTAACTAACAGCAGGAGGCCCATAACTACGTAACTAACAGCAGCAGGAAGGCTATGACTACGTAACTAACAGCAGCAGGAGGGCTATGACTACGTACCTAACAGCAGCAGGAGGGATATGACTACATAACTAACAGCAGCAGGAGGGCTATGACTACGTAACCAACAGCACCAGGAAGGGCTATGACTACGTAACTAGCAGCAGGAGGAGGGCTATGACTACTTAACTAACATCACCAGGAGGGCTATGACTAAGTAACTAACAGCAGCAGGAGGGCTATGACTATGTAACCAACAGCACCAGGAGGGCTATGACTATGTAACTAACATCAACAGGAGGGCTATGACTACGTAACTAACAGCAGCAGGAGGGATATGACTACGTAACTAACAGCAGCAGGAGGGCTATGACTACGGTACTAACAGCAGGAGGAGGGATATGACTATTTAGCTAACAGCAGCAGCAGGAGGGCTATGACTACGTACCTAACAGCAGTAGGATGGCTATGACTACGTAACTACCAGCAGCAGGAGGAGGGCTATGACTACATAACTACCACCAGCAGGAGGGCTATGCCTACGTACCTAACAGCAGCAGAAGGAGGGATATGACCACGTAACTAACAGCAGCAGGAGGCAGGAGGGCTATGACTACATACCTAACACCAGCAGGAGGGCTATGACTACATAACTAACAGCAGCAGGAGGGCTATGACTACGTACCTAACAGCAGCAGGAGGGCTATGACTACGTAACTAACAGCAGCAGGAGGGCTATGACTACATACCTAACAGCAGTAGGAGGGATATGACTAAGTAACTATCAGCAGCAGGAGGGATATGACTACGTAACAGATGAGTAATAACAATATGAGGGCCAAGACCACGTGAGTAATAGGATGTCATGACTCACATCAGCAAGAGAGCCAGGATGCTGTGACTAAAACCAGGATGTCGGCCAGGACGACATAACTAGCACCAGCAGCAGGAGGGATATCCCAACATGACCAATAACAGCAGGAGGGCTAGGGTCACGTGACCCGCAGCAGCAGGAAGACCAGTACCACGTGATCACTGAGCTGACGTGGTAGAGTAGGGGACATCTGGGGAAGGCAGTTAGCTGCCACCAGAAGTTTGAGGGCAGTGAGGGAAGGCGCTGAGCTACAGGGGACAGGTGGGCTGGAGGCCGCCTGTCGGCAGCCATGGCTTCCCTTCACTCCTGTCACCTACAGTCCCCGGGCCCCGCAGGCTCTGAGCCCGCCACTCAACCCCTGACGGCCCGGCGACACCGCCTCACCGCCCCGCTCTGAGCTTCACCCATCCCACCAGCCCTAGATTTGCTATATGGGAGGGGCAGGGGGGGGGGGGCGAGAGCAAATGTCGTCGTCAATCATCTCACGAAGCCATAGCGACATCAGATATTGTCACGGAGGCTGATGATGCAAATGGAATATATATGTTGTACCTAGAACAGGTGCGAACCCACACCCACCTGTCATTCTGGGAGATAGCGTGCTAACCATTAGACTATATAGGCTCCCCGATGCAATGTTTGGTTGTTTGTTGGGGTTTTAAATCCTGGCAATATTTAAGGTCATGTCAGGAAGGGCCCTGATGCAATGACCTTATCCACGCCTCCCTCTTTGATGGGTTGCTTGCCTGTGAGGTCAGTGCCGACTTCTAGTATTAAAATTCACAACACGAGACAGCATTTGGTACAATGGGCTTTATTTTATCAGGTATATCATCAGTACAGTATATATGAGTCAAGTAAGTCATCAGTGCAATATATATGAGTCAATGAACTGGAACCACCATGGATCTGCTTCTTCGGGACCCATGCTGTTGTTTTGAATCGGGCGGGACTCGAACCCTCAACCCTATCGAGTCAATTTTTATCTAGTGGTGTGGGTGGGCGGGCGAAGAAAGCTGGATGGTGCGAAGATGGTGGCGGCTGCGATAGTTGTGCAGGGCGATCAAACGGCCATTAGGTCACATGACTGAAATGGCGGGAAATTCGATATGGTTTTCGCCACCTATCGTGTGTATGGGTAAGGAGAGAGGTTCCTCCAGGTGGTGCCACTGTAGCAGCAGTGGCCGCTGGGAGTCGTAGTTATCTCAGGCTGGAGCCAGAAGGTAGCACCACAGTGTCGTTTCCTGCATGTTATCGGGCTGCCCAGTCTCCATGTGTGAATTATAACATGTAAAATATCATGCCGCCAACAAATGGTGACAGACTATGGATTAGGGCTGCATAATTAAGTGATTTTTTATTTCTGCCGTATTTTCTGGATAAATGTGCAATCAGGGAAAGCATTGCGCCTAGAGTGGGATTTGAACCTTTTCTGGATAAATATGGAATGAAGGGGAAACATTTTAATTTTTTTTGGGGGGGGGGGGGTAAATATGTTTATTCTGCTGAATAAGTCTTTTGTCAGTGCCGAAGCACTGGTCTTCCAGCCATTTTTCAATTCAGTGTTATTTACACAAAAGGTATATAGAATAAGGTATTTAGGAAACTGTTTTTATTTTGAAAATGTTACTTCCATCGGGTTATGCAATTTTGACTGCATATTGTCACAACAGGTTGGTTGTTGGGAGTTTACGTCCTGGCAACATCTAAGGTCAAACAGGAGGGGAGGAGGGGGAGAAGGAAGGAGGGGGTGAGAGGGTTCCAATGTGGGTGAGAGGGTTCCATTGCGCCTAGACTGGGATTTGAACCTTTTGTGGATATATGTGTAATGGGGGGAAATATTGCGCCTAGACTGCGATTTGAACCTTTTATGGATATATGTGTAATGGGGGGAAACATTGCGCCTAGACTGCGATTTGAACCTTTTATGGATATATGTGTAATGGGGGGAAACATTGCGCCTAGACTGCGATTTGAACCTTTTGTGGATATATGTGTAATGGGGGGAAATATTGTGCCTAGACTGTGATTTAAACCTTTTGTGGATATATGTGTTATCGGGGGAAACATTGCGCCTAGACTGCGATTTGAACCTTTTATGGATATATGTGTAATGGGGGGAAACATTGCACCTAGACTGCGATTTGAACCTTTATGTGTAATGGGGTGAAACATTACACCTAGAGAGGGATTTGAACCCATGCTTCTGCCGCTCCGGAGCTAGCATCCCAACCATTAGGCTATCTAGGCCCCCTGAATCTATCAATCAACCTTCACCTACCTGTGTCTGAGCAATTTCACTTTGTGAGGTCAGTGCATATTGCTGATGCATGTCAACCTGGAAGAGTAAGACTCATAGTTACAATTACAAATATCTATGTAACGCACTTACAGAATATACATAGACAAGGGTTCAACTCTATTATACAGTGCATAACTTGCACAGTATCCTGGTCACAGCACCAATGGCATGGGTGGTGTCGTTGCAAATGGGAAACATTACATCTCGGATCGAAGCCTCACTTCAACCATTTTTGGGCGACCATCTTAACCATTTCATTGTTTTGGGGTAAATATGTTTATTCTGCTGAATAAGTCTTTTGTCAGTGGCGAAGCACTGGTCTTCCAGCCATTTTTCATTTCAGGTGTATTTACACAAAAGGTATATATAATAAGGTGTACAATAACTCTTGAATACACAATTTGCAGCATGTAACACAATGAAATTCTGATAGCAATATGGTAACAGTAGTGTCATATAATTAGATCAATACTAGTCAGATCAATGTGAGTATTTACATAGTATTTAGAATGTGAGCAGAAGTTATCTTCTGTTTTCAGTTGGTAAAGTTGTAGTAAGTTTTAATGCTCAGTTGCAGTTAGGCAAGCGCTATATACATGTCAGTTTGTTAGAAATATTCTAGGGTAACTCTAGTGTAGTTAGTTATGTGAGTTTATTAATTATGTTGTTGGGGTGAGGTTGTTAATAATACACTGGACCAGCTGTTACCAGTGAAGCAGTGGGACCAATCCCAGTGCATTTAGGTCTTAAATTTTACATTTTTATTTGGACTGTCTCTGTCATTGTATACATTAGGCTACAAAGACCCCATAATATAAGCCACATACCCATGCCTACTCTGGGCATGTGCCATTTCACATGGGCACATCAGTACAACTGCATCAGATTGAACATTATGAGCGTAGTAACAGTTAGTTATAAGTTAACTGTGGCATTCTCTGTGGCGGAGTGGTTAGAGTGTCTGAATTTTTTCTAGGTCAGACTCCTAATCTGAGGGTCGGCGGTTCGATTCCCCGTGCCCCCAGCTCTGCCAATTTGGATATCCACCGCTGTGTATAACTTACAGCGTCATCAAAGGCCGGTTGCTCTCATACCATGTCTATGTGGTGTGGGAGGTTAAAAATCCCTTGGGTCAGTAAAAGTGTAGGCTCGGGCTTTCTATCGACCAGCAGTGGAATGAGGAAGACCAGTCGTCTATGACTGCAATTTCCCCTGCTTAAACAACTAATGGACAAAAAAAACAAATAAAAACAATTTCATTGCACATGTTCAGTTTCTGTCTGTTCCACTACCACCAATTGTCGATTAACTAAAAACCGGATGGGATGGCCGAATGAGTAGAGCGTCGTTCGCCCTGGGATTTGAACCCATGGGTTCGAATCCTGGTCGAGTCAAGCCACTTACTTAAAAATTGATAGTTGTCACTTACTAGCCTGGTGCTTGGCATTATTACTATATTAGGACAGGGCAAGGACTGGTTAGCTCAGTGTCAGGATAATTTGACTGAGAGGTATAGCAGGTCATTGTGCTGGCGGCCTTGTCTGCCAGTAGGGCAGCACTATAAAGTCAACATGAGTGCGCACTGACACAAGGCGGTACCCGTCCTGATATGACCTTAGATGTTGCAAGGACGAGAAACTCCAACAACCAACCAACTAACTGTTCCAGACGCTCTGAGGTTAAAATGCTTTATATTTAAACCTAAGTCGACCTTATCCATTAGTATTAGACAGATAAAACAAAAAAAACCTTCATTTGTGTGAAAGCAGAATCGATCTCCAGCAAAGTGAGACCAAACACTTACACAAATTGGTAATTTTCTCTACACTGCTGAAAACTTGGGGCAAGCATTGGTCATGACACAAGCACTGGGTTGGCTTCGATTGAACTGAGTGGAATATTTATCCTGGTAAATCAATATTTTAATCATAGGAATATCATTATTATTTTCAACACCGTCCCACTGGCAATGGGTGGTATTTATATATATACATATTTATATCTGTATTTTAACGAATAATTAAAATACACATGAGACAATGAGGAAGATAATTAACCAGAAGAACAGTATTCAATATTGCAACCATTTTGCAAGGTTCTTAAAAGGAAGACAATTTGTTGTCATAAGTTATTATAACTTGCTTTATGCATAATAAATGAGGCAGCAAGTGCAAATATATGGCTCTCAGCTTTTTGTAACTACTGACTCATTAAATTGAACTTGAATACTGAAATACTATTGGTTTGGATATTGCTCTTTTTCGGTAGGAAGGAGTAGAACATCAAGACTGGAAAGAAATGAAAGCAGAGTGGACAAAAAGAGGACTGGAGGTTTTGCGCTGTGTTGGAGACTGTTGCTTGAATAGTAGAGACCTGCCAGGATGGCTGAATGAGTTGAGCGTCCGTCCCTCGTGTTGGTAGATCGCAAACCCTGGTTGAGTCAAACCAATAACTTAAAAATTGATACTGGTCACTTCCTAGCCAGGCGCTCGACATTATTAGGATAGGGCAAGGACTGGTTGGCTCAGTGTCAGGATAATGTGATTGAGTGGGATATCAGGTCAAGTCCTGGTGGCCTGGTCTCCCAGTGGGGCAGCACTATAACATTGCCATTAGTGCGCACTGTCACAAGTCGATACCTGTCCTGATATGACCCAACCAACTTGAGCAGTAGATAGTGAGTCACTAGATATGAATAAGGTCATTAGGGAGTCAGCGCGTTATCTTGTGGTGGCTATCAGCCCAGCACCATGGCCATTATGTCATGAGCTCGTTGCCATGGTAACGACAGAGGGCACATCCCAATGAGGCAGCACTACAAATCAGCCATGACTGTGCGTTCTCCCAAGCTGGTGTCCGTCTTGATAATACTGTATATGTTACTAGGACGTAAGACCCCAAGCTACCTCGCATGTTCTATTCTATGTAGTGGAAAGTGTGAGGTGGAGTCGGATTTCTGACAAAGCCTTCAAGTTGAGGCAGGTGTGTTTTCTTTTTCTTGTGGATTATAAATTTAAACTGTTAATGAATAACAGATCAGGTTTATCTCATCATAATTAAGACCAGCCATGTGGGCTGGAAGGTAGAGACAGCTGCAGCAGGTAAACAGAGGCGCCCCCTGCTGGTGGAGGGGGGGAAGCAGTATCAATGTGGAGGATACAGCATCAACCTGCAGGATGCATACTCCACCTGGAGGCAGCCTGGTTATCTCATTGCTAGGCTCACAGGAGCACCTGTTTAATCACCATTTAATTGCTCTCATTGTTGGGGTTTACATCCTAGAAACATGTATGGTCATTTCAGGACAGGCACCGACTCATGACAGTGCACACACATGGCAACTCCATAGTACTGCCCCCACTGGGAGATCTCGGTCACCGACACCATGCCCCAATATCCCACTGTCGCATTATCCTGACACTGAGTAAGCCAGTCCTTGCGGAGTGGCAGGCTAGGTAAGGACCAGTGTAAATCTTGTGAGTCATTGGTTTGACTCAGCCGGGATTCGAACCAATAACCGATGACCTCCCCGTGCATGTACTGAGCAAGGAACTCATTGGGCCACCCAGTAAGGTCGATGTAGAGAAAGTTTTAGTCACAGGAACAGAAGGTGGGTTTGGTGACTGCTCTATGCCAGACCTCATGTTGTCAGACACTAGATTTGTTAAAGTTGAGCCAGATTGGATGGGCAAATGAGTTGAGTGTCCGCTGTCAATTTGGGAAGGTCGTGGGATTTGCCCTCTAGGTTTTAACTATGGCCGAGTCAAGCTAATAACATAACAATTTATACTTGCCACTACCTAGCCTGTCATTCAGAATTACTAGAATAGGACAGCGAGCAGTGGAATGAGGAAGACCAAATGTTTGTGATTGATATTCCCACTGGTTAATCAACAAGAAAACTGAAAACTAGTCAGATGAAACCCACAAACTATTCTAAACTAGAACACTTTCCTACATTTAATCCTACATATCCAACTTAGCTGGGATAGGGCAAGGACTGGTTAGCTCTGTATCAGGATAATATGACTGAGTGGGGTATTGGGTCATGGTGCTTGGCAGCCTGGTTCTCAGTGGAACAGCACTATAAAGACAGTTTACATGACTGTACACTTTCATAAGTGGGTACTTGTCCTTAGATGTTGCTAAAATGTGAAACCGCAATAAACAAACTAATAAATCTTCTCTAGTTTGAAGTCACTTTTATGTTAAATGGCTAACTTTGGAGATATTTGAAATGAAAACATGGAACGATAATTTTGGTGTACGCATCAAAATTCTGACACTTCAACAGTGACAGGTTGTAATAAATTTACTTGTTATTTCCTTCTAATCTACAATAAATATTTACGGTAGATAGGTAGATTCAAATCTAGATCAGTGTTTTTTAGTTTTAAATAATTGCTGCATTCATTTTGCGCATTTTAATCATGGATAATTGGTCTTCCTCATTCCACTGCTCATTGCCTTATCCTAATAATGCTGAATGCTAGATAGTGACAAGTTCAACATTGATTTAACTCGGTAAAGTTGCACTGTTGGAGACTGAGCATCCATGTGTGGGAGAGATGGTCTCCGGATAGTGTTGTGATTTGATTGGTCGGCTAGGTTGTGTTGTGATTGGCTGAGAGCTGGAGGAGCGCAGCGTACACCGATGCGCCCCCCCCCCCCCCCCCGGCGGCAGCTCTCCTCCCCCACTTGGAGGTGTGGCCCCCCTCGGAACCCTCCCCTGGAAGCACCCCCCCTTAGTGTCAGGGGTGGGAAGACCCAGCAGCTTCGCGGTCCCTGTGCCCAGCAATGAACCCAAATTAGCGCCTCCCCTCATTCCAGACAATGTAATTTTTCTTAAAGTTAGATAGTCCGATGGCTCTCGAATTCTTGCATCATTTTTTATATAAATATATCAGGTTGACTATTATAACCTACTATTTATTATTCCTGAGTCATTTCGATGAAAAATGGCTAATTTTGGAGCAATTTGAGCTGAAAGAACACTACATCATTTTTGCAAGCTAGTCAAAAGTCTTGTTGTTGTGGCGCAGATTCACATCTTGCAATTGTCACGTGATGAGGAATGACCTATTAATGTGTAGGTAGTCTGGAACCTGACTAATGACATATATGGTACTGGGAATGAGCGCTAGACTAATAAGGTCATGAGATTGACCTAAATGATTAATGGCCTCCCTGTGTAATGGCTGTCTGAAACTGAGTGTCCAAAGGAATAGGTTATAAAATTCACGGATTATTCTGTATATGCTGTACCAAATCATTAGTTAATGCACTCATATCTAAATTGGATATATAGGATCAAATATAGGTAGTTCCTTTGATTTTGACAAAATTATATTTTATCGGGCTATGCAACTTTAATATCTCTGAGGCATCTTTCATTTGCAAATTGTGCAATGTGAAACGCTCGTTTGATTTCCCTACTTTAATGGGAATCAGTATAAAAGTGAGTTCCCATCTTTCACCTGCTTCTCCTTTTATCTTCGAGTGAAATCGGAGAAGTCAAAATGAAATTGATCTTGACGAATACTGCTGTGGTGCGGACCCACGCTTTCTGTAAAAGTGGCAAGATTAACACAAATGTTCCTTCAATAATTCATGTTCCTTCAGCTTGGTTTTCAACAAGTAAAGGAAAGCAATTTTAGAGAGTATCTAGAATTACACTTCAAATCATGAACGGATTTGATACGAATAAATTTCTTTGCTAAATTTAAGGTTGAATCTTTCTTTGAAGATTTATTCTGCCTATCATGGATAAGTCTGAATAGACTTGTTTTCACCATTAGACAGTTTGTCGATAGAAAGCCCGAGCCTACACTTTTACCGACCCAAGGGATTTTTAACCTCCCACACCACATAGACATGGTATGAGAGCAACTGGACTTTGATGATGCTGTAAGTTATACACAGCGGAGGAAATCAAAAGTGGCAGAGGTGGGGGCATGGGGAATCGAACCACTGACCTTCATATTAGCAGTCCGACCTAGAAAAAAGTCAGACAGTCTAACCACTCTGCCACAGAGAACACCATATAGTTTGATGCTTTTGAGTTTATGCCATTTACTGAGGTAAATATATTATCATTAACTTTACCCTGCATTGTGCATGGGTTAAAAGCTAGGCTCTGCATCAATCCCTGGACCAATATTGTGTTGAACTGTCATTATATGAAGAGTTCAGGCCTAAAAACACATAAACACCAATCCAGAAATGTAGCTTAAATAAAAAATGTATACAGGACAAAAAGTGTATCTCTCACTAATTCCACTTTTCCTATGATCATATGAGTATGGCGCAATGAAGAGAAATATAGGACTATTAAGAAATTAACATTTTGTAGGTTTGATTCCAATGTTTATCTCCATTTTTGGATTGGCGTTTACATGGTTTTGCGCCTGAACTCTTCATATATATAAATTCATGGTCTCTGACTATATTCAGAGACCTTGTATATATCTACATTCTCTGCTATATTCGGAACTTGGTAACAGTCCGGTTTTAAAATAGCGTGGAATCCATCTGTATCATTATGCCGTATACCATATCGGTGACGCTATCTAATGGGAGAGTTAACAACACTTGCGGTTATGTAATGCAAAAGGGATCCGACTCTGATTGAAGTGACCAAAGTTAGTAAAAACCATTAAAATTAATGTAAAATATGTATGGTAGGCACAAAAAACATGTTATTAACAAATCATACATGGCGAAGCATCAGTGGAGTACCATGATGCGTGTTGCCAGTGCTTGTTGACAGAGGATTAGTGATCAGAATAACCTTAAAACTTAACTACCGTTTGGTATTGTCATGGGGGTGATGAAAATGGGAAATATTGTGCCTAGAGCGGGACTCGAACCCACATCTCTTTGCATTCCGGGCCAGTGTGCTAACCATTACACCACCTAGGCTCCCTGATATCAACACACTCCCCACGCCTACCTGTCTATGTGGTTACTTGCCTGAGAGGTCAGTGCAGACCACTACACTCGTCCCCCTGGAATTGTAAGTCTTGTAATGCTTACAATTACATACATACAGGCAATGCACTTACACATACATACACAGGGTAGGTTCAACAACCATACAGCGCAAAGCTTGCACAGGATCCTGGTCACGGCACCAGTGTCATGGGGGTGATGAAAATGGGAAATATTGTGCCTAGAGCGGGACTCGAACCCACATCTCTTTGCATTCCGGGCCAGTGTGCTAACCATTACACCACCTAGGCTCCCTGATATCAACACACTCCCCACGCCTACCTGTCTATGTGGTTACTTGCCTGAGAGGTCAGTGCAGACCACTACAGTATTATATATAGATTGCTGACAAGGCACAGAGAATGCGAAAGCAGTACTTTGGAAGAAACATGATTTCTTTTGCTATCACAGCATGGTACTCGGCATGCAAGCAATCAAAAGTGAGCAATACACTGACACTGAGACAAAGTCACGCAAACTTATACAGTCGCGGCTATCGAACAAGAAACTTGTATGCCGGACGCGGTGGCTGAGTCGGTAGCATGCAGGCTTCCCGTGTGAAATCCCAGCTGAGTCAAACCAATTATTTATATCATTGATACTTGTCGCTACCTAGCCTGGCGCTCGGCATTAATAGGATAGGACATGGACTGGTTAGCACAATATCAGTTTAATGTGACCCCGTCGGATATTGGGTCAAGGAGCCAGTGGCTTGGTCTCCCAATGGTGCGGCACTCTAAAGTTCTCTTGAGTGGGACCAGTCGGTATCCATCCTGATATGACCTTTGAAGTTGCTAGGATGTAACACCAACAAACAAAAACTGGGAAATACAGAAAACAAGCTAACGAGACATCATTGAGAACGAGGCTGTTAATCGGTGGCTGGTCACTGCCCTGTCGTATCGAGAGATTGAAGTGACATGGTTGGTTGTTGGAGTTTTCCATCCTAGCAACATCTAGGTTCATATTAGAATGGGTACCAACTTGTGACAGTGTGCACGCATGGAAACTGTACAGTGCTGCCCCACTGGGAAATAAGGCCGCCAGCACCATCGCCTGATATCCCACTCAGTCACATTATCCTGACACTTACCCAACCAGTCCTTGCCCTATCCTCAGAATTCTTAGCTCCTGGCTTGGAAGCAACATGTATGAATTGCTAAGTCATTGGTTTGACTCGACCAGGGTTCGAACCCGTGGGTTTGAATCCCACGATCTACCAAAGCGAGAGACTCATTCGGCCATCCTGTCTGGGTAGAGTGACAAGGAGAGTTGTGTTTGTTTGTTTGTGTGTTTGTGATCGGGCGTGGTGGTAACTCAATCAAGGTGATGTGGAGTGGTTGGCGATCTGCTGAGGACTGAATGAGGTGGGTGGTGCTGGTGGAGAGCACAGCATTATATTTAGGCGCATCCCCCGGCTTTCCTATTCGCTGATTGGATGTGGATTGATTGGTCAGGTGGTGTTAGCCAAGCAGCTGGCCGTAGAGGCAACCCTAACCCAAGTAGGTCAGTGGGTCAGGGGTGATTCAAGATGAGTTATGGCAGTCAGCTATGGACGAATTCAGCTGGGACCTTTCCATCCGCAATATTTAGGCTACGCCCACCTGCGCAGTCAACTTGGTTTTCGAATGCAAAGTGGACCAGTCAAATGGTTTCAGTGGTTTCAGCCAATCAGAGCTGTTCTTTTCCATTGCAATGTTTGCAATCGAAAAGAACCAATCAGAGCTGTTCATTCCTATTGCATATGGCTGACCCCTATGGGTGCCACCATTTGTAATAAAAAAGAACAGCTCTGATTGGCTGAAGCTATTGAATCTTTCAACCTTTCCATATCAGCCATGTTGAAATACACCACACGATCTTGTGAATGGAGCCACAAGACACATTTGAATCATACGTATAGAAACCCACTCCCGGTCTCAGTCAAATAGGAATTTGTAAAGAAATATTTGTATATTCGCATGGAACGGCCCAGTCGAATACGTCCTATAATTCCCCCTCTACCCCTATCAATGACAGTAAAGTAGCAGATTCAGCTCGCGCTGTCTATTGACCATGACGATCTCCTTTACTTTAATTTGAAGTAAGTTTGTTTAGGAGGAGGGAGAGAGGGCGGTGGGATAGGGAGGAGAGAGGACGGTGGGAGTGGGGGGAGAGGACGGCGGGAGGGGGAGCGGGGACGGAAGAGGGAGTGGACAGCGGGAGGAGGGGAGGGGTACGGCGGGAGGAGGGGGAGGGGATGACGGGAGGAGGGGGGAGGGGACGGCCGGAGGAGGGGGAGGGGACGGCGGGGAGGAGGGGGAGGGGACGGCGGGGGGAGAGGGGACGGCGGGAGGAGGGGGAGGGATGGCGGGGGGAGGGGAGGGGACGGCGGGAGGAGGGGGGGGACGGAAGGAGGGGAGATATAACGGTGGGAGTGGGAGGGGGAGAGGAAGGACGGCGGGAGGTGGGGGAGGGGACGGCGGGAGGAGGGGAGGGGCGGCGGGAAGGGAGGGAGAGGACGGCGGGAGGAGGGGGGAGGGGACGGCCGGAGGGGGAAGGACGGTGGGAGAGGAGGGAGAGGATGGCGGGAGGTGTCGTAGGGGACGGCAGGAGGAGGGGGAAGGGACGGCGGGAGGGGGGGGCGGGAGGGGGAGGCGCGGGGGAGGGAGAGGGGACGGCGGGAGGGAGGGACGGCGGGAGGAGGGTAGGACGGCGAGGAGGGAAGGGACGGCGGGAGTGGTAGGGGAGAGGACGGCGGGAGGAGGGGAGAGGGACGGCGGGAGGAGGGGGAGGGGACGGCGGGAGGAAGGGAAGGGACGGCGGGGGAGGGGGGGGGGGGCGGCGGGAGGGAGAGGGGACGGCGGGAGGGGCGGGAGAAGATGTCGGGAGGACTGGAAGGGGACGGCGAGTGGGGGAGGGGACGGCCGGAGGAGGGGGAGGGGACGGCGGGAGGAGGGAGAAGGGACGGCGGGAGATGGGGAAGATGACGTCGGGAGGGAGAGGGGAGCGGATGGTGGAAGGGGGTGGGGAGAGGACGGCAGGAGGTGGCGGAGGACGGAATGGGGGTGGACAGAACGGCGGGAAGGAGAGGGGACGTCGGGGGGAGGGCGGCGGGAGGGAGGTGGGAGGGGACGGCTGGAGGGAGAGGGTGGCAGGAGGTGGGAGGGGAGAGGTCGGCGGGGAGGAGGGGGATGACGGCGGGTGGGAGATGGGGGGGGCGCGGTGGAAGGGGAAGGGAGGACGGCGGGAAGACGGGGAGGCCGGCAGGATGGGGAGGGTGGATGTCGGCGGGAGGGGTGGAGTTGACGTTGTATAGACTCAGTAATCGCGCAGTTCAGCCTGGTTTGGCGTGTAAGCTTGCAGTGTAAGGCAGCCAGGATAATAAATGGAACTATTTGTTCGGCGCTGATACAGGCGGAATGGGCTGAGGCACCTCAGGAGCATTGGTCGGGGCCAGTGTCAATATGGCTGTAGGGGGATGGAGATAGGCAAGGCTACGTGCGACATACAGTGCGTAACCTGCACCAATATGCCTGCCAGCCTGCCAGCCTGCCAGCCTGCCAGCCTGCCAGCCTGCCAGCCTGCCAGCCTGCCAGCCTGCCAGCCTGCCAGCCTGCCAGCCTGCCAGCCTGCCAGCCTGCCAGCCTGCCAGCCTGCCAGCCTGCTTAATGCACCTGGTGTTTAGGAGAATTACAAGTGGGTGAGTCCAACTCTCAAACTCTTACAGCATACATATATGATATACAGTAAAACCTCTCTATACCGACCCCTCCACAGATCGACCACTCGCCTATATCGATCGCTTTATTTGGGTTCCAACAATACCATTGTAAGGATATTCTAACTCTCTAAACCTACCACCTCCCTAAATCGACAACTTATAGTTGGTCCCATGGTCGGTCGGTTTAGAGAGGTTTTACTGTATATTCAACTCTCAAACTCTCACAGTATGCATATATAAATGAAGAGTTCAGGCGCAAATCCACGTAAACGCCGATCTAAAAATGGAGATAAACATTGGAATCAAACCCTCAACAACTTTATTTCTTTATAGTATTTCTCTTTTGTTCATTGCTTCATAACCATGTGATTATATGGAAAGTGGAATTAATGAGAATTCAAATTATCTTCAGGTGAAAATCTATTATTTAAACTACATTTTTGGATTGGCGTTTATGGTGCTGTCACACTACGACGTTTCCCCCGCGCGCCGGTAATGCGCAAGATATTTGCTAGCACGCTAGAGACGTCAAACTTGTCGGCGTTGTGGGAGAAAGTTCGACGGGGTGCAGCGTGTTAGTGGCTGGTTGGTGGTGTGCTATTGGCGCGTTATTGGTGCGTTAGTAGCGTGTTATTAGCATGTCTGTAGCATGTCAGTAGTGTGTTATTGGCGTGTTTGTAGTGTGTTGATGGCATGCTGGTAGCTTGTTGGTAGCGTGCTAGTACTGTGTCAACGCATACACACCCGCCATCAACATGTCAACAAGCACAGGGAACACGTCCACACCCGCCACCAGGACGTCCACATGCGCCGGCAACACGTCCAACGCATCGAGCAATGCTGGAGCAAAGCCATTAACGCACCCACTACACATCGATGGGAGGTCACTGACGCGCCGACAGAATGATCGCAGTTTGGCGAAAAAAATGCCAACGTTAATCGATGTTGATCAACGTTCTGCCAGCGTCCGCCGGCACACCGCCAAAGGGTGTCGACGTGTTGCTAACGCATCCGTAACACGCCCGCCAACCCCTGCCGTGCATTGCGGCCCGTCGAAAGTTTTGTGCAAGCACAAAACGATCGGCGTGAACCGGCGGGCGCCGACGGGAGCCGACATGTTGGATCACACGTTGCTATCAGTCTACGTGTACCGAAGTGCCAGTAACGTGCTGGTAACACGCCGGTAACATACCGGACGTGTACCGACATTTCGACCAAAAACCCAACACGTCGGCACGCATCGACCCGCGTTGGGCCGAAACGTTGTAGTGTGACTGCGGCATTACAAAGATTAGCGCCTGAAATCTTTATGTATATATACTGAATTCTCAAATTCTCACAGTATGCATATATATTCAACTCTCAAACTCTCACAATATATATATCCAACTCTCAAACACAAACACAAACACAGCCACAGACAGAGCCACATACACAGCTCCAGCCACAGGCACATGTCCATCGCATTGGTCCGTGGCCCAAGGCTCGGCAATTTAATTCGCGTTCTGCACACTCCCTGCAGAAATCACATTTGGCAAGATGATTCGAGCTATTCTAGAAGCAGCATTGTTCTCCTATCGTCTGACTATGACCAGAAGCTATGTGATGAGAATTACCATACACGGGGGTTTTGTGGTTGGTTGGTTGTTGGAGTTTTACTCCCTGGTAACATCTAAGGTCATATCAGGACTACTGGGTTTGTGTGTGTGTGAATAAACCCTCCTACAAAGCCCTACTATGTTTGATCTAATTAACATTGAAACCAAGATGGCATAGAGGGGGTAAGTTGTGTCATTGGTTTGAAGTCGCAATCGTTGACCACCTATTGGTCGACTTTGGAACTAACTGTTCATTCATATTCATATGGTAGCTGATAAGCATTCAGGTCTGTCATGCTATAAAACATCCTACCTTCCCCTTGCCACTGCCCTTCCCCTGCCCTTTCCCCTTCCCCTTTCCCTTACCCTTCCGAGTCCATTCCCCTTCCTCTTTGTCTTCCCCTTCCCTTCCCTTACCCCTTCCCTGTCCCCTTCCCTGTCCCTTCCCTTCCCCCTCATTTTCCCCTTCCCATTCCCTTTCCCCTTTCCTGTCCCCTTCCATGTCCCCTTCCCTGTCCCCTTACCCTTCCCTGCCCCCTTACTATTCCTTTCCCCTTCCCCTTCTCCTTCCCTTCCCCTTCCCTTTCCCCTCCCCCTTCCCCTTCCCCTTTTCCCGTACCCTTCCCCTCCCCCTCCCCTTCCCCTTCCCCTTCCCCTTCGAGCTCCCCGTCACCTAGATACAAGATTCACCTGGTACTTGTAGTACATGGCGTGAATGACAACGTAGTCTGAATACGGGCGAAAATAGAGTTAGTATAGAACAACAAGTAGAATGCTTGGCACCAGTGTCAAATGGTTATTTATATCGGCACAGACTTGGTGAAATGAGAGAGAATGCAAAAAGACAAGATCGCGGCCACAGAACGCCGTCGATTTCACTTTTAAATCTTATTAAACTAGATATAATATTATATTTTTCAACTCAAAGGTAGCAGGCTATCAATAAGACATATGTCAAGAATAATTGTTGCTTCTTACATTGCGAGTACCAGGTGAATCCTTTATCTACCCCTCACCCTACGCTCCTCCCCTTTCCCACGTCCTTCCTCCTCTCTCCCCCTCCTCCTACCCTCCTCCCTCCTCCCCTCCTCCCTTCTCCTCCCCTTGTTCCTTCCTATCCCCTTACCCATTCCAACCTCCTTCTAGACTGCACTATAATTATCTTGAGGCATGTCAACTTCCCTGTACCGTCCACCATACACCCCCCCCCCCCGCCCTCCTGACCCCTCCCCGGTTGACCATCAGCTATACACCATTCCCGTCATGTTGACTTACACGGATACACTCCTGCAGACAATAGCCTGACACAGACCCCAGGCGCCATACACCACTAGCCCCGTCCATCCACCCATGTCACGTGACCTGCCATGCTGCATACAGTGAGCTATGAGAGTGGACAGTCGACTCCGACGTCAGATACTCATACTAAGAAACTACAGATGCAGGCGGCAAATAATAAACTGGACAACTTATCTTGATGGAGAACAATTGTGCTGAAACTACCATTCAGTGGTTACCATTTAAAGAACCATTATTTTGTATGTGTTGTATGTTTTTTATTTTTTTATTTTGGACTTTTATCCTTTGTTCCATTGACTTTACACTACTTATTTTGTGATTCGGTAGGGTGGGTTGTGGCCCAGCCAGATGCATATTGCATTTTTGTGAAATAAAGTATGTATCAACCACTCCTGGTTTTTCGTTACTGCGTAACTTAGATATGTATATATATATATGCATATTTGTATATATACTTATGTATATATAATATATACATCATCATCATCATCATCATGCTGTCGGTCGCGATGCGACAAAGACTGCTTTCATTACTTGACTGCTGCTCTCCTTTGTGCGGTTGTACATTTCATGAAAGCTGCCTGCAAAAGTGTTGAAGTGCTGCTGGCTTTTGCAAGTTACCAGCGACACTCTCTCGGGAGCAAATAGAGGTTTCACACCGGCAAGAACATGTCAAGACAGGCGCAAAACTATTTGTCCCTGCAGTGGCTGGTCGGGAGATGTTGGGAGTTCCATACATGAACCGCCCTTAATGCTGCCACAGTGACATGGTTTTCTGTTTAGGGTTTGCTCCCTTAGCCTTTGGTTCTGTAGAACCTGTACCACAAGGCAGTGGTTTACAACTCTGCAGGGCAGGGGCGTCAAACTCCCTGAGGTATTGCTATACCTGCAATACCTGCATACCGGCATATGTATATATAATGTACACATATGTATATATAATATATATAAAATGTATACATATGTAACTGCTCTTTTTAATGACATATATAACACCGGATATATTCCATCAGACTTAAGAAAATCTATATTTATTGCCCTTCCTAAGAAACCAAAAGCGGTGGAATGCTCGGATTTCAGAACAATAAGCCTCATGAGCCATGTTATTAAAGCTTTACTCAAAATACTACTAGAAACCCATTGATTGATTGATACATATGTATATATATAATATACATCTGTATATATTATATATACATATGTATATATACTATACTGGACAACTATAATATATACATATGTATATATAATATATACATATCTATATATAATGTATGTATATATGTATATATGTTTATATATATATATCAGGAAGCAGTGTATGTACCGCACCTAAATGAATCATTGTGCATTATATCGACAGCTTCAGCACAGATTTAGGACCCGACCCCTGGTGTACACTCTTATTTGTCGCGACCGACAGCATGATGATGAATGTATACATATGTATATATAATATATACATAAGTATATATAATATATACATATCTATATATAATATATGTATATATGTATATATGTATATATGTATATATGTTTATATATATATATATATATATATATCAGGAAGCAGTGTATGTACCACACCTAAATGAATCATTGTGCATTATATCGACAGCTTCAGCACAGATTTAGGACCCGACCCCTGGTGTACACTCTTATTTGTTGGGCCATAAAGCACAGGGCAGACGGATGGTAGGAGATCTGGACCGCCCTCGGGGGCATTGTATTTGGTGATTTAGAACGACAAGAGAGGTATACAACGCGTACCGTATTTCACCTAATAGAACCCCGGCTTCCAATACCCAGGTTCGCAGAAGGAGACTATAAAAGGCCACAGTGGGTGTAAGTCTGGTTAGATGTCTATGGTCATAGCGGGTATATGTGGGTAGCAGGAATTTTGGTTAGGTTTAGTTTTATGAGGCAGCAGGAATTGGGGTTATATTTAGTTTGTAAGGCTATACTAGGCATACGTGCATAGTAATAACATGGGTTAGGGATTGTTTGTAAGGTCATAGAAGGGACATGTGGGTAGCAGTAATTTGGGTTAGGGTTAGTTTGTAAGGTCATATGTGTGGGTATCAGTAATTTGGGTTAGGTTTAGTTTTATAAGGCCATGTGTGCGGGTAGCAGGAATTGGGTTATGTTTAGTTTGTAAGGCTATACTAGGCACATGTGCATAATAATAACATGGCTTTAGGGTTCCTTTGAAAGGTCATATCAGGCACATGTGGGTAGCAGTAATTTCGGTTAGGGTTAGTATGTAAGGTCATATGTGTAGGGAGCAGAAATTTGGGTTAGGTTTAGTTTGCAGTCATCATCATCGTCATGCTGTTGGTCGCGATGCGACAACGACTGCTTTCATTACTTGACTGCCGCTCTCCATTTAGCTCTCTGCTGTGAGAGTGATGTCCATGAGTCAGTCTTAATGTCTCTCAGCTTCAGGTTTCTCTTGATGGTATCCTTGAACTTGAGATGAGGGCACCCTCTCTTTCTGTAACCAGAAGACAGTTGAGAGTAGAGGATCTGCTTTGGTAGCCTGTCTGATGACATCCTCATGAGGTGTCCAGTCCACCAGAGATTCTTTTTGATCAGAAGATCTTCCATCGAGGGCAGCCCCGTCCGTTCGAGTATTTCCTTATTTGTCCCTTTGTCCTTCCAGGTTACCCTCATGATTGAACGCAGATGTCGCATCATGAAGGCATGCAGCTTTTTCACCTGTCATCTGTACACTGTCCAGGCCTCAGCTCCATATAGTAGGGTGGATAGCATGATTGCATGGTAGATCTTGCCTTTGACCTGCATGGACACATGGTGGTTGTTCCAGAGTCTCTGGTGTAGTTGGCCGAAAGATGCGCTAGCCTTGGCCATCCTCCTCTGTATTTCAGTATCAATGCGTCCATCACTTGATTACATTTCATGAAAGCTGCCTGCAAAAGTCTTGAAGTGCTGCTGGCTTTTGCAAGTTACCAGTGGCACTCTCTTGGGGAGCAAATAGAGCTTCCACACCGGCAAGAACATGTCCAGACAGGCACAAAACTATTTGTCCCTGCAGTGGCTGGTCGGGAGATGTTGGGAGTTACATACATCAACCGCCCTTGATGCTGCCACAGTGACATGGTTTTCTCTTGAGGGTTTGCTCCCTTAGCCTTTGGTTCTGTCAAGAACCTGTACCACAAGGCAGTGGTTTACAACTCTACAGGGCAGGGGCGTCAAACTCCCTGAAGTATTGCAATACCTGCATACCTTAGTTTGTAGTACATACATAACAATATGTGTGGGTTGCAGTAATTTGGGTTACGTTTAGTTTGTAAGGTCATATGTATGGGTAGCAGTAATTTGGGTTAGGTTTATTTTGTAAGGCTATAATAGGCACATGGGCGTAGTAATAACAAGGGTTATGGTTCGTTTGTGATGTCATTGCAGGCACGTGTGGGTAGCAGTAATTTGGGTTAGGGTTAGTTTGTAAGGTCATATGTGTAGGCAGCAGACATTTGGGTTAGGTTTAGTTTGCAATGCTATATTACATACATGGGTGTAGCAATAATTTGGGTTAGGTTTAGTTTATAAGGCTATACTAGGCACATTTGCATAGTAATACTTTGGGTTAGGGTTTGTTTGTAAAGTAATAGCAAACAAATGTGGGTAGCAGTAATTTGAGTTAGGTTTAGTTTGTAAGGTCATATCACGCATTTGTGGGTAGCAGTAATTTGGCAAAGGGCTAGTTTGTAATATGATAGAGGGTACATGTGGGTAGCAGTAATTTGCGTTAGGTTTAGTTTATAAGATCATAGCAGACACATGTGGGTAGCAGTAATTAGGGTTAGGGCTAGTTTGTAATATGATAGTGGGTACATGTGGGTAGCAGTAATTTGAGTTAGGGCTAGTTTGTAAGGTCATAGTGGGTACATGTGGGTAGCAGTAATTTAGGTTATAGCTAGTTTGTAAGGTCATAGTGGGTACATGTGGGTAACAGTAATTTGAGTTAGGGCTAGTTTGTAAGGTCATGGTGGGTACATGTGGGTAACAGTAATTTGAGTTAAGGCTAGTTTGTAAGGTCATAGTGGGTACATGTGGGTAACAGTAATTTGAGCTAGGGCTAGTTTGTAAGGTCATGGTGGGTACATGTGGGTAGCAGTAATTTGAGTTAGGGCTAGTTTGTAAGGTCATAGTGGGTACATGTGGGTAGGAGTAATTTGGGTTAGGGCTAGTTTGTAAGGTCAAAGTGGGTACATGTGGGTAGCAGAAATTTGAGTTAAGGCTAGTTTGTAAGGTCAAAGTGGGTACATGTGGGTAGCAGTAATTTGAGTTAGGACTAGTTTGTAAGGTCATAGTGGGTACATGTAGGTAGCAGTAATTTGAGTTAGTGCTAGTTTGTAAGGTCATAGTGGGTACATATGGGTAGCAGTAATTTGGGTTAGGGCTAGTTTGTAAGGTCATAGTGGGTACATGTGGGTAGCAGTAATTTGGGTTAGAGCTAGTTTATAAGGTCATAGTGGTTACATGTGGGTAGCAGTAATTTGAGTTAGGGCTAGTTTGTAAGGTTATAGTGGGTACATGTGGGTAGCAGTAATTTGGGTTAGAGCTAGTATGTAAGGTCATAGTGGGTACATGTGGGTAGCATTAATTTGGGTTAGAGCTAGTTTGTAAGGTCATAGTGGGTACATGTGGGTAGCAGTAATTTGGATTAGGGCTAGTTTGTAAGGTCATAGTGGGTACATGTGGGTAGCAGTACTTTGGGTTAGAGCTAGTTTGTAAGGTCATAGTGGGTACATGTGGGTAGCAGTAATTTGAGTTAGGGCTAGTTTGTTAGGTCATAGTGGGTACATGTGGGTAGTAGTAATTTGGGTTAGGGCTAGTTCGTAAGGGCAAAATGGGTACATGTGGGTAGCAGTAATTTGGATTAGGGCTAGTTTGTAAGGGCAAAGTGGGTACCTGTGGGTAGTAGTAATTTGGGTAAGGGCTAGTTTGTAAGGGCAAAGTGGGTACATGTGGGTAGCAGTAATTTGGGTTAGGCTCAGTTTGTAAAGTCCTAGCGGCTAGATATGAGTAGCAGTAATTTGGGGGTTCATCTGCTTGGTCATAGGTGAGACAGGATGCTTGTAGTCAAAACAGTCTATTCATTTTTATTGTTATATTCATGTTTTAAATGATGTTACAATGTATTTAGATATATTATACATTAAATAAAAATAGGACCGTCCGAGCAAGTCTGGAGGCGGTAGTGACCAGAGGCAGCTGGTATCAGGGTGGCCAGGAGGCATGCACAGGTGGCGCAATAGTGGCAGAAGCAGGAACTAACTCATATGACAATTGGATAGTAGGTCATAACTAATATATAGAAGAGACAACTAATAAGTGGTATTCTCCTTGTTTATATTCCCATAATAGATTATAAACATGTATATATGTATATATTATTATGTAGCAATTGGAAGAGACCAGTTTCAGGAAGAAGGTAGGGAGCATTATATATTAGTTTATTATAGATCAGATACAATGGTTTGTAATACATGGAACATTGGAGGAATGAGAACATTCCCTCATTCACACTCACGTAATTTATTATCGATCAAACACACATCCATATATATATGTATATATATATATATTATAAACTTATCCTAGCTGAGGTGGAGAAGAAAGAGAAAGAGCTAAGATGGATTGAGAGAGTTTATTTTTCTCTTTGACAGGAAAATATAGCCCTATCGAATAAATAAAAAACTTTTCGAAGTAAGTGATCTCTACAAAGACTGAGGAATAAGTACAAAGAACTGCCAGTGGTGGCGCCAGGTAGGCGAGCATGCCGCAGCAAATCAATCTGAGTCCGTTAATGGACGATAACATCATGTCGACAGATCATAATAATAATAATAATAGAAATATACCTCATACCGATGATTTTGTACACATATATACATGTACTAACTATATATACATATATACATAATATAAACATATATATATGTATACATATACATATATATATATTTATATATGTATACATATACATATATACTTATATATATATATATATGAAGAGATGGAGAGAGAGAGCAGTGTGATGGGTTTCGCTCAGTCCTTATCGCATCACACGCCCCCTAGCGAGCCTCAGCTCGGCCTCATCACGTGGTGCAAGAGGCTGGGCGGGCGAGTCTTCGGATTGAGATATGCCGCTCACAAAGGCCGGGAATCGGCGGTGCAGAATGCAGCAGTGATGCCGCGCACCAGCGGGGGTCTGGGCCGGGCGGGGCGGTGGGATGGCAACGGGATTAGAGGAATGGTGGCTAATGGGTTGTGTGAACCGGGGAGATGGTGAAGGGGGGTCGGGGCTGGGGCCCAGGGAGGGAAGGAGGACTGGTGTACGGCTGGGCGCGTTGGAATGAAGATAAGTATGCATTCATAAAGCATATATATATATGTGTGTGTATGTATATATATATATATATATATACAGATGAACCAACGGAAACTGATGCAATGGATTCAGGATCCAACGGACACAATCCGCTAGAGTGAATATCTGGTCCGAACGTTTAAAACTCCCGAGTGATATCCGTAAGGCTAAGGACAAGCTTAGAAAATATGCTGTAGAGCCCCCGGAAAATGTTGTCGCTGCAACGGACAAACGGCTTTAACAGACAACTGCTCCCCCTTATTAGTCCGTTGGATCGAGGTTCATCTGTATATATATATATACATATATAGATGTATAAGAAAGTGAGCAGAGTGACAGTTGGCTCATAGTGTAGAGGAGGCAGGGATGAGAGAATGCGCGCTCCACAGTGAATAACATAGAAGTTAAGGTGGTTCGAGAGAAACATTAAGGGGCTACCGTTATTTATATCCAAATAATAAATTATATAGTGATATAAATATGCAAGATTTTTCACTTGTCCATGGGACTAGTCTGGTGTGATTTTCACTTGTCCATCTACATTTTCATTTGTCCCGGAGAAGCGGACATGCTCTTATTTCGAATGCTGATATATATATATATATATATATATATATATATATATATATGTACGCATATATGTACGCATATGTATGCATATGTACAGGTATATATGCATATATATATACTCATATATACATCCACTGGACCCGGTGGGTCAGCCGGTGAAAGCTCTCTAAGTCGACCGACCTTGGGGCCGACTTTATTATGGTGCTGTCACATAACGACGTTTCTCACCAACGCGCGTTGAAGCTTGCCGACGTGTTGCCTTTTTGGGCGAAAAGTCGGCATACGTCGGCACGCATAACCGGTGCGTTACAAATGCGTTACCGGCGCGTCGGTACACGTCGGTACACGTTGAGTGACAGCAACATGTGAACCGACATGTTGGCGCGCATCGGGCCGCGTCGAGCGTTTTGTGCATGTGCAAAACTTTCGACGACCGACAACGCGCGTCAACGTGTTGGGTTGCGCGTTACGGGCACGTTTGCAGGACGTCGACACACGTTATGAGCGCATTGCCGGACGGCTCGGGGCACGTTGATCAACGTCCACCAACTTTGGCTATTTTTCGCCAAACTGCGAGCGGTCCGTCAACGCGTCGGTAAAGTGCCATTGACGTGTAGTGGGCACGCTATTGGCGTTGCACCAGCATTTCTTGACACTTTTGACGTTTTGGTGGCGCGTATGGACGTGTTAATTGTGGGTCTGATGTGTTGCTGGTGCGTCTTGACGTGTTGCTGGCGCGTCTGGACGTGTTTCTGGCGCATCTGGACGTGTTCATGGCGGGTCTAGACGTGTTGCTGGCGCATCTGGAAGTGTTGATGGGGGGCTCTGGACGTGTTGCTGGCGCGTGGTGACGTGTTGCTGGCATGTGTGGACATGTTGCTGGCGCGTCTTGACGTGTTACTGGCGCGTCTGGACGTGTTCATGGCCGGTCTAGACGTGTTGCTGGCGCATCTGGAAGTGTTGATGGGGGCTCTGGACGTGTTGCTGGCGCGTGGTGACGTGTTGCTGGCATGTGTGGACGTGTTGCTGGCGCGTCTTGACGTGTTGCTGGCGCGTCTTGCGCGCGCCTAAAGTTCTCCGCTGTTCTGCGAACGTTTCATCAGCGTTTTGGGTTTGAGTATATAAAGGTCGGGATTTCGATCTGTGGCCAGAACAGCTCAGGTGTTGGGAGGTCATGGATGTCCCTGCAAACCAAGTCGGCGAATACAAACTAGCCATTCTGCAACATCACCATGATGTAAACCAAGTACTACTGTACCATCTGAGAAGAACGACCCTGCGTCCCCAGACCAGAAAGTGGATGAGAGGATGGATCCAGAGACGGCGACAGTTCGGTCTCTACGACCAGCTTCTGGTCGAACTGCGGAATGAGGACACAGCATCATTCACAAACTTCATACGGATGCCTCCCCAGATGTTTGATGAAATGCTAGCCAGAGTGGGGCCGCGGATCACTAAACAGTATACAACATTCCGAGAACTGCTCTAGCCTGGCCTGAAGCTTGCCCTCACTCTACGTCACCTTGCCTCTGGGACCAAGTATGCGTCCATGAAGTTTGGGTGGAGGGTCCCCCACAACACGCAATCACTGATTGTGCGAGAGGTCTGTAAAGCGATCATCGTGGAATACATCGACGAGACCATGACCTGCCCCACGACTCCTGATGGATGGCGTGCCATCTCGGACAAGTTCATGGCGAGGTGGAACTTCCCCCACACATGCGGAGCACTAGATGGGAAGCATATCGCCTGCCGGTGTCCCCCAAAGAGCGGATCCCTTTACTACAATTAAAAGGGGTTCTACTTGATCGTTCTCCTTTTGCTCGTGGATGCCGATTACAAATTCATCTGGGCAGATGTTGGTGGCACCGGTTCGTCATCCGACGTGCAGATTTACAATGCATCCGAGCTAAAGGCGGCCGTCGAAGATGGTAGTTTGGGTTTCCCTGACAGCGAACGTATCATGGACGGGCAGAACGCTGTACCGTATTTCTTGATCGGGGACGGTGCCTTTGCCCTACGGCTCACAATGATGAAACCATACAGCCGGAGGGATATGACGAAAGAATTACAGATTTTCAATTATAGGATTTCACATGCCAGGCGAGTGGTGGAAAATGCTTTTGGTATCCTGGCGAACCGATTCCAGGTTCTCCTCACCACTATGCAGCACCACCCCTCCACCATGAAGCTCATCGTGACAGCTTGCATGGTGCTACACAACATGATGAGGATGCGATATCTCGGCCTCCAGAACCAGCAGCTGGACCGTGAGGACAATGAACAGCACACCATCATCCCCGGACAATGGAGAGATGGGCAGAACCTGCCAGACCTGCACGATCCTGTACCAGCCATGAACACTGGCTCCAAGGCAGGAAAGGAGCAGCGCAATTTCCTAAAGGACTGGACCAACTCCCCCGCCGGTGCCGTTGCATGGCAGGACACTATGGTCTATTGTTGTGTTTGTACTGTCATCGTATTGTACGTGATCTGTGTCATTTCTGATATTTATTGTGAAACTTCTATGCAAACCAAATTGATACTTCTCATTGAGTTTAATAAAAGGTATCAATATCTGTTGTTGATACCGAACCATACTTAACATCTTTCTTATTAATGTGAGTGGCGTAGATATCATTTATGTTTTCAGTGGCCAATTATATATAGACTGACAAAGTTACATGTCACTTCATTCAACTGGATGGGGAGGATAATTTATATACAGTGAAAAAAACCAATTGGGGGGGGGGGGTGATTATTTCCCCAGGGAAATTGTTTAAATGATTAAGTTACAGTGTTGCAGTCTCACAACTACTAGGACATATTTTGGGGGTGGGGGGGGGGGAACATATAAGACAGACAAATTTACATGTCTGAGATAAAGTAGGGAGGGGAAGTTTACTTTATGGGGAAGTTTTAAATACTTGTGAAGGCAACAATTTTACTCTTCACTTATTTACAGGGGGGTTGGCCGGTGCTTAGTACGTGAGATTACCTTTTGTATATTGTACTTATAATTTCTTACAATATATTTTTAGCACATTGCATTTGTATCATAAGGATAAGTACTGTTTACAAAGAATTACAAAAAATTACACTCAAAGATGTAAATCTGGAGTAGGATACAGAAACTTTTATTTACACACATAGGCACATAGTAACAACTTAGCAACAATAGCATACAATAGCACAAAATCATCATATATACAATATTTACAAAGGGCGCAAAAATCAATATATACACTTATGTATCACCACCAATCACTTGTGAGTGTCCCTTCCTGCGGGGGGTGTCCATATGGCCTGCACGTCCAATGTCGAACAAATCCTCTGCCTCAATGTCAACATTCGACCCGGTGGAGATCCCCGACAGCCCGGACAAATTCAATGGATTCTCCCCTGCTGGGATGGTGGACTGGGTCAGCACCGATTGGGCGTCAACCCACGCCCCGACAGTAGTGCTGGTGCTGGGTTGGCATGGTGTGGGTGGACGGGCTGGCGGTGGTGTCGGTGGTCTTGGTCGTGTAGGTGTTGGTGGTGGATGTCCAGCTGTTGCTGCCTGCACCCCCAGCGTTGGAGGTGGAGCCATCGGCTGCTGTCCATACATCAGTGGCTGCATGCCATGTGGGAGTACATGGGCCACTGGGTGGGCCTGCGGTGGTCCCATTGGCTGGTGCTGGGTGACCGGGCCGGCAGGCAGCAAGGGCTGCATCATATATTGGCTCACATAGTCCGCGGTTTGTGAGGCCCATGGTGATGCTGGTGGTGGTTGGTGTCTCCACTGGTGTGGAGGTGGCTGATACATCTCACTTGGTGAGGAACCCAGCGACGATGCGCACTGCCACGAGGGGGGGGACCTGGGTTGAACCCACTTCACTGTCACCATCGTCGTTGAGCGCCTCAGTGAGGACATGGCATATGCCCATCCGCACCTTAGTCGCTTGGCCCTTGCGCATGGTCATCAGGGTGTCGCAAACAAAGTTCCCAAACGCCGTCTCAACAGTCATCTGGGGAGCTGCAGTGGGCTGCAGCTTCTCCAGCAGCTCCCCCGAGTGGGCCATCCAATCCTCCAGGGTGGCCAGGAGGGCCGTATCCTGCTGGGCTCTGCTTCGGGGGGCTGCAGGTGGGCGGCTGGGGGTCTCATCGTGGCTTGCGATGAGGATTTCGGCGCAGGCCGACTCGGCAGCCCCCAGATCCCCCTGAGATGCGGCGATCATGCCAAACACCTGCAAGACACAATTAAGAAACCAGAATAAGTGACATGAATAATATGTATTGGGGACAAATATAAATACAAACAGGCACACAATTGGAATTTCGAATTTCCTTGCATTGGCCATAATTACATACATCATACAAAAAACAAGACCATTGCAAATCCTTAGCCGAATCAAACTGATTGGAAGGCACATAGATACCATGTTTACCAATAAGATTATATTCAATTGATACGGTTAGGGTTCTGGATTTCTATTAATTTTGAATAAAATAGACGTTTTGCACTGCGCGTACCGGCAAACTCAATGCAATGTCAATGGCAGTGAGCAATCTTCATACAGAAAAAGTTAAATATCTATAAAACCACACCACCTAGAAACAAACTGATTGGAATACACATAGAAAACATGTTTAACAAAATGAGTATATTCAATTAATATGGTTAGGGTTTTGCATTTGGATTATTCTTTAATAAAACTAACGTTTTGCACTGCATCTACAGGCAAACTCTATGGGTTGTTTACTGTTTGATATCGCCACAATGGCGGCGCACCGAGTTGATGACGTCACATGAATACCCTATATAACAACGTTTTTATACAACAAACAAATCACAGATTATCTTGAACGATTTGTATAATGAATTCAATGCACACGCTCTGAAGTTACAATATCTTGTAAAATATATAATACTTACAGTTCGGCACAGCTCAGGCCGGTGCTTGACGACAGCACTCAGGAACTCAAATTTTTTAAGCACCCACTCGTCCCTCTCGCTCCGCACCAGGGCACCGTCACCACTTTTTTTTTTGTGGAGTCTGGTGTTGCAGTCTCGCAGGGACTTAAACCACCCCTGCAGATGCCCTACACTCTTGCCCATTGACTGCGACTGGTCGTCCCACAACTTGGCCTTTTTATCGGTCCGCCGGTACCCCATCAAACGGACGTTCCACAGTATGGGATTGTCTTGGAGGAACTCAAGCATGAGTTCCTCCTCTGCCTCCAGCAGAGTGCAGTCGCACTTCCTCACAGTCTTGTGTCGACCCTGCTGTGAAGACGTAGAGGCGCCTGGTGCATGGGGCGACTGGTGCGCCGGAGACATGGCCTCAACCTGCATCGTCAGTCCAGGGTCGCCAATCTGCCTAGATGGTGAAATGCTCGGTGAGGCTGGAGATGCGGCAGATTGTGGAGTTGGGGGTGGCGATGGTGAGTGAGATGGTGATGGTGATGGACATCTCTCCTCCATCATCCTCTTTATCCCCTTGCCCTTGCCTTTCCCATGGCCCTGGCCAACCTGGCTGGTTCTCTTTCCTGGCATGCTGTATGTTGGTTGTTGTACACTGGTGTAGACTCAGGGATACAGAGATGTTGACTGGACGGTGGCCTGTGAAGAACTGATGGCAGACAAAGACTCCAACCTTATTTATATCAAATCACCGGACCCCTAACTACGCAGCAGCCGTATGACGCAACACCCACGCGCCGACAGGGCGCCAACAACACGCCGACAGCGCGCTGACAAGACGCCGACAACATGCTGGGAAGTCGCCGACCCTGACTAATGCGCTGTCGACCCGCTGAAAACACGCTGGTAACCAGTTCGTAACCCGTTGGTGTGACGTTCCAACGCTCCGACAGACGTGCCACTAAAATAGGTCAACCCTCAATTGTTTTGTTTTTTTCTTCGACCCCACGTCGAAACCCGTTGGCCGCGTGCTAATAACACGGTACTAACACGATACTAACACGCTACTAACACGCTATTAACACGCTAATAACACGCTACTAACATGCTACTAACACGCTACTAACACGCTAATAACACGCCTACAAACACGCTAATAACACGCTACTAACACACTACTTTTTAACACGCTGCGCTGCGTCGAGTGTTCTCCCAACACGCCGACAAGTTAGACGTTTCTCAACGCGTTGAAAATATTTTGCGCGTTGGCGGCGTGTCGGTGAGAAACGTCGTAATGTGACAGCACCATAAGTGGTCCATTTAGGGAGATGGTCGGATTAGGGAGTTAAAATATGGTTAAAATGGTATTGTTGGGACCCATATAAAGCGTTCGATATAGGGGAATGGTCCATCTGTGGAGCTGGTTGGTTAGGAAGATTTTACTGTATATATATCCTAGGCATAGTTATATATATATATGTATATATTTGTATATATATCACGCATGTTATATATTATATACTGTATGTATTATATGATATATCTGTTATACATCGCATACATATTTTATGATAATATAAGAGATGTTATATATATTTTATATATCATATATATTGTATTTATTGTTATATCTTATACTGTACATTATATACTTAAATATATCATTTTATGGATTATATACCTTCTATCAATTGCATAGATAATTAATTCAGACACCATACCGATACCTTATGCATTTGATATGGACAAGTCCATGCCTTTTCGGTAAAACCTGACATTTAATTTCAGGAGGCAAACATGTCAAATCAGTAGCGGTTGCTAGCTGGAGTGTGAGTAAATACACAGTTTAGCTAAATAAACAAACCATGTGTATTGTTCCCAATTAATTCAGGAAATTATGAAATGGCATCAAAAAGGTCAACACCGAAAGTGAAAAGCGTATATTGGATATTCTGAGCGCTAAATCTTGTGTTCTATACCAATGAATAAACTATGTAGTCATACTGGTTATGTCAGAGCATTGTGGGATGTTGGTATTCTCACAGTTTTGTTAGGTCTAATCATGCTGTATGGCGTCTTATGGTGTGCTATGGCGTCTTATGTCATCGTATGACATCGTATGGAGTATTATGGCGTCTCATGGCGTCTCATGGCGTCTCATGGCGTCTTATTGCGCCTTGTGGCATCTTATGACGTCATATGACGTATTATGACGTCTTATGACGTATTACAGTGTCTTCTTGCGGCAAATGACGTATTTTTACGCCTTATGGCGTGATATGGGGTATTATGGTGTTTGATGGCGTCTTATGGCATCTTATGGCATATTATGATGTCTTATGACGTCTTATGACATATTATGATGTCTTATGACGTCTTATGGCATCTTATGTCGTCTTACGGTGTCTTATGGCGTCAAATGGCGGGTTTTGGCATCATATGGCGCATCATTGTGTTTAATGGAGTCATATGACGTCTTATGACGTATTATGACGTCTATATCTACGTCTTATGACGTCGTTTGACGTCATATGGCGCCTTATGACGGCTTATGACATCTTATGGCGTCCTATGGAGTCCTATGGAGTCCTATGGCATCTTATGGCGTCCTTTGGCATCTTATGATGTCTTGTCGCATCTTGTCCTGTTTTGTCGCATCCTGTCGAATTTGATAGAATCTTATCATGTCTTTCACAACTTGTCATGTCTTGTCACACCTTGTTGCATCTTGTCGCATCTTGTCATGGCTTGTCATACCTTGTCATGTCTTGTCACACCTTGTTCTGTCTTGTCGCATCTTGTCATGTCTTGTCGCATATTGTCTTGTCTTGTCGCACCTTGATGTATCTTGTCGCATCTTGTTGTGTCCTGTCACATACTGCCGTGTCTTGTAGCATCTTGTCGCGTGTGATCGCGGCTCTTGCCATCCTTTGATATCTTATCGCCTCTCAGGGGCGTTGATGTATTATTGCGCCCTATCTCGCCTTATTGCATTGTATCACATTTTATTGCATCTTCCAATGTCTTATCACTTCCTTCTCATCATGTCAGATGGTGTCTCATTGGTGTCTTATGGCATCAGGATGACATTCAATCTTCACACCTTCCTTTATGTATGACCAGGCGCAATGGCAGAGTCGGTAGAGCGCAGGCTTCCTGTGTGGAACGTTGGGAGTTTGAATTCCAGCCGTGTCAAACCAATGACTTATACAATTTATACTTGGTGCAATTTATACTAGCCTGGTGCTCGACATTGACAGGGTAAGGGCTGGTTAGCACAGTATTAGGATAACTTGACTGTATGGGATATTCGGTCATGGTGCCAAGGGTCTGGTCTCAGAGTGGGACATCACTATAAAGTCACCATTTGTGTGAGCTGTCACAAGTCGGTCCCGGTCCTGATATAATATGTGCATGTTTTATACATGTGCATGTTTTATATATGTCTATGTTTTATACATGTGCATGTTTTATACATGTACATGTTTTGTACATGTATATGTATTATACATTTGCATGTTGTGTACATGTGCATGTCTTGTACGTTTGCATGTTTTATACATGTGCATGTTTTGTCCATGTGCATGTTTTGCACATATGCATGTGTTGTACATTTGCATGTTTGTACATGTGCATGTGTGTTGCATATGCATGTTTTGTGCATGTGCATCTTTGTCACATATGCATGTTTTGTACATGTGAATGTGTTGTATATATGCATGTTTTGTACATGTGTATACTTTGTACATATGCATGTTTTGTACATGGGCATGTTTTGTACATTTGCATGTTTTGTACATATGCATGTTTTGTACATGTCTGTGTCCTGTACCTATGCATGTTTTGTACATGTCCAGTTCTAGTACATATGCATGTTTTGTACATATTCATGTTTTGTACATGTGCATGTTTTGTACATGTGCATGTTTGGTAGATGTGAATGTTTGTGCATATGCAAGTTTTGTACATATGCATGTTTTGTACATGTTCATGTTTTGTGCATATGCATGTTTTGTACATGTGCATGTTGTGTACATGTGCCTGTTTTAAACATATGCATGTTTTGTGCATGTGCATGTCTTGTACATATGCATGTTTTGTACAGATGCATGTTTTGTCCATGTGCATGTTTTGCACATATGCATGTTTTGTACATGTGCATGTTTTGTACATATGCATGTTTGTGCATGGGCATGCTTTGTACATATGCATGTTTTGTACATGTCTGGGTCCTCTGCCTATGCATGTTTTGTACATGTCCAGGTGTTGTATATATGCATGTTTTGTACATATGCATGTTTTGTACATATGCATGTTTGTGCATGTGCATGTTTTGTACATGTGCATGTTTTGTACATGTGAATGTTTGTACATATGCATGTTTTGTACATATGCACATTTTGTACATGTGCACCCTTTGTACATGTGCATGGTTTGTACATGTGCATGGTTTGTACATTTGCATGTTTTGTACATGTTTTGTACATGAGCTTGGTTTGTATATGTGCATGTCTTGTACACATGTATGTTTTATACATGTGCATGTTTTGTACATATGCATGTGTTGTACATGTGTATGTCTTGTACACATGCATGTTTTGTACATTTGCATGTTTTGTCCAGTGCATGTTTAGTACATATGCATGTTTTGTACATGTGCATGGTTTATACATGTGCATGTTTTGTCCATGTGCATGTTCTGTAAATGTGCATGTTTTGTCCATGTGCATGTTTTGTACATGTGCATGTTTTGTCCATGTGCATGTTTTGTACATGTGCATGTTTTGTACGTGTGCATGTTTTGTACATGTGCATGTTTTGTACATGTGCATGTTTTGTACATGTGCATGTTTTGTACATGTGCATGTTTTGTACATGTGCATGTATTGTACATGTGCATGTTTTGTACATGGGCATGTTTTGTACATGTGCATGTTTTGTCCATGTGCATGTTTTGTACATGTGCATGTTTTGTACATGTGCATGTTTTGTAAATATGCATGTTTTGTGTATATGCATGGTTTATACATGTGCATGTTTTGTACATGTGTATGTTTTTTACATGTCCATGTTTTGTACATGTGCATAGTCATACATCTGCATCTTTTGTACATGTCCATGTGTTGTACATGTGCATGGTTTGTACATGTGCATATTTGTACATGTGCATGTTTTGTACATGTGCATGTTTTGTACATGTGCATGTTTTGTACATGTGCATATTCATACATGTGCATGTTTTGTACATGTGCATGTTTTGTACATGTGCATGTTTTGTACATGTCCATGTTTTGTACATGTCCATCTTTTGTACATGTCTATGTCCTGTACCTGTGCATGATTTGCCTCCAGTGTAGTACTGTTCCCGGTCAGAAAACATTACTTCTTGTAAATGTAATTAAACTCAATACGGAAATAACCCTTATTTTCAGGCCAAAGATATGAAGATAGGAAACAATTTCTAAGAGCAATAACGTAATAATACTTTAATTTTATAACAACACAGCTGAGTAATATGTAACTGAAGCCATATTTCGATGAACCTATGAGAAGGGTAAACAACAAAGACAGAGGAGACTTATATTACAACTAAGTCCACTCAACGTATCAAGCAATTTATCGAGCATATATTTTCACCGTAATTTTCCCATTTTTCACACTATTGATATAGTGTGATTTCAACATAGGCAGAAGTATAGTCAATTTCAAGCACATTTCAAATACTTTAATCTGTGCTACACATAAATCAAATCTGTGATTATGTCTGAATACGAAACTACTAAATCTGATTACTTGTCTAAAAATAGGAGACTCATTGGGTTGAACCAGCGCATGCGTGGACTGGAGTACCATGCATGTCGCCTGAACCAGCATGTGCGTGACCTGAACCAGCATGCACATCGACTGAACCAGCGTGTGCATCGACTCCACCAGCATGCCCATCGACTCAACCATCGCTTACATTGACTCAACCAGCACGCGCGCTGTTTCAGTCTTCCTCATTGTTGCACTTATTATGCTTATGGAACCTTTAGGCACATAACCTTCTCAGTGATCTTCACCTTGGCGGTGTTGAGCAAACCCAATCGCCAACGGATTTCAACACTGGAATACTTTCTGAGAATCGAGAGGTGGATACGGTTCCCCATTCCCCAGTAGAACGGCTGTGGAACACCGACTGTGCTGCACCAGCGGCCGACCACGGGGCTAATTTGGGAATGCAGCCCGTGAGTTGACATGAAAGTACCCGCCCACCATCCATCACTTCAAACGACCACCAGGGGGCAGGCCCTGTCATCACTCCGCCTTCCTAATATGGCGTGAGGCGTGGCCCGCGCCGCGCCAGTAGTACCAGTGGCGCGCTCCAGGGGGGACTGCAGCAGGCATCAGAGACTCCACAAGACTGTACAATCACCTTTGTTGACATCAATAAATGAATATACAAAATTCATGTTTGTGTGATCAATATTAAGAAAGTTATGACTTTTTTTGTATATTAAATACGTGTTTAAATTCAACACAAACCGTATGATTTGTGAAGAGATAAACCGCAGACCGTAATGCCGTAACATTTGCATAAACCGCAAGACACACCGCAGACCGCAGCACCGTACGGCGCCCGCAACATTTGTGATCTAGGCTTGAAGAACACATATGTGGATGTCCCGGTGGCCATTTCTGAGATTGCAAAGTTGGCGCAATACAGTGTTGCTGGTGTGGTTTCCTATAGAGGATTTCCACAACCAATTTGCCCTCTAATGTCAGTGAAAGAGGTACTGACTGGTTGCTGGAGTTTTACGTCCTGGCAACATCTAAGGTCATATCAGGACGGGGGAAAGTTACTGTTGTAGGTAACAATTCGGGAGAAAGGTGCTATAGAAGATTTCCACCGTCAAACTGCCCTCTGATGATAGAGAGAATAATTATGTGGTGGACAACAGTTCCCCTTGCAGCATGTTCCAAGGAAAATGTCTTATAGAAGATTTCCACGACCAACCTGTCCTCTGTAGACCTATTTCATATGACGTCAGCATAGGTATTTAGGTTAGTGCGTGCACTGCTTTGCTGCAGGACCACACATAGGGCGTAATCGATTAATCAACTCGGGTCACCCGAGCCACTTTTTGGCGCATGCGCACATCCTACAGACTCGGGTCGAATAATCGAATACGCTTCTTCGCACTCGGGTCGACAATTTTTTTATTTTTTTTAATAACCGATAAAACTACAGCAAAATAGGATTTAAAGTATTTTATGATGGCCTAGTTTAGCTATATTTCCATTTCATTAATCTAAGTTATTCTTTTAAAAAAACATATGACTGGTACTGGTAGCTGTTATCCTGCAGGATGGTACCAGCGCAAATGTGACGTCATTGCTCGGAGCCAACCCCAGCTAGGAAGTGGGTTACTTGGGTCTGATCGTTTTGCACACGGCACGTGTATTTGTCGACTCTACTCGTTCGATTTGAAATTTTAACGACTTGGGTGACCCGAGTCGCTCGGGTCGTGTTAATCGATTACGGCCACAGTGTCACACTGCAAACGCAATGGCTATGAGCAATCTTCATACAGAAAAAGTTAAATATCTCTAAAACCACACCACCTAGAAACAAACCGCTTGGAACACATATAGAAAACATATCCAATGAACAGATTATATTACATTTATAAGGTTAGGTTTCTGTATTTCTATTAAGTTTGAATAAAATTGACGTTTTGCATTGCACGTACCGGCAAACTCAATGCATTGTCAATGTCCATGAGCAATGTTCATACAGAAAACTTGAAATATCTCTAAAACCAAACCACCTAGAAACAAACCGTTTGGAACACATATAGAAAACATATTCAACAAACAGATTATATTAAATGTATAAGGTTAGGGTTCTGGATTTCTATTAATTTTGAATAAAATTGAAGTTTTACATTGCGCGTACCGGCAAACTCAATGCATTGTGAATGGCTGTGAGCAATCTTCATACAGAAAACGTGAAATATCTCTAAAACCAAACCACCTAGAAAGAAACCGCTTGGAACACAAATAGAAAACATATTCAATGAACAGATTATATTAAATGAATAAGGTTAGGGTTCTGCATTTCCATTAATTTTGAATAAAATAGATATTTTGCGCTGTGCGTACCGGCAAACTCAATGGCAGTGTGCATACGTTATGTAGCCAAGGTGCGCGCGCATACACAATGTTCATAAACATTGAAAGGGGTCTATTTGCAATGGAAGAATCATTGTTGAAGGTAGTAAGTAATTCATTGCTGGCGGGTGTGGCAGACACGGACAGGTAGTGCGATAAATGTTCACCAGTCTCCCAGTGCACATCAGTCATCCTCCTATGTACGAATGCTACGGGGTCGCCCTGTGGCAATCAGGGAAACTGCAGCAGCAAGCAGGGCTAATGATGAGCAAGCAATACAGCTGAGAGTGCCGGCAGCAGCGATGAGCAATCACCAAATTGTCATTCACTGCCGATGGTTGGCCTATATTGCCGTAGTGTATTTGTGTGGGGTTCATTTTGTTGTAGAAGAGCATGTGTTCATTTAGAAGAGTGTGGGATATATGGAGCAATACACCATTTCCATTACCGGGCTGCCTTCCATGGAAATAACTAATGTTCTTGGTAAGAGGTTGTGAACTGCACATCATGCTCTCGGGAAAAGGTCTTATATAGGAATTCCACCTCAAAGCTGCCCTCTAATGGCAGTGGAATAAAGATTGTGCATAGCAACAACAATACCATTTATCTAGATGAGTTCTACCACTGAGCACAATTTACTGCGCAGACTAATTTGTGGAAAAGGTCTTATAGAGGATCTACCCCAACAACTTGCAGGTGGGTATAGGTGTGGGTGTGTGTGCGTGGGTGGGTGTGGGAGTACGGATGTGTGTGCATGTAGGTTGGAGTGGGTTGTGGGTGCACGATTGGGGGTTGGTAGGGGTGTGTGGGTGTGTGAGTGCGCGTGGGTGGGTGTGAGGGTAGCGGGTGCATGTTGGTGGGTGTGGGTGTGAGTATGGATGGGAGCAAGGTTGTTGGTGTGGGTGTGGGAGGAGTGAGGGTTGCTGTGGGTGGGCATGTGTGTGTGTGGGTGGGTGATGCTGGGTTAGTGGGGGTGTGGCTGTGGGTGTGTGTGTGGGTGTGGGTGTGGATGGGAGTGAGTGTAGTGAGGGTAGGTGATGGTGGGTGGGTGGGGGTGTGGCTGCGGGTGTGTGTGTGGGTGTGGGTGTGGATGTGGATGGGAGTGAGGGTAGGTGGTGGTGGGTGAGTGGGGGGGGGGTGGCTGTGGGTGTGTGGGTGTGGATGGGAGTGAGGGTAGGTGATAGTGGGTGAGTGGGGGAGTGGCTGTGTGTGTGTGTGGATGTGGATGGGAGTGAGGGTGGGTGATGGTGAGTGGGTGTGTGGCTGTGGGTGTGTGGCTGTGGGTGTGTTGCTGTGGGTGTGGATGAGGGAGTGAGGGTAGCTGATGGTGGGTGAGTGGGGGTGTGGCTGTGGGTGCGTGGGTGTGGGTCTGGATGAGGGAGTGCGGGTAGGTGTTGGTGGCTGAGTGGGGGTGTGGCTGGAGGTGTGGGTGTGGGCGTGGATGAGAGAGTAAGTGTAGGTGATGGTGGGTGAGTGGGGGTGTGGCTGTGGGGGTGTGGGTGTGCGTGTGTGGGTGTGGGTGAATGGGGTGTCGTGGAACCAACTGGTGATTTGTTATTCCTATGGTGGTTTTACGACAGTTTGTGTCGGGGGCCCCAGCATTAGTAGCGACATTAGCTTCTCAATCCATCTCCCTGGTGTGCCACAATGGCGCTACATCGTAAGTTGTGTTATGTTTTAAGGTGGTTCTAAGTTTACATTCTAAAGTGTGCTTGTTTTAAAAAGAAATACATTATTACATGGATGGATTAATCAGAGGAAATTTAAATCGCAAACAATTGGACTTCCTCATTCAACTGCTCCTTACCCTATCTTAGTAATACCAAGGATCCATCCACTGGGGGTATATATTACCACGGGTAGTGTTCTGCTGTGAGGATAGAATACGACAGGGAGTATTCTGTCATGAGGATATATTACCTCCGGTAGTATTCTGCTGTGAGGATATATCAATGCAGGTAGTGTTCTGCTGTGAGGATATATCAATGCAGGTAGTATTCGGCTGTGAGGATATCTCACTGCAGGTAGTGTTCTGCTGTGAGGATATATCAATGCAGGTAGTGTTCTGCTGTCAGGATAGATCAATGCAGGTAGTGTTCTGCTGTGAGGATATGTCAATGCAGGTAGTGTTCTGCTGTGAGGATATATCAATGCAGGTAGTATTCGGCTGTGAGGATATCTCACTGCAGGTTATGTTCTGCTGTGAGGATATATCAATGCAGGTAGTGTTCTGCTGTCAGGATATATCAATGCAGGTCGTGTTCTGCTGTGAGGATATGTCAATGCAAGTAGTGTTCTGCTGTGAGGATATATCAATGCAGGTAGTGTTCTGCTGTCAGGATATGTCAATGCAGGTAGTGTTCTGCTGTGAGGATATGTCAATGCAGGTAGTGTTCTGCTGTGAGGATATATCAATGCAGGTAGTGTTCTGCTGTGAGGATATATCAATGCAGGTAGTGTTGTGCTGTGAGGATATACCAATGCAGGTAATTTTCTGCTGTGAGGATATGTCAATCAAGGCAGTGTTCTCCTGTGAGGATATGTCAATGTAGGTAGTGTTCTGCTGCAAGGATACATCAATGCAGGTAGCGTTATGCTGTGATGTTGGGTTCATTATTACAGGTTGCTCTGGCATGAGGATACATTACTGCCGGCTACACCTTGTTGTGGGGATACATTAGTACATGCTACACCTTGCTGTGGGGATGCATTACTGCCGGCTACACCTTGTTGTGGGGATACATTACTACAGGCTACACCTTGTTGTGGGGATACATTACTGCAGGCTACACCTTGTTGTGGGGATACATTACTACAGGCTACACCTTGTTGTGGGCATACATTACTGCAGGCTACACCTTGTTGTGGGGATACATTACTACAGGCTACACCTTGTTGTGGGCATACATTACTGCCGGCTACACCTTGTTGTGGGCATACATTACTACAGGCTACACCTTGTTGTGGGGATAGATTACTACAGGCTACACCTTGTTGTGGGCATACATTACTGCCGGCTACACCTTGTTGAGGGCATACATTACTGCCGGCTACACCTTGTTGTGGGCATACCATACTACAGGCTACACCTTGTTGTGGGGACACATTACTACAGGCTACACCTTGTTGTGAAGATACATTACTACAGGCTACACCTTGCTGTGGGGGCACATTACTTCAGGCAACACCTTGCTGTGGGGGCACATTACTTCAGGCAACACCTTGCTGTCGGGATACATTACTACAGGCTACACCTTGCTGTCGGGATACATAATTACAGGCTTCACCTTGCTGTGGGGATACATTACTACAGACTACACCTTGTTGTGGGGATACATTACTGCAGGCTACACCTTGTTGTGGGCATACATTACTACAGGCTACAACTTGTTGTGGAGATACATTACTACAGACTACACCTTGCTGTGGGGATACATTACTTCAGGCAACACCTTGCTGTCGGGATAGATTACTACAGGCTACACCTTGCTGTGGGGATAGATTACTACAGGCTACACCTTGTTGTGGGATACATTACTACAGGCTACACCTTGCTGTGGGGATACTCAGGCCACCTTGGTTCAGGCTACACTTGGCTAGCTACACCTTGTGGGGATACATCTGCGGCTACACCTTGTGGGGACATTACTGCAGGCTACACCTTGTTGTGGGGATACATTACTGCAGGCTACACCTTGTTGTGGGGATACATTACTGCAGGCTAGACCTTGTTGTGGGCATACATTACTACAGGCTACACCTTGCTGTGGGGATACATTACTGCAGGCTACACCTTGCTGTGGGGATACATTACTACAGGCTACACCTTGCTGTGGGGATACATTACTGCAGGCTACACCTTGTTGTGGGGATACATTACTACAGGCTACACCTTGCTGTGGGGATACATTACTGCAGGCTACACCTTGTTGTGGGGATACATTACTACAGGCTACACCTTGCTGTGGGGATACATTACTGCAGGCTACACCTTGTTGTGGGGATACATTACTGCAGGCTACACCTTGTTGTGGGATACATTACTACAGGCTACACCTTGTTGTGGGGATACATTACTACAGGCTACACCTTGTTGTGGGCATACATTACTGCATGCTACACCTTGTTGTGGGCATACATTACTACAGGCTACACCTTGTTGTGGGCATACATTACTACAGGCTACACCATGCTGTGGGGATACATTACTACAGACTACACCTTGTTGTGGGGATACATTACTACAGGCTACACCTTGCTGTGGGGATACATTACTGCCGGCTACACCTTGCTGTGGGGATACATTACTGCAGGCTACACCTTGTTGTGGGGATACATTACTGCATGCTACACCTTGCTGTGGGGATACATTACGGCATTCTACACCTTGTTGTGGGCATACATTATTACAGGCTACACCTTGCTGTCGGGATAAATCAATGCCCTTGCCTTGCTGTTTGTGTGCATTACTTCAGCTGGTGTCCTGCAGCGAACGTTCAGTAATCCTGCTAAGTGGAAATCATTAATGCAGGCACCGCTCTGTTACCGGCAACTGGTGCCATTCCGTTAGAATGCACAAATGGAGGTTGCATTCTGTTCCTATCGTACTAAAGGAATCCATTAATAAAAGAGTACTGCTGTGGTGATGCATTAATGCAGGCTTGCGGCAGAGACTCCTGGCGCTCTGAATTACTAGGACAGGGAAAGGATTGGATAGCTCAGTATCTGGATAATATAAGGTGACTGGCTGTGAAATCGAGTCAAGGTGCCAGCGGCTTGGTCTCCCAGGGAGGCAGCACTATAAAGTCGCCATGAGTCTGCACTGTCACAAATCGGTACCCGTCCTGAAATGATCTCTCGCCAATCCCCCCTTCCCACAATCTCCATCCTCCATCCCCCATCCTCCAGCCTGATATGACCTTAGATGTTGCTAGGACGTAAAACAACAACAAACAAACAAACATCCTCCAGCCCCCATCCCCCATCCCCCATCCTCCAGCCCCCAGCCCTCAGCCCCCACCCTCCATCCCCCATCCCCCCATCCCCCTTTCTCCATCCCCCTGGGGGTCCATGCCCACAACTGCGCATGCTCGGTGCTGACCTCTGTGTTTATGTTTTACCCCTCCCCTAGGCTATCTCCAGATCAAGCTGCATTGTCCGATGAAAGCATAACATTTTCAAGACTAAAAGTAAAATACTGACCTAGACCAAAACACTGACTAAAAGACTAAGCCTACATATCCATCTGAAATACTACTTCACTTATTAAAGCTGCATAGTCTGATGAAATATCAAATTTTCAAAACACAACCAATTATCTAGATTCGATTTGACATATCTAACTTAGATACTGATGCACTTATTAAGCATTTGTTTCTGCGTAGAAGGCAACACTAAGTCAATTTACCTATGCCTCCCGAGGCATTATCCATTGCCATCCCCTTGCGAAAAGAAAGAAGAGTATTTAAAAAAAATTGTATGCCCAGGTCTGGATGTCGACAAGAGTACCTATATGTTCGACCAATTCAATTCAATTACGTAATGATCCAGTGTCTGGCCCGGATCATAGGGAAACAGACTTGTCGTTCGCTTTTAATGATCTACTGGTATCTACTCTCTGCCTCGACAAGAGTACCTCCACGTTCGACCAATTCAATCCAATTACGTAACGATCCAGTGTCTGGCCTGGATCATAGGGAAACAGACTTGTCGTTCGCTTTTAATGATCTACTGGTATCTACTTTCTGCCTCGACAAAAGTACCTCCACGTTCGATCAATTTAATCCAATTACGTAGCGATCCAGTGTCTGGCCCGGTTCATAGGGAAACAGACTTGTCATTCGCTTTTAATGATCTACTGGTATCTACTCTCTGCCTCGATGAGAGTACCTCCACATTCGATCAATTTAATCCAATTATCTAACGATCCAGTGTTTGGCCCGGATCATAGGGAAACAGACTTGTCATTCACTTTTAATGATCTACTGGTATCTACTCTCTGCCTCGACAAGAGTACCTCCACGTTCGATCAATTTAATCCAATTACGTAATGATCCAGTGTCTGGCCCGGATCATAGGGAAACAGACTTGTCGTTCGCTTTTAATGATCTACTGGTATCTACTCTCTGCCTCGACAAGAGTACCTCCACGTTCGATCAATTTAATCCAATTACATAACGATCCAGTGTTTGGCCCGGATCATAGGGAAACAGACTTGTCATTCACTTTTAATGATCTACTGGTATCTACTCTCTGCCTCGACAAGAGTACCTCCACTTTCGATCAATTTAATCCAATAACGTAATGATCCAGTGTCTGGCCCGGATCATAGGGAAACAGACTTGTCGTTCGCTTTTAATGATCTACTGGTATCTACTCTCTGCCTCGACAAGAGTACCTCCACGTTCGATCAATTTAATCCAATTACGTAATGATCCAGTGTCTGGCCCGGATCATAGGGAAACAGACTTGTCGTTCGCTTTTAATGATCTACTCGAATCTACTCTCTGCCTCGACTATAGTACCTCCACGTTCGATCAATTTAATCCAATTACATAACGATCCAGTGTCTGGCCCGGATCATAGGGAAACAGACTTGTCATTCGCTTTTAATGATCTACTCGTATCTACTCTCTGCCTCGACTACAGTACCTCCACGTTCGATCAATTCAATCCAATTACGTAACGATCCAGTGTCTGGCCCGGTTCTGTTAAGTGCTAATATGCTAAATTAGTTTTGGCAAGCATGCTAAAACTCTGACACCATAGGGTTCTGCAGTAACAGGTTATATTAAATTGCCTGAGTTTTCCCTTCTATGTGGCGACAAAAGTTTAATAAGTGTGCCAGTATCTAAGAGTGAGATATGTAGAATTAAATCTAGATAACATTTTTGGTTTTGACAATTTGATGTTTTTATCGGACTATGCAGCTTTAACATATCCCCAAAGTTAGCCATTGGGCGTCCAGGATTGACTGATTTAGAAGCGCATGCCAAATTAATGTTTGTATGTCCTCACTTAAAATATCTCCAAAGATTGCCATTTAATTTAAACGTTGCCTATTTTTAATGCAAATAGATTAAAATCATCAGCCAATATCTACAAATAATAATTGTGCATCAAAACCACGGGATTATATAACTTTACTACCCAGATTGGACAGCTGAATCCATCAAATAGCTAACTGCCTTTCCCAACTAGAGGTTGTGGTTTCCATCCCCGACCAAATTAAATCAACGACTTAATACAAATTGATACTTGTCGCTTCCGTCCATGGTTCTCAGCGTGCCTATGAGAGCACAAGAACTTGTTGGTTGAGCGTGTAAGTTACATAGTCCCATGTTTTTGCGCTTCCACCATTTTCTGAGATAAATACATTAAGTTAATCGTTATTACTTGTCTCTACTTTACTTTAGTTTGTAGTAAGATTGATTTTGAATAGCTAACTTTGAAGATACTTGAAGTAGAAAGATGCCAATTTAATGTTGGCCAGCACATCAACACTCTGACAAAACAGGCTTATGTTGTAACAAGTTCTATTACATTAACTTATTATGGCTTTCTATCCAGCAGCAGATGCTTAAAGTTGCATAGTCTGATGGTTTTGAATTTTTGTATTATTTCTGAGATAAATATATTAGATCGATCACTAGTATCTAGTTTAAATTAGTCCAAAGTTACTTTTAATTTAAATGGTAAACTTTTGAGATATTTTGAGTGCAAACATGGAAATTAGTTTTGGCAAGCTTGCCAAAATTCTGACACCATAGACTTCTGCAGTAACAGGTTCTGTTAAATTGACTCAGTATTGCCTTCTACGCAGAAACAAATGCTTAATAAGTACATCAGTATCTAAGTTAGATATGTCAACTCAAATCTAGATAATTGGTTTGGTTTTGGAAATTTGATATTTCATCGGACTATGCAGCTTTAATAAGTGCACAGAAATATAAGTTAAATATTGTAGTGGTCTGCACTGACCTCTCAGGCAGGTAACCACATAGACAGGTAGGCGTGGGGAGTGTGTTGATATCAGGGAGCCTAGGTGGTGTAATGGTTAGCACACTGGCCCGGAATGCAAAGAGATGTGGGTTCGAGTCCCGCTCTAGGCGCAGTATTTCCCATTTTCATCACCCCCACGACACTGGTGCAGTGACCAGGATCCTGTACAAGCTTTGCGCTGTATGGTTGTTGAACCTACCCTGTGTATGTATGTGTTATTGCATTGCCTGTATGTATGTAATTGTAAGCATTACAAGACTTACAATTCCAGGGGGACGAGTGTAGTGGTCTGCACTGACCTCTCAGGCAGGTAACCACATAGACAGGTAGGCGTGGGGAGTGTGTTGATATCAGGGAGCCTAGGTGGTGTAATGGTTAGCACACTGGCCCGGAATGCAAAGAGATGTGGGTTCGAGTCCCGCTCTAGGCGCAGTATTTCCCATTTTCATCACCCCCACGACAATAGGTAGAATCAAATCTTGATTGGCTTTGTTGTTTTGAAAATTTGATGTTTTCGTCGGACTTTGCAACTTTAAGATAATGTGACTGAGTGGGATATTGCGTCCTAGTACTGATGGTAAGGGAAATGTATATCATAAGCATTTTGCTTCTTTCATGCTCCTTTTCTTCATCCACTGCAATTACTTTTCATGGAAATTGTAACTGTATATATATGATGAGGATATTGAAATAAAGTACATAGAATTGAATTGAATAGCATACCAGTGGCGCAGCCCTATAAAACATTCTTTAATACGCACTATCATAACTCGATAGTTGTTCTAAATCTACCCTAGATATTGCTAGGATGCGAAATCCCATCAAAGAAGCAATTGATTGTTAATAGGTTGCCAACCCACAAGCTTTAAATCGATATTACCGCTATCAATAAATGACGCAAGCAGAGAGATAAGGTGGAAAAATAATTAAGGCTCTCTTAAATTAAATGTTGGACAAAACGAAAATACTAAGCAAATTAAATTAGAGCAAGGAATATTTAGACTTATATGCATGTACATACATTCTCTTTAATGGATAGCAACTGAACATTTGAGGACGTTTTCCAGGTCATAGCAGTTATATATTTATTATTTGGCAAAATAAAGGGAAACAAAGACTAAAGTAATCAAATTCATATAATTCAAAACCAGACACAGGTAATCCTTTTTGGGATAATAAATTTATTAATCAGGCTTAATAAATTTTTATAACAGCCTTTTGACCTACACCTTTGTGAACATATTTCATAACAGCTACCCTCAATAGTACAATTGAGGCTATTAGCTATAATTACTCTATCTTCATCAGGTAGTACAACCTGTGCATTTATAATTTTCTGAAGCTCATTACTTATGTGCAGGTCATATATTAGGTAGATCTACTATTGCATTATTTCATTACTTATGTGCAGGCCATATCTATGATTGTACTATCATATTGATATATGATACATTTCTGAAGATACTGTATTCATTTCTGTCGAGGCAACTTGAAAACAGAAGACATGAGGCAGCAACTAGGGCAGATCACGGTCACACGTTCAGCTCACATCTGGCACACTCACACACATTCGCACATTCATGGCATTCAGCACATTCAATTCAAGGTCATAGGAGCCATAATCTCTCAGCCCTAACACTAATCTATAATAGAAGGGTGGGTGGGAAGGACAAATTTCTTATTCAACTCAACGATCCGTCGACGACGGTGGCCAGGTAAGGACTGGACAAGCCTTTGAATCTACTACCGGAAGGTAACTTTGTACATAGCGACACGCGCTACGAACAGTATCTATGGTGTTCCTCATATCAAGCCCGCCGTCAGGGTTTGTGAATTATGCATGTTTCCGGCAAGATGGACAATTAGCAGACCATTAATGGAATAACTTAGTCACATACATATCTCATCATCATCATCATGCTGTCGGTCGCGATGCGACAAAGACTGCTTTCATTACTTGACTGCCACTCTCTATTTAGCTCTCTGCTCTGAGAGTGATGTCCATAAGTTGGTCTTAATGTCTCTCAGCTTCAGGTTTCTCTTGATGGTATCCTTGAACCGGAGACGAGGGCGCGCTCTCTTTCTGTAACCAGAAGACAGTTGAGAGTAGAGGATCTGCTTTGGTAGCCTGTCTGATGACATCCTCATGAGGTGTCCAGTCCACCGGAGATTCTTTTTGATCAGAAGATCTTCCATAGAGGGCAGCCCCGTCTGTTCAAATATTTCCTTATTTGTCACTTTGTCCTTCCAGGTTAGCCTCATGATTGAATCCAAATGTCGCATCATGAAGGCATGCAGCTTTTTCACCTGTCGTCTGTACACTGTCCAGGCCTTGGCTCCGTATAGTAGGGTGGATAGCACAATTGCACGGTAGATCTTGCCTTTGACCCGCATGGACACATGGTGGTTGTTCCGGAGTCTCTGGCGTTGCCCATCCTCCTCTGTATTTCAGCATCAATGCATCCATCACTTGATATAGGTGAATTCTGGAACAGAGATCAGCTTGTTTCCATCAACCATGATATCATGATGCATATCTATATATATAAATATGTGTGTGACTAAGTTATTCCATATTTATATATATATATATATATATACCCACGTATATACAACATATATACGGATGTAACCGAGTTGCATGGTGCTGCCACCCAGGGGCTCCTGGGGGGCTCACAGGATAGTGCCATCCACAACCACCAGGTGGGGCAGGAGCCTCCCTACACCTGTTGTTGATGTTGGCTCAGTCTGTCCCTGGCAGCCAGAGCCTCCACACTTCCTTTCAAAACTTTGTTCTTCATTTTAGGTAGGGCATTTGAGGCCCAGCCAGGTGCATTACTGTTCTCTACTGTAAATAAATAATGTACCCACCAATACTGTGTTGCCGTGCAATTCTTACATATATATATTTAACCGTTCTACTCCTATCGTTCTATTAATATACCATGGATTCCCCACTCCTGCTGCTGGCCGCCGCCGTCTCTCCTTCTCATAGCCATTTCACATTGTCATTATTATAATCCCACCCAAGTGCCAACAGCCTATGTACTACATGTTCATGGGCTCTACCCCTGCATATCATTTGTGTATTAATTACCATTACTCCTACGCTTCCATTCCTAAGGTCGACGGTGTACTCCACCGCCGCTGTCACTTATAAACAGCCGAGATATTACCTATTATTGTTATTGTCTGCATTAAGAAGGTGGTTACTAGCCCCAAGGAGAGGGTCAGGCTACATACTGTAATTTCTACATCACTCCCTCGTCTGTGCAGAAGGCCAATAGTAATAGATATAACAATGAACCATCATTATGGGGTTGACCAAGATGGTTAGTGTAAAAAGGGCCCTGTTCATAAAGGGTAAGGAATGCAAGGAACATCTTAATCACATTTTAAGAGCTCACACATTTATTTTTGTTCCTACCAACACCATCTAAATCTCTTCTTGTCAATCATATGCATAAATACTTCCCCTCCATTTCCTTTATAGTCAAGATACTTCCAATTACTGTATTTAAAGCCAGATTATCATCTGAAACATCAGAGCGCTAATTCAACACCTCTGATGGGTCTGGGCCCAACGGCTCGAACCTTCTATGTTGCTGTGGGATGCCGCATCGCGTCTCCTAGTAACAAGTCACAGCAGCGAACCCTTCCCTGCATTTGATGGCCAATGCGGGTTTGTCTTGGCGAGCAGCCCGCATTTCCATATGCCAGTTGCTCGACCCAAGCCCACACCAGCCAAAGCTTGATTATAGTCTTGCCCACTTCGTATATATATATATATGTATATATATTTATTTCGGTGGTGAAAAAGAATGATGTATAGTGACAGTTAGTGTCATAAAGGGACGGTGGTGGCGCCAATGCTTCCATTAATGGCTGCAGGGATGACACAATAGTAGCCACGGAGTAACAGAAAGGAGGAATCGTATTCATTATTCAAATTCGGATAATAAATTATACAGCATATGTATATATAAATATATCACATTAATCCATACTATGTAAACCCAGATTGTACTCTCAAATAATGCACCAACAACTACCCAAAAATCATCACTTGCGTATAAATTCGTCTTGCTGCAAAGTGTTTAAATCAAGGACAAAATCAGATGACTAGTGTGGTGGAACCCTCATTTATTTGTTCAGGGCTTATGGCCGGACAAAAAAGCCCTACCGTACATCATATGAAGCTAAAATGGTTGAGGCGAATGGTGATTTGGGCCGGCTCGGCACCGGAAGTGACAGTGGCGCCAGCAGACATGGAGCAAATCATATATCATAGAAGCGAATAAATAAGTAATAATAATAATAAATAATAAAAGGCAGCACCGCCAATCTATATACATATAATGCTTATATTTCACATAAATACACACCCTGACTGATTGATCCCGACTACATACACAACAACTACTTAGATATGTAGCTTACTGTAATACAAATACTTTTATTATCTTTAAAATTGCTATCGTGATTCAATACCATGACTGGAAGACCAGTGTCTCGGCACTGAAGAAATATTATATTCAGAATTTTGGATAAATAAGAATTGTTTACCTAGCAAAAAATACATGCGGATATATAACATATATATGTATATATATATATGTATATGAGCCTGTCTCAAAAGGTGTTAACTCTTCTTTTTTTTGTCCATTGTAACGATTGACACAAAACAGCACAGAAATGGTTACACTGGAAACACAAGGACATTTGCTTCAAATGAATATGTATTCTATTGGGATTATGAAACATCATGTAAAACACAAATCAGTTTATCCTGAGCAAATGCATAAGCAGATAGTATGTTGAACATTACAATGGACAAAGTTTTGTCCCATCTTGCTTAGCACCTTTTGAGACAGTCTCATATGTATACCAGACAGTGGCCGAATCCGTAGAGCACAGGCTTCCTATGTAGAAGGTCGGGAGTTCGATTCCTGGTCGAGTCAAACCAATGACTTACAAAAGTTATACTATTCGCTACCTATCCTGACACTTGCTATTACTAGGATATTGTAAATACAGGTTAGCTCAATATTAGGATAATGTAACTGAGTGGGAAATCAGGTCATAGTGCCGGCGGCCTGGTCTCCCACCAGTGCGGTAGCACTATAAAGTGGTCATCAGTGCGCACTGTCACAAGTTGGTGGTAATGTCCCTAATAAATAGTAATATGACCTTCAATGTTGCCAGGACGTATAACTCAAACAAACAAACATATCTAGATATAATCTATCAATCTAAAAATCGATATATCTATTTATAAATAGACATATATATCAAATGTATAAATATACATCTCTCTCTCTATATATATACACATTAAAACCTCTCTAAATCGACGGACCTTGTGACCGACTTTATGTGATCCATTTAGGGAGGTGGTCGGTTTATGGAGTTAGAATATGGTTACAATAGTACCGTTGGGACCCACATAAAGCGATCAATATAGGGGAGTGGTCGATCTGTGCAGGTGGTTGGTTAGGGAGGTTTTACTGTATGCATATATATATATATATATATATATATATATATAAATGTATATAATCGATATATAGTAAATGCGACTTGTGGGTGGTCGGCCACACACATAATTTACATAGACGTTGTTCACTGAGCCAACATGTGTGGGATTTGGCCGCTTCTCTTGCTCACCCGATCCTGGAAGCACTTTGCACCCCCCCCCCCCCTCCGACTCACGCCCCCCCCCCTCCGCCCCCCCACACACATCAGGATAGTGACAAATCAGCCGATCAGCACTACCCGCTCCGTCTCATCCAATTTTCCGCGGACATGCACATATGGGGTTCCGGGAGCGTTTCACAAAGGATTCACCTTCACATTATTTCTGCGATTAATTAACTATTGGATTAACTAACCCGGCACATTGCTTTGTTCTAGGCGGGTGAATTGGACACTACATATTATATATACATATACATTTCACACATATATATGTGTATATATATACCACATATGGCTGGCTTTATATATATATATATATATATATATATATATATGGATAGTGATAAGCCCCTTATCGCCTGTAATAAGCTCTGTAGTGCTCCTCTCCTATCCCCACTGGGGTGGGGTGGTGTAGGGGGGGGGGGCCCAGCATGCACCGCTCCACCCTCTGTGCAGGGCTTGACACTCCACTCGCTCGGGTGGCCACATAATGCTGAATTAAACGGTTACCGTTGACAAAATAGACCCAATATATATATATATATATATATATATATATATATATATATATATACATATATATATATATATATATATATATATGTATAAATGTGTATACAGCAAAACCTCTCTAACCGACCACCTCCACAGATCGACCACTCCCCTATATCGATCGATTTATTTGGGCCCCAACAATACAATTTTAACCATATTCTAACTCCCAAACCGATCACCTCCCAACATGGACCACTTAAAGTCATTCGTAAGGTCGGTCGATTTAGAGAGGTTTTACTGTATATATACGTGTGCGTGTATGTATATATATATAGATATAACGCTAAATTAATTACGTATCAAAACGGTGATTGTTGACAGAACACACTCGATGATCCATTAGTACTGCGGTGACGTTAATTTGGTGCATGGAGCATGACATGTTTTGTGCACCGTCGTACTAATTATTCGTTAACCGTAAATGTAAATTCCTGTCCCCCCAAAAAAGCATAATTTAACCGCTACTAGATGGTGGACCACCGAATTATAACGGTAAATTGATTACATTGAATATTCGCTATATAATTATTAACCTCTGAATATTCCGGACGCTCAGCTATAGATTAGATTTGGAACTCCCAAAGAATGGTCACGTGATATTTAGACTACTGTTCCTGGAAGGAGCCGCCTCTACTTAATGGCTTCCCGCTCAAATAGGGCAATTCCGTGACGTCAGGCAGGGAGTCGATAGCTGGGATTACATCGTTTATATGCGGTAGTCAAAGGGTGGCAAAGTCAATATTATTAAATGAGGTTCTGTGATAAATTTTCTTCGAGGGAGTTGCGATACTTGTCTATGTTTTGTTTGTTTGTTGTTTGTTGTTTACGTCCTAGCATCATATAAGATCATATTAGGACGGGTGCCAGTGACAGTGCACAATCATTTCAACTTCATAGTGCTGGCCCACTGGGCTTGTTGTTTGTTTGTTGTTGTTTTACGTCCCAGCAACATATAAGGTCATATCAGGACGGGTACTGACTTGTGACAGTGTGCACTCATGTCGACTTTATAGTGCTGTCCCACTGGGAAACCAGGCCGCTGGCACCATGACCTGGTATCCCACTCAGTCACATTATCCTGACACTGAGCACACCAGTCCTTGCCCTGTCCTAATAATGCCGAGCGCCTAGCTAGGAAGCAACAAGTATCAATTTTTAAGTCATGGTTTGACTCGACCAGGGTTAGACCCCACGACCCCACGATCTACCAGCACGGGAGACCGACGCTCTAGCTCATTCGGCCATCCCGTCTGGTCACGCCCCACTGGGAGACCAGGCTGCTGACACCATGACCCGAGTTCTCACGCAGCCACATTATCCTAATACTGTGCTAACCAGTCCTTGTCCTATCCTATTAATGTTGAGCGTCAGGCTAGGTAGCGACAAGTATTAATTTTATAAGTCATAGGTTTGACTCGGCTGGGATTCGAACTCGTCCAGTGATACTTGTCTATTGTAGTGGACTCTTCCTTAGAGCTATTCTCTATGACCAGACGGGATGGCAGAATTAGGTGAGTGTCCACATCCCGGTGTTGGTAGATCGTGGGATTCGAACCCCATTTTGAGAAGTATGAGACGTATACAATTCCATTGAGGTGAGGGTAGTGAGGTACACCGACGTCCACTGGTGAAATGACACTTACACGGGTGGGCATGGGTAGGTTGATCGCATCATGGAGCCTAGGTGGGTTAATAGTTAGGATGCTGCCATCTTCAGAATGGCAAAAGCATGGGTTCAGATCTGGCTGTAGGTTTGATGTTTACCTTCATTAAGAAGAATCAATAACAAAAAACACGAAAGCAGAGTTGGACCAGGGGCCATATGCAGGAGTCGGTGATAGCGAGCCAAAACTCGTTTAGACAGGATTTCTGGTTTAGTGCCGAAAAGTCAGTATGCGGGAGGCGGTGTTACGCTAACACCGTGCGTTTAAGGTCTGCGACACTAACCCCATTTCATAGCATGTTTAAGGTTCGTGTTCGGGTTACGTTAAGCCCAAATCTATTCAATGCTATCATATTTAACAGAATTAAATACACAGTAAGTGAAATTTGATCAAATTAACCGTAAATTCGAAGCAATATTAACGCTGCCGCCGTAACGGCGGCGATATTAATATTAATATTTTCGAATCGACGAACGTAAAGTAAACAAATCGCCGCCGCCGCCGCCGCATCGACGTCACTTTCCATACTGGCGGCAGCGACGGTTTGTTTACTGTACCTTCGTCGATTCGAAAATATAACTATTAATATCGCTGCCAATTCGGCGGTAGCCTTACTAACGCTTCGAATTTAGGGTTAAATTGATAAAATTTCACTTATTGCGTATGTAATTCTGTTAAATATGGTCCCATTGAATAGATTAGAGCCTAATATATGGCTACAAACGCAGAGGGATTTCCCAAATCTATAAATAAATTCATGTTTAGCTACAATGAAAGTGTTACGCGCTCCTGCATACAACTTGACACAGTTCCCGACGTCGGCGATAGCTAACCGGTAATAGGCTGTAACACCAAAAGCCGCTATCACCGACTCCTGCATATGGCCCTAGGATTCTATTTCTAGTCATACAGTTTCTATCCAATTTGTGTCACTTAATGCACTAGACAGTATAACCCCGTTAAACCAAACTCGGTTAAACTAAACGATCGGTTAATCCAAACTTTTTTTGGCGGCCTGGCAAAATACTACCATTTATCATATAAAAAAGTTTGTTAAACCAAAGTCGGTTAATCCAAATTATTGGTTAATCCAAACAAAATGGTCAGGTCACAGGCCTCTTCTGGTACGGTTAAACCACATTTTCATGTAGTTATAAGGTCATCTGAGATCCCACCAACTTTTTATATGATAAATGGTAGTATTTTGCCGGGTTGCCGAAAAAAGTTGAGATTAATCGATCGCTTGGTTTAACGGAGGTTGGTTTCACCGGTTATACTGTATATACATAAAAAGCAATAATCAAAGTGTCCACATATATTGTATATTACATTCATAATGCACCCAGGTTTTTCCCAAAGCCAAGTCAAAGTCGAACCGAAATCAAAGCTTGGTTAAACCGATGATCGGTTAATCCAAACAAATTGTTAGGGTCCCTCCAAGTTTGGTTTAATGGGGTTATACTGTACTGTGCATCTTGTGTGTAGCCCCTCTCAGTTATATGTGATGTATTAGCATTATCAAGTATAAAGGCACATCAGGGATTATATGTTTATTTCCTACTTATTATTGATCGGGTGGCTTACTTGATGTATACCCCCTCCTTCAACAACATGACGGGTAGCGCCGCCACCGGCGGACTCACGCCCGAGAGTTTTTGTTTGAGCAGTTTGATGAAAGTAGTACAGCTACGAGAGATGCTGTCAAGTCAATCTGGCACTCAACACTACTCGCGAGATATATGAAGGATTCAGGCATAAAAACTGACAAATGCCATCTGGGTCCAAATCAAACCATGCCTCCCACGTTTGAGCTGAAGCTTCCAATCAATCAATCAATCAATAGTTCCGTTCTCTAGTCGAGGGTTGGATGCAATGGTTCTCCACTTGTCCCGATGGTGTGCTGTTCTGATAGACTGTGAATAATTCAAGCCTGTCCACTGTGAAATATTTGTAAACCATGATGTTCTTGGTCTCCCTCTCCCTCTGCTGCCATTCACCTTCCCTTCCAACAATGTACGGTATATTGAACTCTGACGAATGATGTGGCCAAAATAAATAAGTTTCTTTGTCTGTACAGTGGCAAACAAGCTTTTCTTATTTATAATTTTTCTGAGAACTTCTTTGTTGGTGATCTTCTTTGTCCATGATATTTTCATCATCCTTCGATAATGCTGCTAAACGTTTGTACATTTTCTTAGAGATTGTCCATGTCTCAGCCCCATACATTAGAGTAGACCACACATAACACTGAAGAATACGCTTCCTTGTTTGTATTAATATCTTACTTGATGTTAACACTCTATACATTTTGGAGAATGTTGTTTGGGCTATTGTTATCCTTCTTTTAATTTGTTCCTCACATCTCCCATCATTTGTAATCTTTTGTCCGAGATATATGAATTCGGATACTTGTTCTATGTTTGTGCCATCTATGGTTATATTGACATTTGGTTTATCTGTCTTTTTACTTATAACCATTGTTTTGTTCTTCCTGGCATTCATCTTCATGTTGCTTCCATCATTCCAATAATCACTTTCGGGTTTTTTTCCAAAGAAGCTGCCACATCCCCTATATAATGCCCTACTCAATATGAAATGAATAAACTTTAACTGGAAAACACAACATTAAATTATATTTTACAGAAAGCAACTAAAATGGATTTGTTGGCTTCTGCACGTGAATCCTTCATCTTGACCATGTGGGGTGGGTGGGTGGACAAAATAACACCGGTTGACTGGTACACACCAGCGCAGTTCGGGTGTCGGGAGAAAAGTGGTCAGTCAACAGAGCTACTCCAGGGTTAGTGGCTGAATAGTGTGACGCTATCTGCCTTGGATGAAATGAAGCTAAGAGTTATCGGATAGGCAATCCATGTTCTGATATGTCCATAGCTGTCGCCACGACGTAAACCTCTGACAACCAACTAACCGGATAGGTGGCAGCACCATGTCAGATTCCTTATCACATAGTACAACATGGACAATTAATATTACCGCATGATACATCCACATCTTAGAACCTACAAGGCATTTGCTTTCGCAAGCAGTGTAAGATTCCTATTATATTCTGTGTGTTTTGGAATCCTTCAACTTGTTTAGTAATAGTGCCAGTTGCCTGTTCAACGTCACCATCCCACTTTCTGAATCTGTCACCTTCACCTCCCCCCTCTTCTGTCCTCTGCTGCTCGTTGATGTGATATACTGTATTGCAGTCTGTTCTTCTTTGTTCTCCACTCAATTTCCCCATTCTGCTGTGCTGTGTTCAGCTTGGCTCGGATATGTTCTCTTCTGCTCTGCTCTACTCTGTTCCGCCCTGCTTTGCTCTGCTCTTCTTTACCCTGATTTGCTTTGCTCTGCTCTTCCTGACTCTGGTCTGCTTTGTTCTGCTCTGCTTTGCTCTGATCTGCTTTGCTCTGCTCTTCCTGACTCTGATCTGCTTTGTTCTGCTCTGCTTTACTCTGATCTGCTTTGCTCTGCTCTTCTTGACTCTGCTCTGCTTTGTTCTGCTCTGTTTTGCTCTGCTCTTCTTTACTCTGATCTGTTTTGTTCTGCTCTGTTTTGCTCTGCTCTTCTTTACTCTGATCTGCTTTGTTCTGCTCTGTTTTGCTCTGCTCTTCTTTACTCTGCACTGATTTGTTCTGCTCTGTTTTGCTCCACCCTACCCCGCCCTCTCTGATTTACTCTGTCCTGCTCTGTTTTGTTCTGCTCTGTTTTGCTCCACCCTACCCCGCCCTCTCTGTTTACTCTGTCCTGCTCTGCTTTGTTCTGCTCTGTTTTGCTCCGCTCTTCTTTACTCTGCTCTGTTTTGTTCTGCTCTGTTTTGCTCCACCCTACCCCACCCTCTCTGTTTTACTCTTTCCTGCTCTTCTTTGTTCTGCTCTGTCATATCCTGCTCTGTTCTGTTTTGCTCTGCCATGTCCTGTTCGGTTCTGCTCTCCTTTACTCTCCTCTGCTTTGCTCGTCCATGCTATGCTCTGTTTTGATATGCCACATCCTCCCCTGCCATGCTCTGCTCTGTTCTGCTTTGCTCTTCCATGCTCTCTTCTGTTCTGTTCTGCTCTGCTCTCCTTTGCTCTGCTCTGCTGTGCTCTTCCATGCTATGCTCCATTGTGCTCTGTCATATCCTTCCCTACCCTGCTCTGCTCAGTTCTGTTTTGATCTTCCAAGCGCTGTTCTGTTTTGTTCTGCTCTGCTCTGTTGTGCTCTTCCACGCTATGCTCCATTGTGCTCTGTCATATCCTACCCTACCCTGATGTTTTGATCTTCCAAGCGCTGTTCTGTTTTGTTCTGCTCTGATCTGCTCTGTTCTGCTCTCACATGCTCTGATTTGTGCTTCTATGGTCTGAGTTGTTCGTTGCAGACCTGAAGACATTCTGCCCCCATACACATTTATATTCAATTCACAACACGACAAGGGGACTACATAGAATGGAATTTATTCAGCGGCCACGGGCCACAAGTAAAGAGATGGTTACATTCAATAGTAATAGTCAGTTAGAAGTATGTTCAACAGTGAGACAATACAAATGGTAGTCAGTTAGAAGTTGGGTCTCAATAGGGAGACAAGAGTAAATAACAGAAGTGTAAGTACATAACGCGTCTAGTTGGGGCTGTAGACCCGGAGGGGGTTTCGGGTGTTGTGTCAACTCCAGGTGGGGGAGGGGGGGGGGGAGAGCACCGTGAGGGTGTTGGTTTAAGGGTGCGGGGGAGGGGGTCCGAACCCGGCGGGAACAATGGTCAGAGCAGTCCCCCGGTCGTGTGCAAATTACCCATGTTGACGAACAACATGAACAATGATTCCTCAATTTGATTATGCAAGCGACTTGATTATCAGCTTAAAACAATTTATAAACACTATAAGTTTTATGCATTGGTCCTAATGAAGTTACATTATTCATATTTTTCAGATTGATGACGTGTTCGAGATACTAATTAGGCTATATTACGTTGAAAGCTAGATAGGCTGTCCACTGTCAAGAGGGAAATTCTGTAAGTAGTAGAACCTTACAATCACGCATGCGCGGTGACCTACCACCCACAACAGGTCGAGTCAAAAGAATGACTTAAAAATTGATACTTGTTGCTTCCTAGCCTGGCGCTCGGCACTATTAGGATAGGGAAGGACTGTTTGGCTCAGTGTCAGGATAATGTGACTGAGTGGGATATCAGGTTCCGGTGCTGGCAGCCTGGTTTCCCAGTGGGGCAGTACTATAAAGTTGCCATGAGTACGCACTGTCACAAGTCGGTACCCATCCTGATATGACCTTAGATGTTTCCAGGATGTAAAGCTCCAACAAACAACCAACCAATTCATTCACCTCACCTTGTACTACAACTTGTACAAAACCCTCACTTTTGTTTGGCTTTAGGGCACTTTCTCGATGTCCATTCAATAAACACTATTCACCTCCGCTCTGGCGTCCGCCTCCTTTGCTTTGCGAATCACCTTTAATCGATTCAATATGTAGACATTCGCCAGTCTACCGCGTTTAGTATCCATGTCATATACTCCGCGTCTCATTTTCCATCAATGTAAAACTGAGCTGATCTAATTAGGCTGTATGCCAGTGTCCTGCAGTGGGATGTACAGGTACAGGTGACCTAACAAAGTGAAATGGTGGTGCATGGTTGGATAAGTTCAGTCAGTTCTGGGAATCCATACCGTGCCAAACCAAATGGGTTATGATGAACAATACTTTGCTAGACTTTAACTGGAAAACAAAACAATAAGTTATATTTTATAGAAAGGAACTAAAATGGATTTGTTGGTGTTTTTATCTGAACCCTTCATATTGAGAATATGGGGTGGGTGGGTGGAACAATAACACCAGTTGACTGTCACACAACAGGGTAGATAGGGTGTCGGGAGAAAAGTGGTCAGTGAACAGAGTTAGTGGCTGAATAGTGTCACGCTATCTAAACTAAGAGTTCATCCAACTTATTCAACATTTTCAGTCGTACAATGTGTGATGGGGGAAGGCGGGTGTCAGTTAAAGTTGCATAGTCCGATGGTTTTGAGTTTCTGTCATTTTTCTGAGATAAATATATTAAATTGATTGTTATAAACTACCTTGCTTTAATCTGAAATAATTCTTATTTTAAATGTCTAAGTTTTGAGATATTTGAAGTACAAACATTTAAAAATTAGTTTTGGCAAGCACGCCAAAACTCTGACACCATAGGCTTCAGCAGTAACACGTTCTATTAAACTGCCTTAGTATCGTAGCAGCAGCAGAGTCTATGAACTGTTTCAAGTCCCGACTGGATGCATACTGGTCAAGCATTACATATATCTTGGAGCCAGTGACAGTTGCTATGATCGACCACATCTGAAGAACTGTCTCCATTTCTATTAATTAAGAGCGGCTAACAGGTCCAAGGCCTATTATAGCTGTATCCTATTGATTGATTGATTGATTGATCTCCTTCTATGTGGCAACACATGCTTAATAAATGCATCAGTATCCACATTAAATGTGTAGAATCTATTCTATATAATCGTCTACGTTTTGAAAATGTGATGCTTCATTTTTTCTTTTTTTTTCTTGAAGATTTATACTGCCAATCATGGATAAGTCTGAATAGACTTGTTTTCACCATTAGCCAGTTTGTCGATAGAAAGCCCGAGCCTAGACTTTTACCGACCCAAGGGATTTTTAACCTCCCACACCACATAGACATGGTATGAGAGCAACTAGCCTATGATGACGCTGCAAATTATACACAGTGGTGGAAATCCAAATTGGCAGAGGCGGGGGCTATGGGGAATCGAATCACCAACCTTCAGATTAGGAATCCGACCTAGAAAAAAGTCAGACACTCTAACCACTCCGCCACAGAGAATACCACGCAGCTTTAAGTATGATGTTTATAATTTATTTAATAAGATGTTGATATCTAAAATCATCATATTATTGTATTTATCTCCTGTAGTAAAATGTTGATGTGTCCTATTTTTGGGGAGGCAGAGAATCTGGAAAAATAGTACATAATGTGCGACAGTGAACAGGTTGAATACTTCAGATGGCCCCCCTAAATTGTGTAAAGTTCAAATGGAAAGCATTCTGCTATCAAATTGATTATAACTCAGGGAGTAATTGCCATAAATGCGCAATCATAATATATTATCCAAAACAAGCAAAGAAATCAACTGTGGGGTAGGGGGGGGGGGGTTGTGGAGAAGCCATGTTCCCCCTGTTTGTGTCACATATGTGATAGCAGCACCTACCAGTGCGACGGTACAATTACCTGGCGTTTATGTGCCTGTTAATAGTGATTTATTGCCGTGCTGTCCAACATGTAATGTAAGCCAGCCTTTTTAAGCTGTACCATAACGGATGATATAGCCGTGCCATCTGCTGCATGTACAATCTCCACATTGTCTGGGAGATGCGTTGGTTCATGGAAATTAAACAGTATTGTGCAGAATACAGTTCAGCCGCAAAACCACGTAAACGACGAACCAAAAATGATTTTGTTTGTTGTTGTTTTATGTCCTAGCAACATCAAAGGTCATATCAGGATGGGTACCGACTTGTGACAGTGCGCACTCATGGCGACTTTATAGTGCTGTCCAACTGGGAAACCAGGCTGCCAGCACCCATGACCTGGTATCCCACTCAGTCACATTATCCTGACACTGAGCACACCAGCCATTGCCCTGACCTAATAATGCCAAGCACCTGGCTAGGAAGCGACAAGTATCAATTTTTAAGTCATCGGTTTGACTCGACCAGGGTTCGAACCCACGACCCCACGATCTACCAGCACGGGAGACGGGCACTCTAAGTCATTCGGCAATCCCATCTGGTCCGAACCAAAAATGAAGATAAACATTGGAATCAAACCTTCAACAAGTTTGTTATATTCTTACTCTCTTGTTAATTGCTCCATAACCATGTGATCATATGTTAAGTGGAATTAGTGAGCTTTAACATTATTTTCATGTAAAGATCTTTTATTTAAACTTCATTTTTGGATTGCGTTTATGTGGTTTTGCGCCTGAACTCTTCATGTTATTGTAGTAGTCTGTACATGAGCCCCACTACCACGTGGTGGTGGCAGATACTATACCGCACACCTATGCAGTTACACTGAACTGCGCTAGATGGTGGCAGGCTAGCCACCGGACCGACCCCCGATGGGGCTGCCCTCTACTGCGTGTGGCTAGCTCACCCCCCAACCACCTATAGAGGCGACGTGGGACCTGGCGAGTTAGGGGGGCGGGTCAGTTGACTGTTGATGCCGCAGAGACCAGAGAGGTTTTGTAATAAACCAGGTTGAAGCGTACTGATACTGAATCTTGGCGTTCTTCCGTGAGTGCGGGGCAGTGTGGGGGAAGACCGTGGGCCATCACATTATTATGACCTTCCCAATTCTATGCCTGCTTAATCTGGCGCTCAGTCATCTCCAACCTGGCATTCTTATTCCTGGTCATCATTCCCAACATTATTAGCTTATTTTCTTTAAGGACCGAACTAATTGGTCGACTGGCTCTTGATTGGCTGTCACAACAATTACATCATTAGTCAGTTCCCCCACGATGTTGATTGTACTTGTGATACGATCGATTGCCTTTCCTTTTGCTGATCTAATCTCTCCGCACAGAAGGGCTTCCTTTGATATACCTAATTGGCATGCTCTACACACCGCGGCGCTGACAGTGTTTGGCAGTGGATCCAATTCGTGTTTACGCAGGCGCATCCAGATTTAGCACGTTTCCACTCTCACGAACAGAGGAATTCATGGAATGCACTGACGGTAATAATTAGAGGATGTATACAGCGTCCGTTTGGTGATGTAGCATAGTGTACATTTTCAGCATAGGTGGCGCCACTGAGCCATCTTGAGTTGATTGCTTGGTCGTTGAGTTAGTTGGTTGATCATTTGAGTTTATGTCCTGGCAATATCTAAGGTAATATCAGGATGGGTACTGACTTTTAACATTGTGCACTCATGGTAACTTTATAGTGCTGCCCCACTGGGAGACCAGCCTGCCAGCACCATGAACTGATATCCAACTCAGTCACATAATCCTGACCCTAAGCCAACCAGTCCTTGCCCTAATCTAATAATGCTGAGTGGCTGGCTAGGAAGCGACAAGTATCAATTTTTAAGTCATTGATTTGACTCGACCTGGGTTCAAACCTGTGGCTTTGAATCCCCCGATCTACCAAAATGGGAGACAGATGCTCAAGTCATTCGGTCATCCTGTCTGGTCAAGACGTTAAGTGTCTTATTGTTAACGAATTGGATCAAAGAAGACGTAAGAGTTACGTTATGTAAGAAGTAACACACACTGCGTCCATGATAAGACTCTTCACTTGACAGTAAATTTCAAACATGTTCAATTTTCATCTAAAGCTCACTCGCCTGTTATTTCCATAATATATACAGATACATATATATACAGATACATATATATACATCCATATATATACATGTATGTATACATGTATATATCGAGAGATTGTTCTAATAATGAATTACTTGTGTCATGGGGGGTGATGAAAATGGGAAATATTGCTCCTAGAGTGGGACTCGGACCCACATCTCTTTGCATTCCGGGCCAGTGTGCTAGCCATTTCACCACCTAGGCTCCCTGATATCAACACACTACCCAGGCCTACCTGTCTATGCACCTCCTTGCCTGAGAGGTCAGTGCATACCACTACACTTGCATTGTCAACTTACAACAATTTGATTTGATAAGGAAAAATGCCACTATTTCTCTGATTAAGGCGACGATCTATTGGTGACACGGGGACCTATGACCTGCAGGAGTAAGCCTACTTACAGACAGGGATTACAGTCAATCAACTTTAGCATTGACCCATAATTCTGAGCTGCTGCATTTGCATCAGGTGACGTTTTTCAACTAAGCGGTGACAAATGCAATACTTGAAATGCAAATGAACTATATCAGCTTACACACTACATTTGCAGTTTTTGTTCACATATTCATTCCTTTGAATATAATAAATGTGAAAACTAAAAATACTGGCGTTCCAGCATTTGTGAAAACAAAAATTGAACTGTATTTCAGAGGGGTGAAAAGAAAAGTAGGTCAGTTATACAAATAAGGGTATTAAAATGGGTGCTTCAGATATTTCCTGAAATGGACTATTTAAGTGCAGAAAATATTTAAACACATATTGTCCACATTCATATTTGTCGGATATTTGGAGATCTGTCTATGATATTTGGCTGACTGCTTTGCCTTCCAAGATTATACATGAATGTGATACCTGATTTTTATGATAGAGCTAAGGTGTGTTATATAATGCGGTATATCTCTTTTCTGTATGACACGGCCAGCGAGGTAGAGTTGCCATCTTGAAGCAAGGAAGCTGCTTCTATAGAGGATTTCCACTGCCAACCCGCCCTCTAATAACAATGGCAATAAGGCATTGGAATCATGGTGTACTGTGCAGCATGCTCTGCAGAAAAGGTCACACTGAGGATTTCCACCACCTTACCTGCCCTCTGATGGCAAGCAGAAGAATTAATGTTTTGGGTAGCAACTCACTGTTTACCTTCCTCTGTGAAAAAGATCTGACTGAGGATTTTCCATCACCAACCAGCCCTCTGATGGAAATAATGAATGTGGGTAGGAGCTCACTTTGCCACTTTTCTCTGTGGAAATGGTATATCTATGTACATAGTGTCAGTTGGCTCACAGTGTAGAGGAGGCATGGATGAGAGAATGCCCACTCCACAGTGAATAACATGGAGGTTAAGGTGGTTAGAGAGAAACATTAAGGAGCTGCCATTATTTATATCCACATAATAAATTATATAGTACATACATATATAGATATCAATAAATATATATCAAGAGATTGTTCTAATAATGAATTACTTGTGTCATGGGGGGTTGATGAAAACCCCTGAGCTTCAGGATGCTGAGCTTCATATATACGAAAATGTCAGGCACAAAACCCCGTAAATCACTAAATGATAATCCAAATAAAAAATAAAAATAACAGATTTGTACAAGTAGGTAATTTGAATTCTCACTAATATCCCTTTTCTTGTGATGTAATGATCATGCAGCAATGAACAAAAAAATAGCGATGTAAACATATGGACTCTTTGAAGGTTTGATTATCTAAATTTTTGTATTGGCCTTCGCAGGTGATGAAAATGGGAAATATTGTGCATAGAGCAGGATTCAAATCTACACTTCTTGCCATTTCGGGGCTAGCATGATAACCATTCCACTACCTAGGCGCCTTAATGCAATCACCTCATCCACTCTTACCTGTCTATCTCGCTCCTTGCCTGAGAGGTCAGTGCAGACTACTACATGTATATAGTTTGTAGTGGTCTGCACTGACCGCTCAGGCAAGTAACCAGATAGACAAGTAGGCATGGGTAGTGTGTTGATATCAGGGAGTCTAGGTGGTGTAATGGTTAGCACACTGGCCCGGAATGCAAAGAGATGTGGGTTCGAATCCTGCTCTAGGCGCAATATTTCCCATTTTCATCACCCCCATGACACTGGTGCCGTGACCAGAATCCTGTACAAGCTATGCGCTGTATGGTTGTTGAACCTACCCGGTGTATGTATGTGTTAGTGCATTGCGTGTATGTATGTAATTGTAAGCATTACAAGACTTACAATTCCAGGAGGATGAGTGTAGTGGTCTGCACTGACCTCTCAGGCAAGTAACCACATAGCCAGGTAGGCATGGGTAGTGTGTTGATATCAGGGAGCCTAGGTGGTGTAATGGTTAGCACACTGACCCGGAATGCAAAGAGATGTGGGTTCGAGTCCCGCTGTAGGCGCAATATTTCCCATTTTCATCACCCCAATGACATAGTGTATACAGGCAGTTATTAAAACAAATGTTCTTAGATGCAGCTGTCGTAGGTAAGGTGGGCGGATGGTGGCACCACTGGTACAGTTTGGTAAGGAAAAGGATAGAATTAGGTTAATATTACCTGCCATAGATTTATATAGCTGTATAAATACGTATGCAAATATTATTGTGAATGGAAAAAAGTCGCTGTACTTCACCTACCTCATGGGTATGATTCTGGAGCAGTGCAGTTGGAGCAACCTGAAGCTCAGGGGTCTGCATTGAGCAACATACACCTCCCCTGCTTCAGGATCAACCCGGCTGGTGTTGCTCGTGGCAGACTTTCACCCGAAATTTGATTTTGAATAGAAATAAATGACAGACTTGTGTCAAGAGCTTTCTCCGAGCCTAATTACTATCGCATTGCTTTTTTTCTTTCTTGGAATGATGTTATCATACTCGCATAATATGTTACGCATCACATCATAGTGTCATGGGCGTGATGAAAATGGGAAATATTGTGCCTAGAGCGGGACTCAAACCCACATCTCTTTGCATTCCGGGCCAGTGTGCTAACCATTACACCACCTAGGCTCCCTGATATCAACACGCTACCCACGGCTACCTGTCTATGTGGCTCCTTGCCTAAGAGGTCAGTGCAGACCACTACAATAGTCACACGTGATTAGCTGATTAGCTTGTTATGATCAAAACACATAATTTCTTTAACATTTGCAATATATTTAATATATTGTGGGTGGAACAAATGGAGCCGTCGTCATCTACCGGAAGGAGGGGGGGGCGTGGAGGGAGTGGGGGTCCGAAGGTGGAGGGAGTGGGGGAAAGAGGCAGCGAAGGAGGGATGCGGAGGGAGAGAGGGGGTAGGGAGGGGGAGGGAGAGGCAGGGGGGAGGGAAGGAGGTAGGCGGGAGGGAGGGGTGAAGGAGCGAGGGGGATGCAGAGAGGGAGAGAGGGGGGAGGGAGGGGGAGGGGCAGGAAGGAAGTGGGAGGGAGAGGCAGGGGGAACGGAAGGGGGGAGGCGGGAGGGAGGGGGGAAGGAGCGGGGGAGGGGGCGTGGAAAGGAGGGAGGGGCGAGAGGTGATATTTCTGTCTAATGACTATCTGCGACCTAAGAAAGGAAGATAAGTGATAGGTTGTTACATAGAAGTGACAAGACACAAGAGGCCACAGCATGGATAATGTGATGATGGCACTTTGATTGACTATGAATGAATAGGGAACAACATATATATATATATATATATAATTGTTCCAGGCAATATTGAAAAGTTGGTTGAGTTGAATAAAACATCTGCCATGATTTGTATCCTTCCTGATAATAACATAAACACATTTCCTGCAACAAGTTACAATATTAGGGCAGCAGAAAATTCCCTATCGAAGGACTAACAAACTCAAAAGAGCACCTATTTATCAGGGAAGCTAACTCTGGAACAAACTCTCTACCAAAACCAGGAATGCAACAACCCACCTGCAATTTAAATCTAGATTAAAAGTCGAGTGCCCAACATAGACATACATTAATACACCTACCAGGATAGACCACAACAGTTGAGAACCGAAATATATACATAGTCCCTAACCACTCCTCTCCTTCTCCCTCTCTGAAATGCCCCCTGGCAAAAAGAGTAAAAGAAATAACAACTACCAAAGTATACCCACCAGTGTATAACACCTGACTAAACCAATCAAACATATACTAACAACAAAGCTATAGTTGACCAATCAATTTAAATGAGTCATGCAACCATTATTTGCATAATCCAAAATCCACTGCTACCTGTATCAGCAAGTCATGCCCATTGTCTTATTGTCTCCTCACAGGTATGATCATCAAATCATTGATATAGTCTAAAGATAAATGGTTATTCTCCAGTCTACATGTGCAAAATAAGATCACCATTATATTTGTAATGCCTGATTTAAACCTACTATTGTATATATTGTTCATACCATCTCATCATCCCATCCATAAATAGTTCACTTGCACTATAATTGTTAAGGCTGGGGGACCAGTGCTTCGGTGCTGAAAAAAGATGTTATTCAACCGGAATAACAATTTGAAAAAATTTGGAAAACATTTTGGGAGAAAAGTTGCAGAGTGAGCCATAGATATTTAGTGAGGCAAGTCACTACTGTGGTGCTAATAGTTAGGTTGGTATATAATATATATATACCAAGCTAACTATTAGCACACGGATATATACGCCCAGGCCGGCTCCAGAACAAAATAGAGACAAACAATAAAAGGTGGGTTGAGATAACAAATATCTCTGACATGGGGAATATATTACCTCAGGCTATTTATAAAAGAAAATAAATTCTCCAGTGCGATTTAACATTGGAGCGAATCCTGGAGGAGCAAAGCCAAGAGCATGGTGGTCAGGGTGCACAGAGTTGTAAATAAGTATGTAACAACAATAGTAATAATGGAATTCCCTTTTACGCATTTATACTCGCATAATACTCATATCATCATCATCATCATGCTGTCGGTCGCGATGTGACAAAGACTGCTTTCATTACTTGACTGCCGCTCTCCATTTAGTTTTGTGATATAAGGAATTTATATTAGATATAGGTACATAATATTTCAAGACCTTTTTCTCTTTTCAAAATTATTTGTTGTTGTAAGGCTTACATTAGCCTAATTTCCAAACCAGCATTCAGGTTGTTGATAGTTTAGTAGTCCAGACATGAGCTCCACCATATAGTGGCGACAAGGACTGCTGCACATCACCATCACAGCTTACAGTGATAGGTGGCGGTACATTAGCCACCGGGCAGTGCTGCGACAGGGCTGCCACCTACTGTGTGCGGCTAGCGTAACTGTAAGGCTTACATTAGCCTAATTTCCAAAACCAGCACTCAGGTTGTTGATAGTTTAGTAGTCCAGACATGAGCTCCACCATATAGTGGCGGCAAGGACTGCTGCACATCACCGTCACAGCTTACAGCGATAGGTGGTGGTACGTTAGCCACCAGGCAGTGCTGCGACAGGGCTGCCACCTACTGTGTGCAGCTAGCGTAACTGTAAGGCTTACATTAGCCTAATTTCCAAAACCAGCACTCAGGTTGTTGATAGTTTAGTAGTCCAGACATGATCTCCACCATATAGTGGCGGCAAGGACTGCTGCACATCACCGTCACAGCTTACAGCGATAGGTGGCGGTACGTTAGCCACCGGGCAGTGCTGCGACAGGGCTGCCACCTACTGTGTGCGGCTAGCGTAACTGTAAGGCTTACATTAGCCTAATTTCCAAAACCAGCACTCAGGTTGTTGATAGTTTAGTAGTCCAGACATGAGCTCCACCATATAGTGGCGGCAAGGACTGCTGCACATCACCGTCACAGCTTACAGTGATAGGTGGTGGTACGTTAGCCACCAGGCAGTGCTGCGACAGGGCTGCCACCTACTGTGTGCAGCTAGTGTAACTGTAAGGCTTACATTAGCCTAATTTCCAAAACCAGCACTCAGGTTGTTGATAGTTAGTATCCAGACATGAGCTCCACCATATAGTGGCGGCAAGGACTACTGCACATCACCGTCACAGCTTACAGCGATAGTGGCGGTACGTTAGCCACCGGCAGTGCTGCGACAGGGCTGCCACCTACTGTGTGCGGCTAGCGTAACTGTAAGGCTTACATTAGCCTAATTTCCAAAACCAGCACTCAGGTTGTTGATAGTTTAGTAGTCCAGACATGAGCTCCACCATATAGTGGTGGCAAGGACTGCTGCACATCACTGTCACAGCTTACAGCGATAGGTGGCGGTACGTTAGCCACCGGGCAGTGCTGCGACAGGGCTGCCACCTACTGTGTGCGGCTAGCGTAACTGTAAGGCTTACATTAGCCTAATTTCCAAAACCAGGACTCATTGGCGGGCGGCCGGGGTCAAGGGGTCAGCAACTCGCCGTTGCGGTGGGACTGGGTCAGTTGCGGGCCGCGCAGTCAGCTGTTTCTCCTATTGTTGTGAGTAGTAGGGGGAAGGTGAGAATTGCGGTGCATGGGAACATAAACGATGTTCTGACTTTTGGCACCACCGAGGAGTGTATCACACCCCGGGTGGAGTCAGAACCCTTGAATGGCAATTTGCCCACTCATCTTGTACCATTTGCAATGGGATGCAAGGTGGACCTGGAGGTGGAACCTTCAGAGGTAGTGCAATTCCTGTTGGATAACAGAGAGGTTTTTGCGGTACCGGGGGAGATGTTAGGGTGGACAGAGGTGGTTAAGCATAGTATAGACATGGGCGAGACCACCACTTTCAGGATTCCCTATCGCCGTTTCGTGCAATTGAAGAAAGAGGCACTGGAGACGGAGCTGAAGAAGCTTTTGGATAGTGGAGTTATAAGGAGTAGTGATTCTCCTTGGAATTCACCAGTCCACATGTTCAAAAAGAAAGACGGGAGGATCCGTTTTTGCATTGACTACAAGAAACTCAACACACAGATGCGGAAGAATGCCTATCCGTTACTGCGTATTGATGAATCTCTTGAGAGCCTAGGTGGGAATAAGTGGTTTTGCACCTTGGATCTGCAGTCGGGGTACCATCAGATAGCGATGGATCCAGCAGATATTGCTAAGACTGCGCTTAATACTCATCTAGGTCTGTATGAGTGGAAAGTTATGCTGTTTGGTTTGTGCAATGCACCAGCAACGTTTGAAAAGATGATGACGGAAATGTTGGCAGGTCTTCAGTGGAGGATCTGTGCAGTCTATCTGGATGATGTCACTGTCTTTGGTCGAACATTAAATGAATGCAGGGATAGGCTGCAAAACATGTTTGATCATTTGCGCACCCATGGTTTAAAGCTCAAGGCCTCGAAATGTAGAATTTCTAGGTGTGAGATGCAGTACCTGGAGCGTGTTGTCTCAGCGGAGGGGATTAAGGTGGATCCTGAGAAGCTCTCTGCTATTGCGAACTGGCCCAGGCCCATGGTTATGAAGGAAGTGATATTGTTCCTCTGGTTTGTGTCATATTATCATGATTTCATTGATGACTTTGCACGGTTGGCTGTTCCTCTGTAGGGATTGGTTGTCACCTCTAACAAATTTTAATTTGTATGGGGTGATGCGCAGGAAGAATCATTTCTGGGCTTGAAACAAGCCTTCACCCAGACTCTGGTCCTACGGTATCCTAAGGCTGAGGGTAAATTTATTCTGGACACTGATGCCTCAGGGTTTGCGATATCTGCCATCTTAAGTCAGGTCCAGGAGGGTGTGGAGGTCCAGCTGTCAGTTGCCAGTAATAAACTGAATAAAGCGCAGCGGAATTACTGCATGATGAAGCACAAGCTGATGCCGACCATCGTGTAATCAAGGAAGTGGAAGCATTTCCTAATTGGTTCCGATTTTATTATTTGAACCGACCATTATTCTCTTCAGTGGTTGTTGAATTTCCAGTAGGCTGAGGGGATGATGGGGCATTGGTTGGCTACTCTTTCGGAATACGGTGTTACAAATGAACACATTGTGTCCAGGAAGGGTGTTTATTATATTAACGCAGATAGTTTGAGTAGGATACAAGTTCACAAATGTGGGCGGACAGACTGCTCGGACTGTGGTGCACATAATTGTGTGCTTGGGTGATTGCAGCGATGTGCCTAGTGGATATAGATGGCGATGAACTGTGGACATTGTCAGAGGTATGTCTTGCACAGCATCAGGATACCTCCATCCTTAGGATTATTAAGTGGTTGGAGGATAGCCATTCCAAACTGACGAGAGAGGAACTGGCAGTGGAGAATGCAGAGACCTGGAAGATTGTGAATCAATGGGACCTGCTAGAAGTGTGTGAGGGTGTGTTATGCAGGTGGAAGTTGGTGGGAGTAGAGATCCACAGTTGCCTACAGATCATCGTGCCATTTGTGTTGCGTGATGATGTGTTGATGTTCTGTCAGGGACATGCAACAGCCACCCATTTTGGATGAGTTTGATCCAGAAAGAGGTTAGCTTGGCGCTTTTACTGGCCTGTGATGACTGCTGACATTAGCCGCTGGGTGCGTATGTGCCATACGTGTCAGATGGTTAAGCCTGGGGAAGGCATAGGCAAGCTACCATTAACTCAGGAATTGTCTGGGCATCAGTGATGCCATCTGGCTTGTGACTTTGTTTCAGGTTTCAAGACAATGTCGAGGGGTAATGTAGTTATGATGGTAGTCCAGGACTATTAACCAAGTATGTGCAAGTGTACCCCTTAAAAGATCACACTGGACCCACGACAGCACAGGCATCGGTTGATAACTGGGTTCTTTTATTCGGTGCACCGATGCGGATCCACTCGGATCAAGGACGGGAATTTGAGTCCACATTATTCCAGTCTATGCTACATCTGTATGCGTTACCGTGGCCGTACGGTAGCCGCCGGGCAGCGCCATGACAGGGCTGCCACCTACTCCATGCAACTGGCTATACCTCCCCCCCCCCCCCCCCCCCCCCCCCCCCCCCGAGGAAGTTGAGATGGGACCCGGCAGGGCGGAGGCGGGTCACTTGATCATGGATGCTGCCGTGAGCGAAGATTAAAGACGTAAGAAGCAAAAGTACTCGTTCTCCTGCTTGCTTGGGGGGTTCTACAGCATGAGGGTCAAGTTCCAGGCAGCCACCAAAGGGGCCCCATCACATTAGTGAAGCCCACGTGATCGGATAGTGGGTGTGACAGATGCAGATAGCTTTTCACAGGATCTCGCGAGAAGTGTTGGTGTCGATCTGTTGAAAGGAAAGAATAATGAGTTGGTGTGTGGTTGGCGAATTTGGAAGCTGGGGAGAGCAGCAGGTGAGACTGTGGGGAGAACTGTAACACTTTTGAGGTTACACTGATACGGGCGGTGTTGGTGGGGAGGACGGTTGGTTGGTTGGTTCATGGAGTTTTACATCCTGGCAACATCTGAGGTCATATCAAGATTGGTACCTACTTGTGACAGTGCACACTCATGGTGACAGTGCACACTCATGAGACCACCAGCAAGATGACCTAATATCCCACTCAGTCAAATTAACCTGAAACTGAGTTACCCAGTCATTGCCCTATTCTATGAATGCCGAGTGCAAGGCTAGGGAGAGACAAGAATCAATGTTATAAGTCATTGTGTAAAATTGCTAAAGCTCGAATCGGTGGTTGTGTAGATGGGCTATAGTGAAATCAATACAGACAAAGAGAAAGGAAGAGTATAAAGTGTAAAGGAAGAGAAAGAGTCAAGCCCTTTGGTTTATAATTTATATGGTACATGGGTTCATTGTAGAGTATCACCCACCCTTTTCCCCCAATTGGAAAAAAGCATTCTTGGCCCTACCAATGAGGATCCAGCATTCCTGGTCCCCATGGCTACCAGTGGTCTGTCCACCACCACCAAGCTGTGTGCCCCCCCCCCCCCTGGCCACCACCAACCTTGACTCTGAGTGTGGTGATCCTACCCAGCAGAGGGGGAGGGGGTAGGCCCTGAGTGCGGTTACACCCAGCCTTGCAGCACCACTATGTCTATTTACATCCCACTCAGACACCACCAGCACTTACATATATATACATACATGCACTTGGTCACGTACACCTGATCTGTAATAGAACATTTGCATTCCCCCCGATGCCGTAAATCGGAATATTTTACAATTGGTTTGACTCGACCGGGAACCAAACTCTCACACGCGAGGCCCGCGCTCTACCAATTCGGCCTCCACACCTGGTGGATGGTGCAGGTACTAAACTAAATATATGTTGGGTAAAGTGGGAAAGACGGAGATGGAGGGGTGGATATAGCCAGCTTGCTTGCTGTGATTTTACTTCCTAGCAACAAGGTCAGATCGGGTACCGACTTAAGCCATCGCACATTCATGGGAAACGTATAGTGCTGCCCTCCTGCATACCATGTCGGTGGCATAATGACCCAATATCCTACTCAATCATGTCCTGTTCATCCAACACTCGGCCCATTTCCGTCCGATTTTTTTTTTTAATATGAATAAACTGCGGCGGTCATTTGCCTAGCAGTCAATATGGAATGATCTCTTCAAATGTGACATAGTGATTTGTCTCCTCTATAATGGAATGATTTCAGTAACATAATATCATACCAGAATCAGTACCACAGGGGCAATATATTTGTGGATTCTGGGACAAATTTGATTTAGTTCAAACTACTCAGTTTTACTGAGAGGAAAACCCCTTCTTTCTGAACCATCCCTACCAGTCCATGTTTGCTGTTATACTTCCATATTTGGCATCCTTATTGCCTCTCGCTGATCACCAGTGTGCGTTGTACCGTGAAACTCCATTGGCGGCTGATCACGTGGTATCTTTTTAGCTCCCATATTGCACTGTCGCCTCCAACAGCCAGCATTTACTGGTAAGGTTGTATAGTCCGATGACTTTGCATTTCTGCAATTTTCTTTTCAAATAAAGGTGTCACTATGATATATTTTACTTTGGTTTGTAGGAACTTTCTTTTTAAATTACTAACTTTGGAGATATTTGAACTGAAAATGTGCTAAGTTAGTGGTGGCGTGTCCATCAAAAGTTCTGACCCGATAGTATTCCATCAATAATATGACTTTTAGGCCCCTATCACACCTCGCCGGATTGAGGAAACGGAAAGAAACCGAACAAAGTCCGTTGATATCCGGCAAATTCTGGTTTTTGTCTGTTGCATATCCGTTGATTATCCGTTGATATCCATTGATATCCATTGATATCCACCTCGATCCGGTACAAGTTTTGAACATGCACAAAACTTGGAATGGATGCCGCCGGATTGACGTCTACAGTTCTTGTCTGGTTTGAGTTTGTTTCGTCTTTGGCTATCCTTTCATGTCCGTTTCATGTCTGTTTCATGTCCGTTTCATGTCCGTTTCATGTCCGTTTCATGTCCGTTTCATGTCCGTTTCATGTCCGTTTCATGTCCATCTCATGTGCATTTCATGTCCGTTTCATCTCCGTTTCATGTCCGTTTCATATCCGTTTCATGTCCGTTCGTCCAGCGGCCTTTGACCCAATATAGCAACATTTTGACACATTTTAATACATTTTGATACTTATCACGCCCGCACACACCACCGGACTAGTCAATTCTGTCCATTGCTCAATCCGGCGAGGTGTGACATGGGCTTTAAATATATTTAAATGAGAAAGTATAATAAGAGTTACGTCAAGCTTGTAGATTATAGCGGTTATCCTAAAATGTACATATATATGATATATATTTTTGTTTTAATGGCAGAACCTGAACATGATCGACTATGCAACTTTAAGTGGAACATATATATTACTGCTTCATGGATACCATAAATTTAATTGTTATCTTCCTACTTACAACTTGTTATTATCTGATAGTAAATAGATTTGCATATAAAATGTAATTATATATTATAGGTTCTGATTCTACCCATTGATTAAATGTCAGTCTGGACATTTTCATTCATATTTATGTTCACGTTTTACCTCTCTTCGTGTCAAGCTGAGGATTATTATTATTAGATTCATTTTGTTGTCTTTTCAATATGCTCGCCTTTTATTTGTTTTAATAATTAACGTGATGGCAGGCTGAACTCAGACTAGAAAATGAGTCTTTGGCAGCAGTCAGACAATTGCCCATCTCCTGTCAAATCCAACCGGTCTCTGCCATACCTTTCAATGTATATAGAAGATTTCCCTATAACTAGCTAGTTGTTCATCCTTAAATGAGATCCATGTCTTTACACACACACCGGGCGTGGTGGCCGAATCTGTAGAGTGGAGGCTTCCCGTGCAGGAGATCGGGAGTTCAATTTCCGGTCGAGTCAAACCAATGACTTCAGAAAATTGACACTTGCTGCTTCCTAGCCTGGCGCTCAGCATTAATAGGATAGGGTAAGGACTGGTTAGCTCAGTGTCACGATAATATGCCTGAGTGGGATATCAGGTCGTGGTGCTGGTGGCCTGATTTCCCAGTGGGGCAGCACTATAAAGTTACCATAAAGTTACCTGATATGACCTTAAATGTTGCCAGGATGTAAAACCCCAACAAATAAACAAACACAACTTTGCGAACATTCAGTTCAAGCAAATGGCTATATGTTTAGAAATGCTATGCTGCCTATTAGATATAAAACCATGATTTAACATGCATTTAATTCGATTAGCCAAAACCAGTAATGCACCCTGATTTTACAGGTCACCATAGTAACTGTCTAAGTAGTGTTTGTGAAACAGTCACCACAGCAATGGTGGGAGCATTGAAACGAGCGAAATCATATTAAAGCCTTCTCTTTTTTATAAAGCAAAGTGCTTGGTTGGATTTGATCCTAGATAGAAAAAAAAGGAGGACTATTCCATCAACTTAAACTGAATTGCCACCGCAGCAAGTCGTGTAAGGTTGCGATGTCCAACATTTCGGGAGACACACACCAATTGATTTGCAGGTATTGAGTTCAAATAGATCCAATGATCAAACCTAGTAATATGCATCTAAACATATGGTATAATCTCAATGCACAAGGCAAAATATGTACTAAACAAAAATGCTTGCTTAATATTGTATTATTCATTAGTTCTGCTTTATGTATCCTATTGTTGTGAAGCATGGGGAAATGCATATAAAACAAGTATGGAGTGTATTTATTTGCTACAGAAGAAAGCAGTGAGAATTGTTTGCAATGTTGAATATCGAGAGCACACTAATAAGCTGTTCTTTGAACTTCATGTATTAAAATTAACAGACTTGGTTAAGATCAAATCTAGTATGATAATTTACAATGCAAACAAAGGGCTTCTGCCAAACAATCTACAGTCTTTATTCAAAATAAGTTCTGATAGTAGCCATGATACAAGACAAGTATTTGCAAGAACAACTTTAAAGTCTCAAGGTAATTATATATATGTGGTATAAAAATATGGAATTCACTTGATGATAATATCAAATTTTCAAAAAACATCTATATATTTCAACGAATGTATAAAAAGAAAATATTTAAGCTTCATCAGAGGGAAAACACATAGTAGTCTAGTACATAAATATTGAGATGTAATTTACAGTATTGAGGATAAGGTTGATATGCTTTTAACTTTTATGTTTCTATTTATTATTTCTATGGTACAAGCAATGTATCTATGTTATTATTAAATGGGGAAAGCACCTCATAAGTATTGTACTTCTGCTTTCTCCCTTTTCATGTGATGAAATTAATGATATAACTATCAACGTGTGTGTACATTGATCATGTGGAAATAAATATATTATTAGTATACTATCAGATTATAATATAGCATTAATCGCTAGAGACGTGCTGCTTACTCAGCTGATCAGCCAACAGTGCCTCGTTTAACGAGACTGCATCGCATAGTAATCTCATACACTATTTCCTGCCCACAAACTCAACCTTGCGTATAACCAAAGCCAGCAATATGCAACAGCCGCAGTGAAAACCTCACCAGGGGGCGCCACCCACTCATACGTAGAGACATGCGCAGAACCGATCAGCGGGCCACATTCAACTTCCGGTAATGGCAATGAGCTAGATGATCGTGAAATCGGTGCAGATTGCCACTCAAATTAGGTCAGCAGTCAGTGTATAAAGTAACACTACAAAGGTGATGACCCGAGCTGATATGCTCATATATTATAGAAGAGGCAAAGAAATGTATTTTAAAATGATTAATCAATGATTAATCATTGTCCATAAACGTCTGTCTATATGGTAAACTTGTTTTTTGTGGAAGGGGCGAGTGGATCACTCCATGCATGCATCTGGCGAATTGCTTAGTGACACATCCCTGCTGCACTTCAAAAAGAGGTCATGTGATGCGTATCAGGGACACTGAGCATGCGCATCGGTTATCATCCACCAGCGGAAGTACTCCTCATTGTTGTATATGGGGCGCTGGTTGTCATATGATTAAATTCGTCACGGAATGGACACAATTTAAAATTGCAATGGACCTAGTTTGTTCCCATGTTGCCCTTTATTTTGCTCAAGCTTTTTATTTGCCTAAAGCAGATGTCTTAAGCACTGAGCATTGAACGTTTGGTTCGGTGTTGCAATCCTAGTGGCAGGCAGATTTGCAAATGAAATGATAATTATAACATGAACATACAAATCAAAGTGTGCACAAGATATAGAGAACAAAATAGAGAGTAAAGCAATAATAATATTGCCCTTGCTGCCGACACGGCGTTAAGTCATCAACCATCAAAAACCAATCATCATCACAGTTTTGTGACACATGGCGCCTCATATAATGGTTTCCGTAATCAGGGACGCCGCATCCGGGCACTTTATAACAACAGCAGCCTGGAGAAAGCTAGCCAAAGCATTACATATCAGCAAAGTATGTTTCAATTGAGTAGATCTATGCAATTCCAAAACAGAGTTAAAGCTAAATAGTCTGATGAAGCATCACATTTTCAAAACCAAACCAACTACCCCGATTTGATTCTACACATTTAACTTAGATAGTGGTGCACATATTGAGCATGTGTCACCACATAGAAGAGAATACTGAGGCAATTTAATAGAGCATCTTTCTACTGAAGTCTATGATGTTAGAGTTTAGGTGTGCTTGCCAACATTAATTTGACCTATTTGCACTCAAAATATATGTAAAAACTTTAAAATAAAAGATACTTTGAACTAAAGTAAGGTAGATTATAACAATCAATTTAATATATTTTTCTCAGAAAAATGACAGAAACTCAAAATTATCGGACCATGCAACTTTAAGATTCTAGATATTGCTGACTTTAACACCAGATTCACCATTTCCTGTTTTGATATCTACTGGCTGTTTTTGGTGGGTTTTGTTTGTACATTTCTAGCAATATGTAGCTATGACAATGTTTAACTCTAAATTATACGTAAGGTTCGTCAAAACATCTGGCGCATTTGTTTAACTATTTTCTTATGGAGGTTATCCTATAAGTGTACTTCTTCGTTCATCCATATAACAAGTCCTTCAAATATACATGATTTGAGAAAATGTTGGGTTAACTGCTTAGTGAGTGTGCCCCACCATTAGTTCCAAATCTACTCACCAGGCCCGCACTACCCTCAGTCCAACTGACAGTAGTCCGTGAGTGGTAGTCTCTGTATCATCAGTCCTTCAACAGGTTCCTTCAAAGAAATTGAATACTGACACACTTCCACGTCAACTACTAACACTAGGGGCGTAATCAATTAATCAACTCGGATCATCCGAGTCACTTTTTGGCGCATGCGCACATCCTACAGACTCGAGTCGAATAATCGAATACGTTTCTCCGTGCTCGGGTGGAATTTCTTCTTCTTTTTTTTTTTTAAATAACCGATAAAACTACAGCAAAATAGGATTTAAAGTATTTTATGATGGCCTAGTTTAGCTATATTTCCATTTCATTAATCTAAGTTATTCTTTAAAAAAACCATGTATGACTGGTACTGGTAGCTGTTATCCTGCAGGACGGTACCAGCGCAAATGTGACATCATCGCTCATAGCCAACCCCAGCTATGAGGTGGGTTACTTGGGTCGGATCGTTTTGCACACGGCATGTGTATTTGTCGACTCCACTCGCAGTGTTCGATTTGAAATTCTGACGACTCGGGTGACCCGAGTCGCCCGGGTTGTGTTAATCGATTACGCCCACAATGATCCCTTCCAGCCTAATGTGGTTATACCCACAATAAGGAATAAATATGGGATGGTGGTAGAGGGTTAGAGCTAACGCAGAGGATAAATTGTGGATGCTTATTGCTAAGTAGCGAGTAGAGTAGTATAACTCAGTGGATGATTGTAGATGGGGTGAGAGTCTTGAAAGAAGGTGCTTAGTTTGGACAAGGAAAGGAAACATGCATATATGGGGTCGTTCTCAGAAATTGTGTACCACATTTGTGACATTGAAACTGAAAGTGAAAACTTTCCAAATAATAGCAGAATCCATGTTCATATGAAGGAATACAGGTTGTGCATATATCAGAGTTGAAAAATATAAGTTTAATTTTGTCATTTTGATCCTATGCAAATTAAGAACATTTTTTAAATTAGCCATTTAATATTGATTCATCATCATCATCATCATGCTGTCGGTTGCAATGCGACAAAGACTGTTTTTATTTCTTAACCGCCACTATTTCGTGTGGTTGTGCATTTCATAAAAGCTGCTTGCAAAGTCTTGAAGTGCTGCTGGCTTTTGCAAGTTACTAGCAGCACTCTCTCGAGGAGTAAATAGAGGTCCCACACGGCAAGAACATGTCATGACAGGGGCAAACTATTTGTCCCTGCAGTGGCTGGTCGGGAGATGTTGGGAGTTCCATTCATCACTGCCCTTAATGCTGCCATGGAAGCACGGTTTTCTGTTAGGGTTTGCTCCCTTAGCCTTTGGTTCTATCAAAAACCTATACCACAAGGCAGTGGTTTATAACTTTGCAAGGCAGGGGCATCAAACTCCCTGAGGTATTTTAGTAGATAGGTACTGCATTACCCGCATACCCAATAGTGATCCATGACATCATTTTAACACGCATCCATAGCATTATTTTAACATATGCACAACACATTCAAACAAAATTTCATTGATTAGAGTTAAGCAAAAATGATTATGTGCTACAAGTCAAAGGTTTAAATAACAAGTTTGAGTATATGTATGGTGGCAATATTCAAAATTTCACATCTTCCCTGAAGCGACAAAATCATATAAGCATATTTTTCATACATATAGTGGGATAGATTAAATGCATGTACTATTGCTAACAAACTTAATACGCAGAGGCAACATTCCTTATTTGACTTTCTACCCCCCCCCCCACCCCTCCAAAAAAAAGCCTTAATCATTAACAATGTAACATGGAAACCAAATATGTGATACACAGTTTTTGAGAAAGTCTGACATACATGCTGTTTTGATATCCTCCAATACCATTCCCAGACATTCATTTACTCAAAGCACAGGGAATAGGTGATAAAAGAGGTAAATTCCGGTACATAGACGGCGCCGCTGGTGGGGCCTACACACGGCAATGGCTGCCGGTGCTGCGTTGCGGGCGATGTGTTATCCAATCAGCGGCGGGCTAGGGAGTACCGGGATCTGGAGGCACTGTAGGGGCTTAGGCTGGTGCTGGGTAGGGTTTAATAGGTGTCAATCACTAGTCTCCAGCAACAAATAATGAGAAACTATCCAATCAGCTGCAGCTCCCTCCAGACCACCGGAAACAATACTCTCGAAGAAAGATTCTACCAGTAGAAACTGTGATCAGTGGTCTTCTACTGGCTTGGTTGGTTGTTGGAGTTTTACGTCCTGGCAACATCTAAGGTCATATCAGGACGGGTACTGACTTGTGACACTGCGCACTCATGATGACTTTATAGTGCTGCCCCACTTGGAGACCAGGTCACCAGCACCATGACTTGATATCGCACTCAGTCACATTATCCTGACACAGCCTACTCTTTTTCGTCTACTGAGAAAAACACAGAAAACTGATATTCACTACATTCAGTGTATTAGGGAAATGTTAATTAGAATTCACCAGTAACCTTATTTAACACACCTTACTTTTATATCCCATATTTTGTTTTCCTGTAATATCACAGATCGCTTGGAGTTGCAATACTATTGGTTTAATTTACCTACTTGTTGTCATGGGGGTGATGAAAATGGGAAATATTGCGCCTAGAGCGGGATTCGAACCCACATCTCTTTGCATTCCGGGCCAGTGTGCTAACCATTACACCACCTAGGCTCCCTGATATCACCACACTACCCACACCTACCTGTCCTGTGTATGTTGTTTCTTGCTTGAGAGATCATTGCAGACCACTACACTCGTCCCCCTGGAATTGTAAGTCTTTTAATGCTTACAATTACATACATACAGGCAATGCACTTGCACATACATACTCAGGTCAGGTTCAACACCCATTCGGCGCGTAGCGCGTATAGGATCATGGTCATGGCAACCAGTGTCGAGGGGGTGATGAAAATGGGAAATATTGCGCCTAGAGCGGGACTCAAACCCACATCTCTTTGTATTCCGGGCTAGTGTGCCAACCACCACACCACCCAGGCTCCCTGATCTGCTGATATCAACACACTACCCACGCCCACCTGTCCATGCGGCCCCCTGCCCGAGAGGCCAGTGCAGACCACTACACTATTCTCACTACCTTGGATGCATTGACCGGGCAGTGACACACAAAAACCACCATTTGCAGAGATTAAGGGTGTTTGTCAATTTTGGCAGTTTGAATGTTATGAAAAATGATCAGTTCAATTGAAATACTTTTATCTCCACTAATTTCTATACAAAACAACATCCCTTTCTTGAGAATGCAGCAGTTTTTTTGTTTTTTTTCCTTAAAGATTTATTCTGCCTATCATGGATAAGTCTGAATAGACTTGTTTTCACCACTAGACCGTTTGTCGATAGAAAGCCAGAGCCTACACTTTTACTGACACAAGGGATTTTTAACCTCCCACATCACATAGACATGGTATGAGAGCAACTGGCCTTTGAAGACACTGTAAGTTATACACAGCGGTGGAAATCCAAATTGCCAGAGGAGGGTGGCATGGGGAATTGAACAACCAACCTTCAGATTAGGAGTCCGACCTAAAGAAAAAGGCAGACACTCTAACCACTCCACCACAGAGAACACCACATCTAAGTTGAATACGTAGAATTAAGTGTAGATAAGTGTTTCGGTTTTGAAAAGTTGATGTTTTCATCGGACTATACAGCTTTAACATTCCAGTGCTCGCTGCCTTGTCACAGACGTGATCAGTTCCCAGATTGTGTTTATGTTGGTGGTATATGAAGGGAACAGTTCTTTTTTTAAGTGTGTACATTAGTTGATTAACCAGGGGAAATTTCAATCGCAGACGATTGGTCTTCCTCATTCCACTGCTCCTTGCCCTATCCTAATAAATGCCCAGCTCCAGGCTCGGAAGCGACACGTATCAATTTTTAAGTCATTGGCTTCACTCAACCAGGGTTCGAACCCACGATCCCACGATCTACCAACATTGGAGACAGATACTTTAACTCATTCGACTGGTTATTTTTGTGAGCATAAAAAGGAAGGGAAGATTTCATTACTTATAACGGTCATGGGCCTGTCACACTACGACGCTTCTCGCCGGCGACCCGTCAACGTGTGGTGTTTTGGGGCGATATTTGGTGAAATATGGACACATCGGTACACTATCTTGGACGTTGACGGTCGGCGGACAACGTCGGCGCGCGTTATTGGTCGCTGAGTGTTTTGAACATGTCAAAAAGCACCAGCGACCGGCAACGCGTGGGAGTAAATGGGTAAGAACGCTAGGAGGACGTTAGGCGCGCGTCGTGCTGCGTTGGACGCGCCGGAATAACGTTATGGGAACGCTAGGAAGACGGCGCGCGCGGGAGGGTCGTTGCTCACACGTTGCTGTGTGTGTGTCTCTGTGTGTGTCTCTGGGTGTCTCTGTATGTGTCTCTGTGTGTGTCTCTGTATGTGTCTCTGTCTGTGTCTCTGTCTGTGTCTCTGTGTCTGTCTCTGTGTGTGTCTCTCTCTGTGTCTCTGTGTCTGTCTCTGTATGTGTCTCTGTCTGTGTCTCTGTGTCTGTCTCTGTATGTGTCTCTGTCTCTGTCTCTGTCTCTGTATGTGTCTCTGTGTCTCTGTGTATGTCTCTGTATGTGTCTCTGTCTGTGTCTCTGTCTGTGTCTCTGTCTGTGTCTCTGTGTCTGTCTCTGTATGTGTCTCTGTCTGTGTCTCTGTGTCTGTCTCTGTATGTGTCTCTGTCTGTGTCTCTGTGTCTGTCTCTGTATGTGTCTCTGTCTGTGTCTCTGTGTCTGTCTCTGTATGTGTCTCTGTGTCTCTGTGTATGTCTCTGTATGTGTCTCTGTATGTGTCTCTGTCTGTGTCTATGTATGTGTCTCTGTCTGTGTATCTGTGTCTGTGTGTGTCTCTGTGTCTCTGTGTCTCTGTGTGTCTGAGTCTGTGTGTGTGTCTCTGTGTCTGTGTGTGTGTCTCTGTGTCTGTGTGTGTGTCTCTGTGTGTCTGAGTCTGTGTGTGTGTCTCTGTGTCTCGGTGTGTGTCTATGTGTCTCTGTGTCTCTGTGTATCTGTGTGTGTCTATGTGTGTCTATGTCTCTGTGTCTCAGAGAGCGAGAGAGAAACAGAGACAGAGACACATACAGAGACACATACAGAGACACATACAGAGACAGAGACAGAGACACACACAGAAACCCAGACATAGACCCAGACACAGAGACACAGACACATACACATAGACACAGACAGAGACACATACAGAGACACAGACAGAGACACAGACAGAGAGACATACAGAAACCCAGACAGAGACCCAGACACAGAGACACAGACAGAGACAGACACAGACAGAGACACACACAGAGACACACACAGAGACACACACAGAGACACACACAGAGACACAGACACAGCGCGCCGATATACGTTACCACAACGTTGGCCCCGCGCTACTAACACGCTGCGTCAACGTCCAATTTCCCCATATTTCCCCTAAATCTTTAACGTTTCTCGACGCGCAAGATAGTACTTTCAACGCTGACGGGTCGCCGAGAGAAGCGTCGTAGTGTGACAGGCCCATAATGTTGATTGATAGGCTCAGTAGCGACAAGAATCAATTGTTAAGTCATTGATTTCATTCGATGAGGGTTCGAATCCCGCGACCTACCATTGCTCAACTCATTCTGCCATTCTATCTGGTTGATGACCAGGTCTGTTCATTTAATACTACTTTATGTAACTGCAAGTTATTTTGTACGGATTGTGTCATTGGTTTGTTAATGGTTTTTAGATTGTTGTGTTCGATAAAGCGACCTAATTAGGCTTTGGACAAATGTGAAGGTTTCAGAAGAGCGAATCAAGACCCAGTCGGGAGCAAAGTCTGTTATCAAGACAAACAAAAATGGATGATTGAAATGGCAATCAATGACTGGGACATGTCCCACATTTTAATTACCTGCAACATGAGAGAATTTGTCCAATTTCAAACATTGGGTTTTGCTGTTTTCTTAAATCCATTGGATAAGGACGATAGTGATTAGTTCTGGACTTCACTTGAATAGATGATTTCCATTACCTTAGATTATTTTGTTTATAAGGGGCAGTGGGAAGACAACCATCAATGGTTACATTGTTCCTGCAATTTCTATTGTTAGCGGAATAGTATATGTTTGTGGAATAATGTATTGAAATTGTGAATAAAAACTTGCCGTCTGGTGGCAGAGTCGGGAATTCAGTTCTTAGAAGAGATTATTGTGCGGCCTGCTCTGTGGAAAAGGTGTTATATAACATTTCCACTTGCAAGCTGCCTCCTGTCGGCAGTGCTTGTTTTTGTTGGTTTGTTGTTGTTTTACATCCTAGTAACATCTAAGGTCATATCAGGACGGGTACCGACTTGTGACATTGCGCACTTATGTAAATTTTATAGTGGTGCCCCGCTGGAAGACCAGGCCACAAGCACTATGACCCTAAAATCCACTCAGTCCCATTATCCTGACACTGAGTTAACCAGTCCTTGCCCTATCCTATAAATGCCAAGCACCAGGATAGGTAGCGACAATCAAGTTCTCCGTATTGTTCTCTTGCTGTTACTACTAAATAAATATCGGTTTCAATTTTTATTTTGCAGGATGGAGAAGTGATAATAATTTACGGTTTCATTGGATTACGTGACAGGCCAGGATGAGTACAAATAGATTCCCGATACCGTAAGTACCTATCTAAATGTCAATTTGGAGATATTCTGATAAATATTGCTAGTAGATGTTGTTCACAAAATAAATAGAATGTAGTTGGAAATCAGCATTAAAAAACACTGCAAAATAGATTATATATACATATATATATATACATATATATATAAATCAAATTAATTCTACATAGAAAAAGGAACAAGATTAAGAGTGGGTTGAATATATAAAATATTGAGGGCAGAGTGAGTGAATGCCGCCAGACAGGTTACACCATTTGAAGGCAGGGGGGCGACACAACCTACCCAGTTGCATATTAGATGAACAATCTAATAACAGATCAGCATAGTAGATGGGTATAATAAGGTATGAAAGTGTCCGATTAATTATACTTGTCTAATGCTTATACATCACATACTATGCATGCTGTGATATGATAAAGTAGTTCCAGCAATATCATGATGTATCTTATCCACTCCCCTGCTGCTTGTCAATATCAGGATACACATGGCCCTATCGCTCTCAACAATATCAGGATACAGTTGACCAGCTCTCACCAAAGTGAGGCAATAGTTGGTCTCTTCCCTTTCAAAAACGCAAAGACCAGGATACACCTGGCCCTATCGCTCTCAATAATATCAGGATACACTTGACCCACTCTGTGTCAACAAAGAGTGGCAATACTTGGTCTGCTCCCTGCAAAGAAAGCCAACCAGGATGCACCTGACCCTGTCACTCCCAACACTATCAGGATACACTTGACGCACTCCCTGTCAACAAAGTGAGGCGATGTTTGGTATGTTCCATGTATTACAAACAACCAGGATACACTTGGCTTTATCGCTCTGAACAATATCAGGATACACATGACCGGATCACTGTCAACAAAGTGAGGCTATACTTGGTGTGCTCCCTGTCAAAAAAGCAAAACCAGGATACACTTGACCTGATCCCTGTCAACAAAGTGAGGCAATACTTGGTCTGTGCCCTGTAAAAAGAACCAGGGAAAGTACACATCAGGATACACTTGGATATCTCCCTGTTCACAAAACTTAGATATGACTCTCTCTCTCCATTATACCCCTGTCACACTACGATGTAACAAGTAAACGTAAGCCTGACGTGATCACGTTTCGTCATTACGTTGACGTACGTTGGGTTATGTTGTGATGACATCAGAATGATGTTAGACTGAAGTCGAGCTACATCACGTTACGTTGTGTTACGTCGGCGCGCTTCAAAGTTTTGAACCTGTTCAAAACTTTCGACATAACTCGAACGTAAGGGTTTACATTCGCTGTACGTTCTGTACACGTTCAGCGAACGTCAATGACGTTAAACGGAGGTTAGTCAAACACTGCTCATTACATTCAACTACGTTCCACTACGTTGACCCACATTAAACCCGGTGGAAATGTCCACGCGGTGTAATGGGAACGTCAGGAGAACGTCAGGAGAATGTCAGGATAACGTACATTTAACGTACGTTCAACGTTTCGCCACCGTGTCATGACGTATGTAACATCACGTAACGTTCTTCTGGCGATGGAATAACGTTCATAACGTTCCCTGAGGGTAATTATGTTGTCCTCGCTCATTGAATGATGCTATCACTATGCTTTACCGCCGTTACTCTCTCGTCCACTACGCTGCATCCATGTTCAACTTGTGCCCAAATTTGCATCCTACGCCGAGAAGTTCTACGTTTTTCACGTTCTCCCTACCTTGACATTGTTACGTCATAGTGTGACAGGGCCTTTTAACAACATTAGAATACGTTTGCCCTTCTCCATGTACAGAATATGTGGACACACATGTCCCTGTCTATGTTAATAATATCAGGATACCTGTGTCCCTCAGCCTGTCACTCAGGTCAGGATACACTTGTCCATCTCCCTGTTAGCAACATCTCTCCATGTTAACAATATCACGATACACCTGTCCCTTTCCATGTAGCCATCACAATGATACATATGTCCCTCTCGCTGTTAACAATATCAGGACACACCTGCCCCTGTCCATTTATCCACCACCAGGACACAAGTGTCCCTCTCCCTTTTAACAATATCAGGATATCACCTGTTCATTTCTATGTAGCCTTCACAAGGATACACATGTCCCTCTCCCTGTTAACAATATCAAGATACACCTGTCCCTGTCCATGTAGCCATCACCAGGATACACGTGTCCATCTCCCTGTTAACAATATCAGGATACACCTGTCCCATTCCATGTAGACAATATCAGGATACACCTGACTCTCTCTCTGTCTTAACAATAACAGGATAAAACTGTCCCTTTCGATGTAGGCAATATCAGGATACACCTGCCCCTCTCACTATTAGGCAATGTCAGGATACATCTGGTTTTCTAGCTTTCAAGACTATCATGATACACCTTTACCTCTTTATACCAGCGACATGTACAACTGGCTTTACAAAATTGATACGTTTCCCTACCTTGTATAATAATGTGCGACATTGCAGTTATAACACACAGGATGTGGAAGTGAAGATTTGGATAACATGGCTTCATTCTGGGCAGCCCCCGGCGGCATTACATTTTTGGTTGGTTGCATTGGTGCGAGAGCTGCATGGGAGAAGGTCATGTGGTGATCACGGTCAAGTGGATGAAAATGGGGTGAATGAGGTGAGACAAGTGAACATGGTGAAAAGGCAAAGCTGGAGTAACTTGGGATAGCAGTAGTCACTGTTTATCAAGTTTTAATATTTATATAAAAATTGAAAGTTTAAATGATAATTAATTAGTGAGAAAAATGATGCAATTAGATAAATGATTTTAAAATTAAATTAGATATTATATAATATTATCTTTAAATCGGGTAGTGGGTGGGTGGGTGAAAAAGGGGGTTGTGGTCAGTCCGGATGGATGATACGGAGTGACCATGGATGGTGGGTGGCCAGTGAGGTCAGCTGAGGGTGCTGTGTGATTGGTGGGTTGTGGAGGTGTGTGTTGTGTTGCTAGGAGTTATGGGGTGGACCGTGATTGAGGGGGACAGGGAGCGGCGTGCGTGCAGTGGCTTCGCTGCCCCGCATGTCCTGTAATGACCCTGAATGAGCCCCCCCCTCATTCAACACCATTATTAGGATAGGACAAGGTCTGGATTATGGATTACTTCAGTAAATAGGATAGTGTAGTGGCCTGCACTGACCGCTCAGGCAAGGCACCACATAGACAGGTAGGCGTGGATAGGGTGATTGCATCAGGGAGTCTAGGCGATGTAATGGTTAGCATACTAGACTGGAAATGCTAATAACTGTTTCGAAACCTGCTCTAGGCACAATATTTCCCCATGCATCACTGCCATGACAATAGTACGACTGAGCCGCAAATTTGGTTATGGTACCGATGGCCTAGTGTCCTAATAGGAGCAACACTATGAAGTCCCAATGAGTGCCCAACACTAGATGTCCGCACCAGTCCTGATCTTACCTGAGATATTGCCAAGGCGTGAACATGCAATGAAACCAAATGCATTGGTTTGACTGTGCCGAGTGTGTGGGGAGAAGGGGGGGGGGGGGGAGGGGAGTGACTGGTAAAGGTAATAGCCATTGTGCGCTATCAATTTCCATAGTTATATTTTCCAAGCCACTATTCATACTTTTGTGAGGATGTGAAGGTCATGGGTAGCTAGCTATCTGTCTGCATAATTAAAACAGGTGGTACCAGTTAGCCAGCAGAGGACCTGCGGAAGCAGGCAGGGGTTAACAGAAAGGCCCAGAATTAACCCATTAAGCACACCTTTCTCATCCTAATTGCGTGTTGATTTAATTTGGAATCTGACTCCTGATTGGCTGTCAGCGCAATTGAGCGATTAGTGTGCTTCACCCCACGCTATCGTAGTTCTGATTGGATCTCTGTGGACGTCGTTCATTCCCGGCTCTCCCATTGCATTTCACAAGGCTTCCCTTGATTTTTGCCTCCCTACCACATGGGCGGTGCGCATCCTGCTGGTGGTGCTTGATGTCGGATCTAATTTGTGTTTATGATTTAGATTCCATTACGCACAGACGGTTGTTTGCTTTTGTTGGGTTTGTATGTGCTAGCAACATCTATCGTGATATCAGGATGGGTATAGACTTGTGATAGTGCACACTCATGGCAACTGTATACAGCTGTCCCACTGGCAAATCAGACCACTAGCACCATGACCTGATATCCCACCCAGTCACATTATCCTGATGCTGATCTAACCAGTCCTTGTGCTATCCTAGTAATGCCGAGCACCATACTAGGTAGTGACATGTATCAATTTTGGAAGTCATTGGTTTGCCTCTGCAAGGATTTTAAAGTCGCGACCTTTCACAAGGGACGTCTGCGCTCTTACCGATTTGGCCACTGCGCCTGGTCATGAAGAAAGTGAATTATGGGATGCCATGAAGCGAATTATTAGGATGAATATATGAAGAGTTCAGGCGCAAAACCACATAAACACCAATCCAAAAAATGGAGATAAACATTGGAATCCAACTTTCAAAAAGTATATTTTTGTATATTCCTATTTTTTTTGTGCATTGCTCCATAGCCATGTGATCACATGAAAAGTGGAATTAGTGAGAATTACAATTATTTTCAGGAAAATCTGTTATTTAAATTACATTTTTGGATTGGCCTTTACGTGCTTTTGCGCCTGAACTCTTCATATATCGTTAGTGCAGTGAAATTGTGTTGGTGATAGTAGCCTGCATGTGTGCTATGAATAAAGCAATAACTTGATTAACTAACATGGGGGTATCAATGTGTTCCTGTTAGTGAAATAAGAGAGGGTTACTGCCATACTGCCATTATTCTGCTCTGTTTGGTTGCAGAATAATGGAGCTGATTGACTGATGCTGATTTTCCACCATGTTGTCAAAAAGGCCCTAGTCAGAGTGATCAATGAGCAGTGTCCATTTCACAGCCAAATTAGTTTAATTTGAGCATGTTCCGAGAGCTGTCAAGGGTTGAAATTTTAAAGTTGTATAGTCCGATATAAGCATTTTCAAAATCAAAACACTGACCTAGATTTGATTCTGCATATCTCAGCTAGATACCAGTGCACTTACTAATCACATCTTGTTGCCTAGATGGGCATAATAAGTCAATTTATTAGAACATGCCACTAGCGAAGCATATGGTGTCAAGAGTCTTTATGTGCTTCCCAAAATTAATTTGGCATGTTTTCACTTCAAATACCTCAAAAGTTAGCCATGTAAAATAAAAGTTATTTCAAACTTAAGTAAGAGAGATTATAATGATCAACATAATATGTATTTCTCAGGAAATGAGAAAAACTCAAATCCATCGGACTATGCATCTTTAAAATCACAGTTATATTTATATTGGTTAGAATGTGAGCAGTGGCGCACATTCGATATCATTGCTGGGGGGCACTGAGGGTGCTGCATTCCACCACTGGGATTGGGTGGGGGAGGGGGCAACGGGGTGGGGCGGTGCGAGTCAGCCAATCATCACCCTCCTCAAACCAATTAAATATGGTCATCCACAATATCATATAAACATGTAGCGAGGTCTTCGATTATTAGAAAATGATTAATTAACATTGTATCATAATTTGGTTAAAATTTGCACGGTCCGATGGTTTTGAGTTTCGGCCATTTCTTTAAGATAAATATAATAAATTGATCGTTATAATCTACCTACTTTAGTTTGCGGTATCTTTGATTTTAATTGGCTAAATTTGGAGATATATGAAATGCAAACATGCACAATTATTGTTGGCAAGCACACCAAAACTCTGACATCATAGACTTATGCAATAACAGGTTTATTAAATTGACTCAGCATTCCCTTCTATGTGTCAGCAAATGCTTAATAACTGTATCAATATCTAAGTTAGATATGTAGAATCAAATCTAGTCGAGCGTTTTGGTTTTAAAATGTTGATGCTTAATCGGACTATGCAACTTTAAGCATTCATAACCCCAGGGGATTTGTGAGAAAACAGTCCAAAATGCTCGCTAAAATGTGGTATAACTCAGCCACCCATCGAACCATATTGCTTAACTACTCACTCACTTGAAGCGATTACCGCACTGCTAGTCTATCTCCATTTCCGGTCTTGGATTGTAATTCAATTAGAGGGAGAGTGGGTGACAAAGTGAGGTATTCTGTTGTGGTGTTCTCTGTGGCGGAGTGGTTAGAGTGTCTGACTTTTTTCTAGCTCAGACTCCTAATCTGAAGGTCAGTGGTTCGATTCCCCGTGCCCCCCCCATCTCTGCAAATTTGGATTTCCACTGCTGTGTATAACTTACAGTGTCATCAAAGGCCAGTTGCTCTTATACCATGTCTATGAGGTGTGGGAGGTTAAAAATCCCTTGGGTCCGTAAAAGTGTAGACTTGGGCTTTCTACCGATAGACTGTCTAATGGTGAAAACAAGTCTATTCAGACTTATCCATGATAGGCCGTATAAATCTTCAAGAAAAGAAAATATCTTCTTCAAGAACAAACAAAATGCAGTGTGCAGCACCAATCGTGAACTGGTGTGAAGGAATATTATTGCCCCTCTGGAATAGTGTAGAATCCTGACAATATTCTACCATAATAAAACTGTCAGGAGGCAATCTTATACCAATACAATGGTGCCTCCCTAGTATAAAATTGAACTCTATAAATGCCCGGTGTAAAGATTTCAAATTCCCCCCACATTCAAGTTCCCCCCTGGGAACTTGAAAACGTTTTCAAATTCCTCCCAAGGGAATTTGAAAATTCCCTCATTTTAACTTTCCCTCCCCCCCCCCCCCCATTTTTGGGGAATTTTCTTTATTTTTGTAATTCTTTTTATTTTTTGTTATTTTTCATGACAAATATTATAATATACAGAGAATAGCACAATGGAAATTATTACTAGTACAATGAAAACATATTTAACCACAAATGACACAAAAGTCTCCAAGATGGTTAAGAAAAAAATATTATAGGTCTGAAATTTAAAACATTTTTTGAAAGTGTTTTAAACAATTTTAAATTCCCGGAGGGGGGAATTTGAAAATAGGGGGAGGAATCTGAAAACTCTTTTTAAGTTCCCCCCCAGGAATCTGAAAACGTTTTTAATTTCCCCGGAGGGAAGTTAAAAACGTTTTCAGATTCCCGGGGGGAACTTGGGAAGGGGGGAAGTTGAAATCGTTACACCGGCATACAATGTACAACACAAAACTCACCCCAATTCAACATAGACAAACACTCACCCTGCCACAACATGTTTTGCTTGTAACTTGAGATGTGTGTTTTATTAGTAATTTTTGGTGTGAATTTTACACCGTGGTAAGAATGAGGAGGATGAGGTATTCCATTCCAATGCTAACAGTCGCCACACGTCTATTTGGTTATATAATAACTGAAGAGAAAAAATGCAAAGTTGTGCTGGAGAATATTTCAGTCCCGTAAATAATAAGGGCTATTTTACAAATGAATACTGGTGGTGGGTAGTTTAATACTGGCATGTTATTTTCCACTGGGGCAGATTGATTCCAGTCTATCATTGTCCAGTGGGAGAGGGGGGGGGGTGAGAATCAGAGGGACGCCGCAGTGTTAAACCGCCACATCCGGCGAGACGTGAGTGGCCGGAAGTAGGTGGCGAATGTTGAATGACGCTAGGTGGCAGCACTCTCACTAAAAGATCCCACCAGATGGAGCCATTGCAGGTTATATTGCGTTCAATGAATCTATCAGCATATATTCACCTCCAAACAATGCACAGGATGATGTGGTTTAGTTTATTGGTGCTGTAAGTCCTAGCAACATGCAAGGTCCGATTGGCAGGGGCGACCCAACTTGTGACAATGCGCACTCATGGCAATGTTATTGTGCCACCAAACTGAGATGTCTTGCCCACCGGCATCATGACGCGATATCTGACTCAGTCGCGTTATCCTGCCACTGAACCAAACCAGTCCTTGCTCTATACTAGTAGTGGTGAGTAACAGGCAAGATAGTGACAGGGATTAATTTGATAAGTTTTCGGTTTGACTCAACCAGGGATTGACCCCCGACGTTCCTTGCCGTGTGGGAAACGGGGCGCACTACCACAATGCCACAGTGAGAACACATTTTGAGAGTAATAATTAATGTAATGCAAATAACATGAGAAAATGCCTGTAGATATATTGGAGGGAAAATGAGTGACGAATATTTAGTGAAGCCAAGGGTCACCCGGAAGTGGAAGGGTAGAGCGTCTATATAAGCAATAGTACAGGTGCGGGAGATGAGGGTGTTTCAACAACAGTTCACAAATAGGCTTTGCATAACTTTGTTTTGATTCGATTGTCATTTGTGATAAGCAAGTGATAGTTCTGCACCAGCAGCTTGTGGATTTGATCTAAACTCAGTCAAACCAGTCGTGTCGCTACCTTTACTGACAATTGGCATTATTAGAACAAGCTAGGATAACATGACTGAGTGGGATATTGTACGGTCCTGCTCGTAGCATGGTACCCCAGTGAGACCGCACTATGTTGTCTCCATGGGTGTGTCTCATCACAAGTCGGTTACAATTCTGATCCTGGTTGATAGTATGACCTCAGATTTTGCAAGGACGCAAAACCCCAATTCGCTTAGTCAATCCATAAGTGCTGTCATGCGCAGTATCTGTGATGCATACAACACTGTCTGCTAAGTCCACGTTGATCTATATGTAAACTGGTGTATTGTGTGCAGATTGAGAATAGTTGGAAAAGGGATTTCCGCTTTGAGAATATGTCTATAATTAAAGCTGCATAGTCGGATGAAAACATCAAATTTTCAAAATCAGAATAACTCTCTAGATTTGATTATACCTGTCTACCTTAGATATGGGTGCACTTATTAAGCATGTCTCACCACATAGCATGGAATAAATAATGAAGCAGTTTAATATAATATGTTACTGCAGAAGTCTATGGTGTCAGAGCTTTGTCAGGCTTGCACACATTCAGTTAGGATGTTTGTACTTCAAATATTTGAAAGGTTAACTATTTAAAATAAAACTTACTTCAAACTAAAGTAAGGTAGGTAGATTATGGCGATCACCCTAATATATTTATCTCAGAAAATGACAGAAACTAAAAACCATCGGACTATGCAACTTTAAACTGAAAGCGATGTTGATTTATTGATGAGTCAGGGCACTCAATGTCGATAGGGCCAGATGGGAAGACAGTGGGGCAGCCATTGTGATTGGGTTCGAAAGGTGTTGAGGACTTGGGCTGGGATGACTGTGGTTGGTTGGTGCTGGTCTGATAATAGTGCTGGTACTGGACTAGTGGAGGGGCTGGTGCTGGTGGTAGGCTTGTGATAGTGAAAGCTGATTGTGGTGGCAGTTGCTATTGGTGTACGAGTAATGATGGTGCCATGAGTGGTAATTGAGGAGGAGTAATGATGGTAGTGGTGAGAGTGGTAACTGAGTGGGAGTGGTGGTGATGATGGTGGTGACATTGATTAGTGAGTGGGAGTGGTGATGTTGGTGGTTGGAGTGGGTAGTGAGTGGGAGTGGTGATGTTGGTGGTTGGAGTGGTTAGTGAGTGGGAGTGGTCAATGAGTGTGAGTGGAGATGTTGGTGGTTGGAGTGGTTAGTGAGTGGGAGTCATTAGTGTGTGGGAGTGGTGATGGTGGTGGTTGGAGTGTTTAGTGAGTGGGATTGGTTAGTGAGTGGGAGTGGTGATGCTGGTGGTGGCGATGGTGGTGGTTGGAGTGGTTAATGAGTGGGAGTGGTTAGTGAGTGGGAATGGTGATGTTGGTGGTTGGAGTGGTTAGTGAGTGGGAGTGGTGATGTTGGTGGTTGGAGTGGTTAGTGAGTGGGAGTGGTGATGGTGGTGGTGATGTTGGTGGTTGGAGTGGTTAGTTAGTGGGAGTGGTTAGTGAGTGGGAGTGGTGATGGTGGTGGTTGGAGTGGCTCATGAGTGTGAGTGGTTAGTGAGTGGGAGTGGTGATGTTGGTGGTTGGAGTGGTTAGTGAGTGTGAGTGGTGATGTTGGTGGTTGGAGTGGTTAGTGAGTGGGAGTGGTGATGTTGGTGGTTGGATAATGAGTGGGAGGGGTGATTCATGTGGTAGGAGTGGGAGTGGTTATTCAGTATGAATGGTGATGGCTGTTGTAAGAGTAGTTAGTGAGTGTGAATAGTGACGGCTGTGTTAGGAGTGGAAGTGGATATTCAGTGCGAATAGGATGGCTGTGTTAGAAGTCAAAGTGGTTATTCAGTGTGAATAGTGATGGCTGTGTTAAGAGTGGGAGTGGTTATTCAGTATGAATAGTGATGGCTGTGTTAGGAGTGGGAGTGGTTATTCAGTATGAATCATGATGGTTGTGGTAGGGGTGGGAGTGGTTATTCAGTATAAATAGGTATGGCTGTGTTAGGAGTGGGAGTGGTTATTCAGTATGAATAGGGCTGGCTGTGGTAGGAGTGGTTAGTGATTGTGGATGGTGATGGTAGTGGTGGTGATGTTGGTGGTTAGTGGTTAGTGATTGTGAATGGTATTGGCTGGGATAGGAGTGGGAGTGTTTTTTCAGTATGAATAGTGATGGCTGTTTTAGGAGTGGGAGTGGTTATTCAGTGTGAATGGTGATGGCTGTGATAGGAGTGGAAGTGGTTATTCAGTATGAATGGGATGGCTGTGTTAGGAGTGGTTACTGAGTGTGAATAGTGATGGCTGTGTTAGGAGTGGTTGCTGAGTGTGAATAGTGATGGCTGTGTTAGGAGTGGTTAGTGAGTGTGAATAGTGATGGCTGTGTTAGGAGTGGTTACTCAGTGTGAATAGTGATGGTTGTGTTAGGAGTGGTTACTGAGTGTGAATAGTGATGGATGTGTTACGAGTGGTTAGTGAGTGTGAGTTGTGATGGTTGTGTTATGAGTGGTTACTGAGTGTTAATAGTGATGGCTGTGTTAGGAGTGGTTACTGCCTGTGAATAGTGATGGCTGTGCTAGGAGTGGTTTCTGAGTGTGAATAGTGATGGCTGTGTTAGGAGTGGTTACTGAGTGTTAATAGTGATGGCTGTGTTAGGAGTGGTTACTGAGTGTGAATATTGATGGCTGTGTTAGGAGTGGTTTCTGAGTGTGAATATTGATGGCTGTGTTAGGAGTGGTTACTGCGTGTGAATAGTGATGGATGTGTTAGGAGTGGTTCCTGAGTGTGAATAGTGATGGCTGTGTTATGCGTGGTTACTGAGTCTGAATAGTGATGGCTGTGTTAGGAGTCATTACTGAGTGTGAATAGTGATGGCTGTGTTATGCATGGTTACTGAGTGTGAATAGTGATGGCTGTGTTAGGAGTGATTACTGAGTGTGAATAGTGATGGCTGTGTTATGCATGGTTACTGAGTGTGAATAGTGATGGCTGTGTTAGGAGTCATTACTGAGTGTGAATAGTGATGGCGGTGTTATGCATGGTTACTGAGTGTGAATAGCGATGGCTGTGTTAGGAGTGATTACTGAGTGTGAATAGTGATGGTTGTGTTAGGAGCAGTCACTGAGTGTGAGTAATGATAGCTGTGTTAGGAGTGGTTACTGAGTGTGATTAGTGATAGCTGTGTTAGGAGTGGTCACTTAGTGTGAATAGTGAAGGATGTGTTAGGAGTGGTTCCTGATTGTGAATAGTGATGGCTGTGTTAGGATTGGTTACTGAGTGTGACAAGTGATGGCTGTGTTAGAAGTGCTTACTGAGTGTGACTAGTGATGGCCATGTTAGAAGTGGTTACTGAGTGTGAATAGTGATGGCTCCATTTGGAGTGGTTACTGAGTGTGAATATTGTTGGCTGCATTAGGAGTGGTTACTCAGTGTGAAAAGTGATGGCTGACTTATGAGTGGTTAGTGAGTGTCAATTGTGATGGCTGTATTAGGAGTGGTTACTGAGTGTGAATAGTGATGGCTCTGTTAGGTGTGGTCACTGAGTGTGAATAGTGATGGCTGTGTTAGGAGTGGTTATTGAGTGTGAATAGTGATGATGTGGTAGGAGTGGTTACTGAGTGTGAATAGTGATGGCCGTGTTATGTGTGGTTACTGAGTGTGAATAGTGATGGCTGTGTTAGGAGTGGTCACTGAGTGTGAATAGTGATGACTATGTTAGGAGTGGTCACTGAGTGTGAATAGTGATGGCTGTGTTAGGAGTGGTTGCTGAGTGTGAATAGTGATGGCTGTGTGAGGAGTGGTTACTGAGTGTGAATCGTGATGATGTGTTAGGAGTGGTTACTGAGTGTGAATAGTGATGGCTGTGTTCGGAGTGGTTTGCTACTGGAGATGGGGTTCAGAGGTTAGATTCTGGAACCCACTGATAAGAGAACCTGATTGGCTCCAGCCACTGACCATCGTTATCTCATCAGATATGGTACAGTCAGCCCACAGGGCATGCAGCCCCCTGCTGTTGCACATACTCAGGTTGACTCTGATGTTGGCAAATGTCTCGAGACTCTGGTTTTCTGGACATTACAATCACTGGTAGCTGGTAGCCATAGCAACCAATGATGTATAGTGCCAGGCCATCTTCCCACTCCCCATACCGTCGCCGGTCAGCTCTGTCAATGGGTGTAGAACGATAGACACCGGTATGTTTGTCAATTGCACCTATCCCCAACAACCCCACAGCGCCCCACATGCACCCCATATCCCCACTTGCACCCCACAGCCCCACATGATCCCCAAAACCTCACATACACAGCGAAGCCCTCCCCCCTCCCCTCTCCCCCTTCGTCCCATATGCATTCGTCCCCCCCCCCACCCCACAGCCCCCACCTGCACCCTAAAGCCCAGCCTGATCCCCACAGCCCCCACATGCACAGCGAAGCCCTCCTCCATCCCCCCATCCTCATTCCTCCAATATGCCTTCGTTTGAATTTACCACCCCACAGCTACGCCATTACCCAATAACCACTCACTCCATCAGACAATAATCACTCATCTAGAAACCGGAAGTGATATTTCTGGCACCGGAAGTGACATTTCGGGCTCACCACTGTTCCATTAAATCGGCAGCACTCTGAGTGGCGTTATCGCGGAGTGTGCGGCAGGCTTTATGGTCACCTGATGGCGACCTTGATTAGATTCATCTAAATCCAGTTGATGACACTCCAGGAATTGTGCTGACCACCGCATACCCTCCCCCCCACACCCACACCCCCTCACACACACTATCTCTTTTCCTCCATCCACCCACTGACCCATAACCTGTTCATCTCGTCTTAATCACAGGGCTGACCGGATGTGACCTAGGTCTAGTGGCCCTCCACTTCCGGCCTCCACGCCCTTCCCTTGCCCTTGAACATGCGCAATGCGGCAAAGCATGGGCGCAAAAACAAACAATTAATCAATGCCTGGGTGAAATGAAATTTGTGATATGGTGTTCATGTCATCAGTGTACATTGGGTAAATAAACCCTGTGTTATAGCACTCTCTACAATAAAACATGTCGTTATTGATGCTGGTGTATCATGAATTACGGGTTTATTTATATTAGTTATTTCAAACCTTATTAAATTGATATATTATCAATGTCCAAATGTCCACAACATAGACTCTGGTTAGCACAAAACAGAATATGCAAGACCCATTTACAAATAAAAAAACAAATTGTTATTCACGGTAGTATTCAGTATATTTATTTGTGTATTATTAAACTAACAAGATATCGGTTAGCACATATATACTAGTTTATGTACTAAGATGGCACGGTGCCAAAATAAGAGCAACCATTTTTTAAATCGGACTAATAGGCGAGTTAAGTATCTAAGGTGTTGAAAAAAAACCAGAAGGAACAGGGGAGGTGGAGGTGGTTGGTTGTTGGAGTTTTACGTCGTGGCAACATCTAAGGTCATATCAGGACAGGTACCGACTTGTGACTGTCTGCACTCATGAACACTTTATAATGCTGCCCCACTGGGAGATTAGGCTTCCAGCACCATCACCTGATATCTCACCCAGTCACATTATCCAGACACCAAGCCAGCCAGTCCTTCCACTATTCTTATAATGCCGAGTGTCAGGCTTGGAAGCAACAAGTATCAATTTTGTATGGCATTGGTTTGACTCAACCGGAAATTGAACTCCCGATCTTCTGTACAGGAGGTCTGTGCTCTACCGATTCGGCCACCCCGTCCGGTTGGAACGTGGGGGTGGATGAATTATTTGGGCGGTGAACGGACAGTGGCCAAATTAAATAGCTGGCGTGTTAGCTAGGTCGGTGGATTTTGTTGTTGTTGTTGTTGGTACATTAGTTGTTTAAGCAGGGGAAATTTCAGTCGCAGGCAATTGGTCTTCCTCATTCCACTGCTCCTTGCCCTATCCTAATAATGCCGAGCGCCTGGCTAGGAAGCGACAAGTATCAATTTTTAAGTCTTTGGTTTGACTCGACCAGGGTTCTAACCCACGATCCCACGATCTACCACATGGGAGACGGACGCTCTAACTCATTTGGCCGTCCCATCTGAGGTGGTAATTGTGATGATGTGATGGTTATGGCTAGATAAAAGATTCACCCCGTACTTGGAGTACAGAGGGGAAGACCAACACTATATAAATTAAAAGCTGTTGAAAACTGCATTAGTATGGAATAGGAAGTAGAAACTCTGGTTCCAATATCAAATGGCTACTTATATTGGCACAGAGTTGGTGAAATTGGAGAGAATGCAAAAAGACAAGATGGCGGCGATAGAACGCTCTCGATTTCACTTTTAAAGTCTTTTAAACTACATGGTATATTACATTTTTCAACTCAAAAGTAGCGGGGAAATATGAAGACATATATAAGGAATAAATGTTGCTTCTTAGATTGTGAATTTAGGCTCTCATTTCATTCCCCCACTTTTTTGATAGCTTTTATATTGGGTTGGTATTCACCCCTGTATGCAAGTACGGGGTGAAAAAGCCTTTATCTAGGTTATGGCCTGATAGTATTGGGCGGGGGCAGGGGGGTGAGGGTAGACAGAAGGCTGGAATGGGGGTAGGATGGCCTGATGTTGGGGGGAGCCTGAGAGAGGATGTCCTGGTACCACCAGGATGAGGGGGTGGGATAGGTATGCACCAACATAAGCATTTCTGAAGTGATATATTACCGCCATCACCAATAGTACCAACCGCCTTCCCCAAGCACTACCTGGCTCCTTCCGCCCTCTTCACCTGGACAATACTGGGTTTTATTTGGTAAATTATCTATTCATCTGAATATGACATTTGTCAGTGCCGGAGCACTGGTCATCCGGCCATCTTACTATTGGAATTGACCGTCTAAATAATCTAAATTTGATCAGTGCTGTATTAGTTACAGCACCGATCCTGTAGAATTAAGGGAGTGGCTCCTGCTGTATAATGTACAGCACCAGTCACTGTAGTTCATGCAAAACTGGGAAGCAGCACCGAGTAGAAAGTGTATACTCGGGGCAACTCAAACAATCGTTGAGGGTTACATTTTTTCTCTTATAAAACAAGGTAAGTTGACAAAACATTTTGTCTGTCTTATAAAATGTTCAATGTGTTTAAACAGGTATATGTGGTCTGTACACGTACCTCCCTTCAGTGATACATAGGCAGCGCCTTCCGATATCTAAGCACACACGTCTTGTTGGGACAGGCAGGGATATTGGTTATCTGGGCAATAGGATATGGGTGACTAATTATCCAGCAGGTGATTTGGATATGACTAATATGAGGCTGTGAGGAGGTGATGTGATGCAATACATTTTCCAGAGAGCTGTGTCAGATCAAACAATCCGGGTATATATGGAAAGGGATGGGGAAGTTCATTTGTGTGTGTCCTACTATAGACCCATTTAGAACAAAGTACCTAATTATTTATGCTTCCTACTGTAGCCTCAGTTATCTCCGCGAAGCAGCCTTTCTATGACGTACCCCACGTGACCCTCAGATGTTCAGCTGTGCAGTTGCCAAAGAGCTTTAGCTGTTAGTGACCTAGGGACAGCTGCACCTAACTGCACCTTGCTGCACCTACCGGGCGTGGTGGCCGGATCGGCAAAGCGCGGGCCTCGCGTGTGGAAGGTCGGGAGTTTGGTTCCTAGTCGAGTAAAACCAATGACTTATAAAAATTGATAATTGTCGCTTCCTAGCCAGGTGCTCATCATTATTAGGATAGAGCAAGGACTGGTTGGCTCAGTGTCAGGATAATGTGACTGAGTGGGATATCAGGTCATCGTGCTGGCGGTTTGGTCTCCCAGTGGGGCAGCACTGTAAAGTTGTCATAAGTGCGCACTGTCACAAGTTGGTACCAACCGTGATATGACCTTACATGTTGCCAACCAAAAAGAGATATATTAGGATAGAGCAAGGACTGGTTGGCACAGTGTCAGGATAATGTGACTGAGTGGGATATCAGGTCATGGTGCTGGCGGTTTGGTCTCTCAGTGGGGCAGCACTGTAAAGTTCTCACGTGCGCACTGTAACAAGTTGGTACCAACCGTGATATGACCTTAGGATGTTGCCAACCAAAAAGAGATATATTTATTTGTTAGTTGTACGTCATGCCAACAAGGTCATATGAGGATGGGTACCAACTTTTGACACTGCACACTCATGGTGACTTTATAGTGCTGCCCCACTGTATACCCGGCCGCTGACACCATGACCCAATGTCGTACTCAGTCACATTGTATTGATACTGAGATAACCAGTCCTTGCCCTATCCTAGTAATGCCGAGCACCTGGCTATGTAGCAAGAAATATCAATTTTGTAAGTCATTGGTTTGACTCGATTGGGAATAGAACTTGCAATCTTCCCACCGGGAAGCCTGTCCTGTGCTGATTCGGCCACCGCTTTCAGTCATTTCAGTGAAAATATGGGATTCACTACACGACACCTTACTAATGCTATCAAAAACTACTTGTCCATATTTGCACTTCAAATATATCCACAGAGTTTACGCTTTCGAATTACTTCAAAACTGAACATACATTATTATGATTATTCCAATTTAATGCTGTAGATCTATCCCAAATCTGAAAGGTACATTATTATGATCATTATAATTATATGTATCTAAAATAATAGCTAATAATGTTACAGAAACTCAAAGACCATCAGATTTGATGTCACTTTAAGTTGTCATGTTGTGAGACTGAGAGCCTCATTCTGAATGCTTCTGCTTTATTCATCTACACTCGCCCAGCCTCAATTCCAATCTCTACCCGTTCCATACGCGTTGGTCACGTGATCTATTACATAATGCCCGGATGATTCGTATCCTCCGGACAAAGGCCCGACGTTGCCTGTGTGTCCGTTTAATTACGTAAGTCCTGGGGTGAATCATCCGCTCTTTTAATGCCGGGTTGCGCCTGAGCGGTAACACTCCATACACACTTTATGTACTTCATCGTGAGGCTATAGCTAACTTAACTCTCCTGTTCGACAGGTCGATTGATTTCTCTAGTGCCGTGTTAATGCCAGGTTGCGCCCGAGCAGCAATCATTATAGAAACGTTATGTACTTCAGTGTGCGGCTATATCCGACTTAACTCTCCCACTCAACAGACTGATGTACTTCTCTAGTGTCCATGTAATGCCGGGTTGCGCCCGAGTAGCAATCCCCATACGAACATTGTGTACTTCATTCTACGACTATAGCCAACTTCTGTATCCCACTCAACAGGCCAATATACTTCTCTCTTGTCCATTTAATTCCGGGTTGCGCCTGAGCAGCAATCCTCATACAAACCTTATGTACTTCAGTGGGTGACTATAGCCGATTTAACTCTCCGACTCAACAGACTGATATACTTCTCTAATGTAGTTTTAATGCCAGGTTGCGCCCAAGAAGCAATCCCCATACGAACATTGTGTACTTCATCCTAAGCAAAAGTGTTGTTGTTGAAGATTTATACTGCCTATTATGGATAAGTCTGAATAGACTTGTTTTCACCATTAGACAGTTTGTTGAGAGAAAGCCCAAGCCTACACTTTTACTGACCCAAGGGATGTTTAACCTCCCACACCACATAGACATGGTATGAGAGCAACTGGCCTTTGATGACAATGTAAGTTATACACAGCGGTGGAAATCCAAATTGGCAGAGATGGGGGGCATGGGGAATCGAACCACCGACCTTCAGATTAGGAGTCCGACCTGGAAAAAAGTCAGACACTCTAACTACTCTGCCACAGAGGACACCACATGACATATCATGATGAGTGCCAGCTAGTAATAGTGCACACTGATGGAGAGACCCCAGAGTACTGGGATAGTGTGACGCCGGCAATATTGACCCGATATCCCTACTCACTCACATTATTCTGCCAACTAGTCCTAACCTTTTTCTAGTAATTGCGAGTGTCAGGTTAGTTGGTGACATGCGGGTAGTGTGTAAAATGTTGCTCTTGACTCTGTCTGGGATTGAACCCATGACTTTGTGCATTGCCTGAGCACCTGACTCATTTAAACATCCGCTCCTATATGGTGGCTTAAATGGAATGATTCGATAACAAACAATTTGACATGGCAGTGCGGGTATCAAACAAATTTTATTTCTAAATTTGGGTGGACAGACACATCCACCCACGCCCTACGAGTACAAGTATGTAGTAGGGGCCGGGTGGGTGGAAAAGAAATGCTGGTGCAGGATGGACGCGGGACCAACTCGCCGAGAAGCATCAATGGCTAGTGGCCGGCCAGTTATATATACGACAGCGCCATGGTGTGAAAGCCCGCTACCCCTATTTCGGTGGATGTGGATGAAGTCGCCTGTCCACCCGTGAGTCAATCAGGGGAGGGTGTGAGTCATTCTTTTCCAATTATAAGTAATGCTAACCGGATGTGACGTGTGACCTAAAATCCATGGTTGTCAGCAGAAAAGAATACAAAGCAAGAGCAGAGATAAAAGTTAATGGTGTAATCTTGGAGCAGGTAGAGTCATTTGTGTATCTGGGCCATTTAATTACTAGTGATGGCAGATGTGAAAGAGAGATTAAACGGAGAATAAACATTGCCAAAACAACATTTCTAAAGATGCAGAAAGTACTAACATCTAGAGACATAAATATAAAAACAAGACTCGACTGCTAAATGCTATGTGTGGTCTACACTTTTATATTGCTGCGAGACATGGACTTTGAAGAAAGCAATAACAACAAAGCTCGAGGCATTTGAAATGTGGCAATACAGAAGAATGTTAAAAATTCCATGGACAGCAATGATAAGCAACGTGGAGGTCCTAACAAGAATGAAAATAAAGAGACAGATAATACAAACGATCAAAAACAGAAAAATTAAATACTTTGGCCACATGATACGGCACCAGGAATCACAGAGAAGAATACTGGAAGGGAAGATAGAAGGGAAACGACCAAGAGGGAGAAGGAGAACAACATGGATGGACAACATCACTGAGTGGACAGCAATGAGCTATGCGGAATGCGTGAGAGGAACAAATGACAGGAAGAGATGGAGGTCCATTGCAGCCAACCTTCTTCGAGAAGACGGCACCCATTGATTGATTGAACCTCATGACGAACTCAGCAACAGGAATCAGGGGATGAAATATTAACATTGCTGATATAATTTAGTAATTCAGTCCCCTCCCAACGCACACCCATACCTACCCCTGTGTTGCAATCAATACCAATTTAGTATTCATCGCTGGGGCTATTAATGCATCACGATGACGCTTTGACTTAGGAGATGGGCATCGGACCGGATGTGACGTGTGACCTAAATAAATCCGCGTTCAGTGTGGCCTAAATAAATCAGCGTTCAGTCTCTTAACACATCAGTCTATCTCTATCATTCCTTTTGTCTGGATCAGAACTAAATTTCATCTTCCCGTACTAGAAACAGGAATGTTTTCATTGAAGAGTCAATTCACGTCATACAAAGAGTAGTTTGTGGCGACGGATAGCTCGTAGTCTAGATAAAAGGAAAGCAGACAACATTTTACCAGTTGCTCAATCACTTAAGGCCCTGTCAGACCTTGCCGGACTGGGGTACCAGACGAGAACTGGACACTGTCCGGTTGTGTATGGCGATGTTCGGGTACCGTCCGGTAACCATCCGGCAGTGTCCGGTGGTGTCCGGCGGTGTCTGGTACAAGCTTTGAACATGCACAAAACTTCTACCGGACACCGCCAGACTGATGTGTCCGGTTGGTGTCCGGTTTGTCTGGTACATGTCCGGTACACATCCGGTACCCATCCATACATGTCCGGTACCCATCTGTTGGTGTCTGGTTTGTCAGTTTTGTCCGGTACATGTCTGGTACCCATCCGTTACATGTCCGGTTCTCGTCTGGTTCTCATCCGGTACATGTACGGTACATGTACGTTACTTATCCGGTTGTCCGGCGGCAATTAACCCAATGTTACGCTCCATTTCTATACATTTCGATAGATTTCTTCACCAGACAACACCGGACTAGAAAATTCTTTGTCCGATGGTCTCCGGTGCTCAGTCTGGTGAGGTGTGACAATGACTTTAGTCCAACAAGTGTGCTGTATCTCTCTCGGCCATAATCAATTTCCATCTTCAGACACCAGATACTGGAATGCTTTTACCAGTGTTGGACAGTTAGTTCATAACGTAACAATAATGAAAGCAGACGACATTTAGCTACTGCCGCCAATTCCACATTACCGGCGATTCCACGACATAAGTGGTGTTCTGGTTGTCTAACCGCAATATAGTGATGCATACTAATGCGATGTATAGCATCATATACCCCCATGTATACTATTTTATAATTAGAAATTATTCATGGTGGGAGAGGGGAGTTAAATTCTGCACTATAGGTAAAAAATAAGAGGTGTTGTAAGAGGGCAGTTGAATACTGCACTATAGTTTAGGAACAAGTATTGGTGCATGAGAGCAGTTGAAGGCATTATAGGGCAGTACAGGAACAAGAGTTGCTGGATGAGAGCAGTTGAATGTTGCACCATAGTTCAGGAACAATTGGCAGTGTCAGAGAGCAGTTAAATGTTGCATTATAGGTGGGCACAATGGTTGATGCAAGACAGCAGTTTGAAGACACCATAGGTCAGGACCAAGTGTTGCTGGGAGAGAGCTGTGGCATTATAGGTCAGGAACAATTGTTTGGTATAAGAGAGCAGTTGAATGTTGCACTATAGATCAGGAACAAGAGTTGATGTAAGAGACCAGTTGAATGCTGCGTTATAGGTCAGGAACAATTGATTGTATAAGAGACCAGTTGAATGCTGCACTATATGTCAGGAATAAGTGTTGATCTAATAGTTCGGGTAAATGCTGCACTATAGGAACAATTGGTGGTGTTAGAGAAAGGTCGAATGCTGCTCTATAGGTCAGGGGCAACTGACGGTGTAAGAGCTGAGCTGAATGATGCACTATATGTCAGGATGGAATGCTTGTGTAAATAGAGCAATTGAATGTTGCACTAAAGATCAGGAACAAGTGTTGTTGGAAAAGAGCAGTTAACTGTTGCATTACAGGTCAGGAACAACACTGTTAATGTGGGTATAAGATGGCAGTTGAATGCTGTACTATGATTGAGGAACAATTGGTGGTGTAGGAGTGCAGTTGAAGGCATAGATTAGGAACAAAGAGCTCCAAGATGGTGGAATATACAGTGCCTCGTTTACTGCTACATACATGCCAGTCTGTCACCCTTGATCGCCCAGCTACCTCAGTCCTTCCACCACACAGCACTGAATCACATCCAATAGTAATAGCGTCAGGGTGAAACTGTTGGCTTGAGTCTTGCACTTAAGAGAAAGTATCGGTCCATTTACCATGGCGGGTTTATTTCGATAATGCATCATGGACGCCATCCCAGAATACCACGCTTCCTGTAAGCGTTGTCAACTGGTTCTTGGAAAGCATTGATTGGCACCAATAGGGGCATTGCATGGGACTTATCAGTGGTACATGTGGCGCCACAAGCAGACCAGAGGTTGCGGTAGGTTACCGCAGTCGATGACTTAGTCCAGGCTCCTCCAGTCGATGACTGAGGGAGGGGTAGAGGCTGAGGAGTAAGTGGAAGCTTTGGTCCTTATTACACTTGTATAATGCTTATAAAGCATATATATATATATATGCTTAAAAGCCATACGTATATATTATATATATCTATATATTCATTGGTTGGCGGCAGTCTACTCAGTCTACTAGGTTGGCGGCAGTCTACTCAGATATGGTACATGTAATGATTTATGTATTGCATCCCCGACCAGACGGGATGGCCGAATGAGTTAGAGCGTCCGTCTCCCGTGTTGGTAGATCGTGGGGTCGTGGTTTCGAACCCTGGTCGAGTCAAACCAATGACTTAGAAATTGATACTTGTCACTTCCTAGCCTGGTGCTCGGCATTATTAGGATAGGACAAGGACTGGTTGGCTCAGTGTCAGGATAATGTGACTGAGTGGGATATCAGGTCATGGTGCTAGCGGCCTGGTCTTCCAGTGGGGCAGCACTATAAAGTCGCCATGAGTGCGCACTGTCACAAGTCGGTACCCGTCCTGATGTGACCTGTATTGCATCCTTCAAACTCGAAGACCTACAGGATGACTGACAAAATCCGATAGATGTAGAACGCATGCTCTATCCACTCAACCATCCCGTCCTCCTCGGGTCTAGTAATATAACATCACTATGTGAATATCGTGCAGCGAGAAGGCTAATGCATTGAAACCGTCGCCGTCTAGAGGGAACTCTCACTTTCACATCGATTATTTTATTGGCATCATTGAATATGGTTTTAGTCAGTATATCGAGAACACTCATACTTTGTTGTTGTTTTTGGTTTGATTAATTAAGTGATAAATGAGGAGTCATTTTCCCGAGGTGCTTCGAGGATAAATAAGGTTACAAATGAGATTTTGCGAAGTGCCTAGGGGAGAGGAGGGCGGGGAGGTGGGAAGGGGGGTATCTGAGAGATGGGACAGGGAGAGGGAGGGGGGAAGGGGGAGGGTTGGTGGGGCTGTAAGAGTGGTGTGTAGGAGAGTGGTGTATGTGTGAGAGGGTGGGGATGTAAGAGGGGTAGGGGTGGGGTGGAGGAGGGGTGCAAGTGTAAGAGTTGTGTGTGGGAGGGTGTGGGTGTAAGAGGGGTAGGGGTGGGGGCGAGGGTGGAGGACGGGTGGGGGATAAGAGGGGCGAGGGTGGGGGTGGAGGACCGGTGGGTGTGTAAGAGTGGTGTGTGGGAGGGTGGGTGTGTAAGAGGGGTAGGGTGGGGGTGGAGGACCACTGGGGGTGTAACAGTGGTGTGTGGGAGGGTGGGTGTGTAAGAGGGGTAGGGTTGGGGTGGAGGACCGGTGGGGTGTAAGAGTGGTGTGTGGGAGGGTGGGGGTGTGTAAGAGGGGTAGGGTTGGGGTGGAGGACCGGTGGGGTGTAAGAGTGGTGTGTGGGAGGGTGGGTGTGTAAGAGGGGTAGGGTTGGGGTGGAGGACTGGTGAGGGTGTAACAGTGGTGTGTGGGAGGGTGGGTGTGTAAGAGGGGTCGGGTTGGGGTGGATGACCTGTGGGGGTGCAAGAGTGGTGTGTGGGAGGGTGGGTGTGTAAGAGGGGTAGGGTTGGGGTGGATGACCGTTGGGGGTGTAAGAGTGGTGTGTGGGAGGGTGGGTGTGTAAGAGGGTAGGGTGGGGGTGGAGGACGGTGGGGGTGTAAGAGTGGTGTGTGGGAGTGTGGGGTGTGTAAGAGGGGTAGGGTGGGGGTGGAGGACCGGTGGGGGTGTAAGAGTGGTGTGTGGGAGGGTGGGTGTGTAAGAGGGTAGGGGTGGGGTGGAGGACCGGTGGGGGTGTAAGAGTGGTGTGTGGGAGTGTGGGTGTGTAAGAGGGGTAGGGTGGGGGTGGAGGACCGGTGGGGGTGAAAAGTGGTGTGTAGGAGGGTGGGGGTGTAAGAGGGGTAGGGTTGGGGTGGAGGACCGGTGGGGTGTAAGAGTGGTGTGTGGGAGGGTGGGTGTGTAAGAGGGGTGGGGTTGGGGTGGAGGACCGGTGGGGGTGTAAGAGTGGTGTGTGGGAGGGTGGGTGTGTAAGAGGGGTAGGCTTGGGGTGGAGGACCGGTGGGGTGTAAGAGTGGTGTGTGGGAGGGTGGGTGTGTAAGAGGGGTGGGGTTGGGGTGGAGGACCGGTGGGGGTGTAAGAGTGATGTGTGGGAGGGTGTCGGTGTGTAAGAGGGGTAGTGTTGGGATGGAGGACCGGTGGGGGTGTAAGCTGATTATAGGTTGGGGAATAGGATTGGAATCGTGCGCGGAATGTGCGTCCCGCTAGATGGCAGTGTAATTCTAAAACTGTTCCCATGGATACTCAGCCGCAGTATCTGCATGACTTGGTAGTTTCAACGACGGAATTAGCTCGATGGAGTTATTTTATTTGTATTGTTTTATTTTGGGAGGAAGGTAAGTTTCTTAATGGTGATATTTAAGTGTGGGAAAGTTGTATGCATACTGTTAGTCCAAAAAGCAACATATGTAATGGTTTCTTTTGGATGGAGTATTTAACTCGAACTCGACACAAACTATTTTGCGGACATGGAGGCCAAATTGTTAAGAGCGCCGACTAGCTTCCCCGGGAAGGAAAGCATCAGTTTGAACCCTGGCCGAGTCAAACCCACGACTTACAGAATTGGTACTTGCCGTTACCTAGCCTGGTGCTCACTATTAATGGAATAGGGCAAGGACCAGTTTGCTCAGTATCAGGATAATATGACTGAGTGGGATATTGGGGCATGGTGCCGACGACCTGCTCTCCCAGTGAGGCAGCACTATTAAGTCACCATGTGTGCACACTGTTACATGTTGGTACTCATGCTGATATGACCTTAGACGATGCTAGGACGGAAATCCACAACAAACAAACGGAATTATTCTCTATTTCTAAAATGTATTGACACGGAGAAGTTATCATGGCGCTGTAAGGATTCTTAAAGGCAAACAACCTTGACCTTTAGCAAAGCTTTTAAAAATAAATAGTTTAGCTACCCTTTCTCGAGGCTTACCTGTCGCCGTGCTTAGCCACCGAGTGGGGTGGGGGTGGGGGTGGGGGTGGGGGGTGGAGGGGCACCACATGTACCTTCCCACAATCAGAAGCAATCAAAACCCAAGCCACATCCCACCAGCTCACACCCATATTAACCAATCAAATCACAGCACTTACCGGAGCCTACAACGCCACCCACCCGCTGGTCAGTCGACACCAGCACCTCCAAGTGACCACTACTATACCCCTTTTTTCACCCACCCACCCACACACAAAAAACATTCAAATTGATCTCATAACTATTAGCTAATTGACACACGAGCAATTGAGATGTCACATTTAAATTTGTGTTTGACATTTAAAGCTGTATTTACTATGTACCTCTGTATGTTGCTATGTGGTCCTTGATATTCAAAAATTGCTATTATTATTGCTATATTATCCATATGTCACATCTCTCCCATCTCATACTCATATGTTATCATTTCCCCAGAACGTTATGTCGGGTGTTACAGCCCAGCCCTGACACGATGTGAAATGTAAATGCTGCCGGGGGCTACAATGAGGCTATATATAATTATTAACCCGATGTAAGTATCTACTATGAGGATATATATAATGATTAACACAATATATGTATCTACAATGAGGCTATATTTAATTATTAACACGATGTAAGTATCTACTATGAGGATATATATAATGATTAACACAATATATGTATCTACAATGAGGCTATATTTAATTATTAACACGATGTAAGTATCTACTATGAGGATATATATAATGATTAACACAATATATGTATCTACAATGAGCTATATTTAATTATTAACACGATGTAAGTATCTACTATGAGGATATATAATGATTACACAATATATGTATTACAATGAGCTATATATAATTATAACCGATATAAGTATCTACTATGAGGATATATATAATGATTAAAACAATATATGTATCTACAATGAGGCTATATTTAATGATTAACACGATATATGTATCTAGTATGAGGATATATATAATGATTAACACAATATATGTATCTAGAATGAGCCTATATTTAATGATTAACACAATATATGTATCTAGTATGAGGATATATATAATGATTAACACAATATATGTATCTACAATGAAGCTATATATAATTATTAACACGATATAAGTATCTACTATGAGGATATATATAATGATTAAAACAATATATGTATCTACAATGAGGCTATATTTAATGATTAACACGATATATGTATCTAGTATGAGGATATATATAATGATTAACACAATATATGGATCTACAATGAGGATATATTTAATGATTAACACGATATATGTATCTACTATGAGGATATATATATATAATGATTAACACAATATATGTATCTACAATGAGGCTATATTTAATGATTAACACGATATATGTATCTACTATGAGGATATATATATAATGATTAACACAATATATGTATCTACAATGAGGATATATATAATGATTAACACAATATATTTATCTAAAATGAACTATTGCAAGAAGCTTAAAAACCATTAGATCGTTGTTTAATCCTACCTCAGTATCAATGTATAGAACTACTTTCTATTTCACATAGCAAAACAAGTTATGTACACACCGTAATGTTGCCTGACCGGTCTTAAGGGGAGAGCCTCGCCGTTGACCAACGTTGTTTACTGAATATACATTTTCTATACATTATGTTGTTCAATGCCACTTTAATAAACAATTAGTACCATATTAGGAAAAAAAACACCAAAGATTCTCGTCCATCAAATAAATCTCATCCAATATTTAGGAAGGCACCATATTACCGAAACCTTGATACACTATCCCACTCACTCTCATTATCGCGAAACTGACCCGGCCACTCCTTGCCTCTAATTTTACTACTGCCCAGCAGCAGGCGATGCAGCGAACAGCGGCAAATTGTCTTCTTTTCTTTTTTTTTCTTCTTTTTTTTTTTTAACTCCATGGTCTGGTTCTGCTAGATATCGATCCTGTTGCTTCACACACCGGAAGTGGAGCCCGTACGGCTGGACCAGAACTTCCGGTCTGTCCGATCAATGGACGTCTGGATTATCCTGGATGATTCACTCACACGGACCGATCTAGCGTCCCTGTTCTTAAATGGTGATTTAAAACTAGATGCCTTTTTCTTCTATGTGATTTAAATCTAGAGATTAGCTTCAAATTAAATTTTTTTAAACTACCTTCCAGAAATTAAAATTAATTTATATTTCGATTTCGATTCATCCCAGTTGCTGTTCCGCTTATTCTAATCTATTCGAAGCATTTGCCCTTTCCCGGTATTGGCTGGGTAGGTACTTGTATTTCGGCTAGCTTCTGGAACTGATTATATTTGACAGCAATAAAATAAGGCTTTAGTATTATATATCGTTTTCAGTTCTTGCTTTGGGATTTCCACCGTTATTGATTGCTCGTATTGCTCACCAGCAGACAGATGTTCGTGTGTCTGTGTGCGGTGGGGGGGGGGGGGGTTATGGGGCGCCGTTAGTCCAGAAAGTAGGTGGTCATTAAATGGAGACATTTCATAAATGAAAGATGTTGAACAAATGTTGGTTGGTTGGTTGGATGGTTGTTGGAGTTTTAAGTCCTGGCAACATCGAAGGTAATTTCAGGATGGGTACGGGATTGTGATAGTGCGCACTCGTCGCAACTTTATAGTGCTTCCCCACTGGTTAATCAGGCCACCGGCACCATGACCCCCATATCCCACTCAGTCACATTGTCCTGATACTGAGCCAACCAGTCCTTGCCCTATCATATTAATTTCGAGTGCCTGGCCTGGAAGTGACAAGTGTCAATTTTATAAGTCATTGGTTTGACTCGATCGGGAACCGAACTCCTGATGTATGGAGCGCCGGTAGTCCTGAAATTATGTGGTCATTAAAATGAGACATTTCATAAATGAATGATTTTTCCAAATGTATTTTTGCAAATATTCATTGATTAAGCAGGGGAATGTCATTCCTCCTTCCACTGCTCCTTGCCTTATCCTAGTAATGCTGAACGTCATGTTATGTAGCGACAAATGACAAAGTTTAAGTCAGCTTTTATATTATTTTTAATTGTGATTAGTGGCATTTATTCAGTAGAATATTGTGTTCTTTGTGGTGGAGTGGTTAGAGTGTCTGACTTTTTTCTAGGTCAGACTCCTAATCTGAAGGTTGGTGTTTTAGTTCCCCGTGCCTCCCACCTCTGCCAATTTGGATTTCCACAGATGTGTATAACTTACAGCATCATTAAAGGCCAGTTGCTCTCATACCATGTCTATGTGGTGTGGGAGGTTAAAAATCCCTTGGGTCAGTAAAAGTGTAGGCTCGGGCTTTCTATCGACAAACTGTCTAAACAAGTCTATTCAGACTTATCCATAATAGGCAGTCTACATCTTCAAGAAGAAACAAATATATACACTTTGTCAGCGCCGATGATGTATGCATTGCAGCTGTTTACATTATATATATATATATATATATAAATATACATATATAAATATAAATATATATATATATACACTGGGAAGTATGAACATGGGTTATTTGTAACCCCAGCCGAGTCAAACCAAACACTTACAAAATTTATACCTGTTGCTACCTAACCTGGTCCTCGGCATTAATGCGATAGGTCAGTGACTGGTTGGCTCAGTAGCAGATAAGGGGCCATATGTATGAGCAACATTTTATCGGCTCCAAAGCGCGGCGGGGTTAGTTAATGTATCAGCCTAAGTGGTGAGCCTGTAGCCGGCGAGCACTGCTATTTGTTTAGTTTACATTCGTCGATTCGACAATATGAATAACGCCGCCGATGTAGCGGCTACGTTAATATCGCTTCGAATTTAAGGTTAATTTAATTAAATTTCACTTATTGCATATGTAATTCTGGTAAATATGATCGTATTGAATAGATTTGGGCCTAATATATTGCCGGCGATGCGGCGGCGTTGGCAGTATGGATATCGATGTCGCTGCGATCACGGCGATTTGTTTACTTTACATTCGTCGATTCGACACTATTAATATCGCCGCCAATGTGGCGGCAGCATTAATAACGGTTTGAATTTAGGGTTAAATTGATCAAATTTCACTTATTGCGTATGTAATTCTGTTAAATATGATTGCATTGAATAGATTTGGGCATAATCGGTCCCTAACATCGACGTTAACCATCCTATGGCTTCGGGTTAGTGCAGGCGACTTTAAGCTTGCAGTGTTTGTCTAACGCCGACACATACATACAGAGTTTTCGCCGCTAACACGGTAAACCCGCCGTAAACCAGCTTTGCAGCGCTAACCCCGACACATGCATACGGCCCCAGGTGACTGAGAGGGATATTGAATCATGGTGACGGCAGCCCAGCATTCCAGTGTGGCATCACTATGAAGTCACAATCAGTGCGTCCTGTGACAAATCAGTATGCATCTTGATATGATTTTGCATGTTGCCAGGACTTCAAACCCCAAACAAAGAAACAAACGAATCATTTCAGTGTGTACTTCAGCAGAGAGATTCTATGGTTGAACAAGAGGTTAAACATAGACCTACATTATTTGCTTTTGAATTGCACATGTTGCATGAGTATGACCAAAGATGAATTTTCCTTTTTTCTTGCGAGGAGGAGCGGACAAAAGTTGATTTTTAGTGTTACACATCACGTGATTTTAATGTAAAATATGTATAATAGATTATTAAATTCAAACCATTCCGTGACGAGTTTGATCAGGGTACAAATGACACCACATTATGTGAGGCAAGGTGATGTGGGTGTCAGTGGGTGTGGGTGTGTTTGGGTTTGATGGTTGTTGGGGGTTTTACATCATAGCAACATCTAAGGTCATATCAGTGCAGGTACCGACTTGTGACATGGTGACTTTTAAAGTATTAGTCACCGGAACAATGACCCAATATCCCACTCAGTCGCATTATCCTGATAGCGAGCTAGCCAGTCCTTGCCGTATCCTATTAATGCTGAGCGCCAGGCTATGTAGTGACTATAAATTGTGTAATTCATGGGTTTGACTTGGCTAGGGTTCGAATCCCCAACCTTCTGCTGAGGAAGCCAGTGCTCCTACCGAGTCAGCTACTGACAAAGTTGTGTGTGTGGACGTGGGGGACGGGGGTCTTTCGGTAGTTAGTCTGATTGGTCCGTCGATAAAGGATTCACCCTGTACTCGCAGTACATGGGTGAATACCAGCCCTATATAAAAGCGATCGAAAATACGGGGAAATGAAATGAGAGCCTAAGTTCACAATCTAAGAAGAAAAACTTATTCTTTATATATATATATTCATATTTCCCCGCTACCTTTGAGTTGGAAAATATAATAAAACATCTAGTTTAATACGATTTAAAAGTGAAATCGATGGTGTTCTATGGCTGCCATCTTGTTTTTGTGCATTCTCTCCCATTTCACCAACTCTGTGCCGATATAAGTACCCATATGATACTGGAGGCAGGTATTCTACTTCCTGTTCCATACTAAAGCTATTTTCACCCGTATTTACACTACGTTGTCGTTCACCCGTGTACTACAAGTACAGGGTGAATCTATTATCTAGTTGGTCCGATACTCAACACGCGGTGATTTCAAGCCTGCTAATGAGAGATAAATGTCAAGCAAGCTTTTCCAAATGTCAACCCTGCTTTTTGTGTCGGTGTGCTTCACAGAGTCAGATTGGATTCGACTTCAGCATCCAGGTATCGTATCGGCTTTTTGTTGTTGCTGCATCTCTACAGCAATGAACTTGTTCTACTTAGCATGACCAGTGGCAAAGTGGATAGTAACCGATACTTTAGATTAACCGATTTGGTTTAACCAACTTTTTTATATGATAAATGGTAGTATTTTGCCGGGCCGCCGAAAAAAGTTTGGATTAACCGATCGTTTGGTTTAACCGAGCTTGGTTTAACGGGGTTGTACTGTATCAGGATAATGTGACTGATTGGGGTATCAAGTCATGGTGCTGGTGTTGGTTGCTTCCCAGGGGGACCGCAATATAAAGTCACCCTAAAGTGTGCACAGTCACTGGTCGGTACCTGTCCTGATATGACCTTAGATATAGCAATATAGCGAATGGTAGACAGGAAGTGTGAACACTTATTTTTCTCTCATTTTTGCTTGAGTGCAAGTAAATAAGCAACACAAGGAGTAATTAGTAGCATGTGGTGAATAAGGGGTCAAATTTCCCTGGATCATCAGCCCATGCTTTTTCTAATCTATTCTTGAATGAATTAATTGACTCCGCATCAATAACATTTTGTGGGAGACTGTTCCATATATTTATGATCCTGTTTAAGAAACTATGTTGCCTTAACTTTGAAATGGCTCTGGGTTTTACTAGTTTGAGAGTATGGCCGCGACTGCCTTTTCTTTTATTCAAGCTGAAAAAATTTGTTCCTATCTATTTTATCAAAACCCTTCATAATTTTAAATACTTCAATTATGTCACTTCTTTTCCTTCTGTAGGAAAGGGTAGGACGTTTCAATTCCCTAAGCCTTTGTTCATAGGGTAGATCCTTTATAACTGCAACTCATTTTGTTGCACGTCTCTGAACCTTTGCGATCTCCAGAATATCTTTCCGAAAAATTGGGCTCCAAATTTGTGGACAGTATTCCAAAATTGGCCTAACAAGAGACTTAAATAGAATGAGGAAATTGTTCTTGTTGAGGTGATGGAAAGTTCTTTTAATTATTCCTTCTCTCTGGTTAGCATTTGAGATGATAGTTCTCATGTGTTTAGATGTTACCAGGCCTTAAAAGCCCCATCAAAGAAGCAGGCATATAAAGGGCTCACATAACCCTGACTCCCTACAGCCCAGTGGGCATTCAGCACAAGGAGAACCAGTTCGTGGAACGCGGGTATACTACAACCGGAAGTGGTCTATTAGTGCCAACTGCGCACACTCGATCAATGCGCACACAAACTGCCGCAGTCCACGCACACGCCAACAACCGACCAATCAGACGATAGCTCTACGGCCAGGGGCCACGACACATCCTACTGCTGCTCGTTGCGCACACGTGCAGATTCCGTACGCCGCGCATGCGCACACGCAGAAGCCAATGAAATGGCCCTGGATACGGCTGCTGTCTCTGAGCGTGAGGGTCAGGGATGTGGAACCGGGGTGAAAGGGGGGGGGGGGGGGGGTGCTAGTAATGCAGGCATTATTTTGTCCTCTTAAATAATAGAATTAAATGGTACATCTGGAATAAAATGGTGATTGTACTCTAGCTATTGTCCACCTCCACCACCACCACCACCGCCACCACACCACCACCACACACCACCTCCACCACCCCCATATCTCTCAGGCAAGGAGTCACATATACAGGTAGGCGTGGGTAGTGTGTTGCTATCAGGGGCCCTAGGTGGTGTAATGGTTAGCACACTGGCCCAGAATGCAAAGAGATGTGAGTTCGAGTCCCAGGCTAGGTGCAATATTTCCTATTTTCATCACCCCCATGACACTGGTTGCCGTGACCCTGATCCTGTACAAGCTACACACTGTATAGTTGTTGAGCCTACACTGTGTATGTAAGTGTGTTGCATTGCATGTGTGTATATAATTGTAAGCATTAAAAGACTTACAATTCCAGGGGGACTAGTGTAGTCATCTGCACTGACCTCTCAGGCAAGGAGCCGCATAGACAGGTAGGCATGGGTAGTGTGTTGATATCAGGGAGCCTAGGTGGTGTAATGCTTAGCACACTGGCCCAGAATGCAAAGAGATGTGGGTTCGAGTCCCGCTCTAGGCGCAACATTTCCCATTTTCATCACCCCCACGACACTATATATATATATATATTGTTTGGTGGGGAGTTGCCTCCTGACAACGGCCATGGTCATATCAGGATGGGTACTGACTTGTGACAGTGCACACACATGGTGATTTTATAGTGTAGCTCCACTGGGAGACCAGCTCGTGCGGTGTGATATCTATGCAGATATGCATATCTATTTTGATAGGGTAATCTAATATATATGTATATATGAATATATATACGGATAGTGATACCACTGTTAGCGCATGTAATAATGTCTGTAGTGTCCTGCTCCTACCCCCCCCTCCTCCTGGGTGGTGGGATACCGGCATCCTTCACTCCGCCGCCCCCCCCCCCCCCCCCCATGTTCGGGGCTTTCGCACGACACTTGCTCGGAAGTATATACAATATGTTGTGTAATATCTAAAGATATATATATATATATAGCTCACAGAAATATATAACAATTTATATATATATATACATATAATGTATGTATAGAAATATACATATATAGCAAACTTAAATGTATATAAATGTATATAAATGTGTGTGTGCATATGTGTATATATGTACATATCTGCATATATATATATATATATATATATATATGTATGTATATATATATATATATATATACATATGAAGAGTTCAGGTGCAAAACCACATATGCCAATCCAAAAATGCAGTTTAAATCAAATATCTTTACCTGAAAATAATGTTAAAGCTCACTGAATCCACTTTTCATATTCTCACATGGTTATGGAGCAATGAAAAAAGGAGTAGGAATATAACAAATATATCCTTTTTGAAGGTTTGATTCCAATGTTTATCTCCATTTTTGGATTGGCGTTTACGTGCTTTTGCGCCTGAATTCTTCATATGTATATTATATGTATATATAGCATATATGAAAAATCCTCCAGTGCGACTGACACTGGTCAACATCCGGGGGAGGTGAGGTGGGCGAGATGGCGTCACCGGTACAGTGTTGTATCTTACGGAGGATAACAATAATAATAATAATAAGTAATATTACCTTGCGAATCTTTATACTCGCATAATACGTTATACATCACATATGTACCCAGATGTATATAAGGATATGTATGTATGTAGATGTACATATATATGCATATACATCGTAGTGTAGCGCGAGGCGGTGGCTTTTGAGAGCCTGTGAGATGCCTTTCACCAGAACACTGCCACCGATCTTTGCGTAGTCCCAGTTTGACCATTAAGCCCAAACAAGAGAGCCACTGCCCGTCTCCAAGGAAACCAGCCTGATCCAGTCCCATCCCAACTACGCCCACTAAGACCACGGGACGAGATAGCTGACTGGGTAGAGTGTTCAGGTACCTAGCGGGACGTCAGAGGATCGACCCTAGGTTGAATCCAATCAAAGACTTACTAAATTTATGCTTGTCGGTACCTTGTGTGGTGGACGGCATAACTATGATAGAGCGAAGGCTGGTTGACTCAATAGCATGTTAATTGCACAGGGGGGGGTGGGGGGGGTGTGCACCTCAGTTCATGGTGCATTGACGGTATGGTCCTCTATAAGGCAGCACAATGAAGTTGCCATGAGTGTGTCACCTGTTCTGATAATTAAAATTGCAGAGTCCGATGGTTTTTAGTTTCTCCCATTTTCTGAGATAAATACAATAGATTGATCATTATAATCTACTTTACTTTAGTTTGAAGTGACTTTTATTTTAAATGGTTAACATACTGAACAACGTTTGATAATGTACGTCTAATATACATCGACGTACGCCTAACACTTACATAACGTATGGCGGACGTCAAATCCACACGTGCGTCAAAAGTTTTGTGCATGCACAAAACTTTGCCGACCCCCTGATGTGCGACGCCGTATCTCGACGAATGTTGGCGTACATTGATGTATACCAATGCGCGCCTAATGCGCGCGTATCGCATACTAACGTATCCCGACGTAGTGGCAAAATATCACATACGTCGACATACGTTGGCGCGAAGCATCGTAATGTGACAGCACCATTAAGCATGTGTCGCTGCATCAAAGGGCATGCTAGGTCAATTAAATAGAATGTGTTACCACTGAAGCCTATCATGTCAGACTTTTCCCAAGCATGCCAACATTAATTTGGTATGCTTTCACTTCTACGTTGCACTACGTTAACCTACTTTAAAGGCAGTGGGAACATACAGTCCGCATACTGACAACGTATGGATAATGTACGTCTAACGTACGTTTAATGTACGTTTAGCATTTCTCCAGCGTGTCTTGATGTATGTAACGCATGATGCGTAGTTCTGGCGATCGAATAACATATATAACGTTCACGGCATTCTGTGAATGCACCATGAGCGTAATTCAAAAAAAATTTGCCAGGAGGTATGTTAGCCATACGTTGGTCGTACGTTGGCCATACGGTATGTATATGTATACGGTATGTATACGTCTAACTTTGCCCCCCACGACAAAAAGTTTGATGCTTCTCGACGTAAAAAAGTGATTTTCTGCGTTGGCAGGGCCATAATGAGTGCACCAGTATCAAAGTTGTGTATGTAGAATCAAATCTAGGTACCTGTTTTGGTTTTGACAATTTAATGTTTTTATCAGACTATGCAACTTTAACTAAATGTATTGGTAACACTGACTACCAAAATAAAACTAAAATAAACATTCTTATTCATCTCACCATGTAGAAGGTTAGCAGTTTGAATCCCAGCAGAGTCAAACACCTGTTTTGACACAATAGGCTTCAGTGGTAACAGGTTCTATTTAACCTAACCCAACCACTAAGGGATACCAGAGCAAGCAAGGCACCACTACTAAGGCAGACCAGAAGCCAGATCAAAGCCCATGAATGGAGCACACTGGAAATGGCCGCCAAGGCATGGAATGCGCAAACGGTGAAAGAAAGACAAATCCTTGACCTAAAAACGTACAAAAAATATCTGTGCAAAATAAAAACTGGGAACCCCAACTGAACTGCACCACAAGGGGGCAGGTGATATGTCACGGCTCACCAACTGGACAGCCCAGAGTGGGATAACCAGAAATATAAAAGCCAGATAACATATCCAACAACAATATAAATCAAATCAAATTCAAACAAACATAACTCAACCACCTATTACATACAGGCCTATGGACATGTCAATAAAATAGGATAGTATAGAATTAAGTAGAAAAAAGCGGAAAACTCTTCCCAAGAAAACCCCAAAACACTAACATAGAACCCTAAGAAAACAACTAACATAGTAATAAGAATAGAACAAAAACTCAATGCCAAGAGGGCCCAAAATAAACTAACATAGGCTACTAAAAGTACCAACAGATCTATCTATCTGCTACTGAAATGCAGACAATCAAATAACTTATCTGCAGCTACTGCTTGGTAAGACAACACCAACACTACAGCTGGCCAGCATTGAAAACAAGCCTGGATACCCAGGCTTACATGCTATGGACAGTATAAATACAGCCTCAATAAAAAAAAAATAAAAAACCAACAAAAAAAACCATGAATCACAAAATAGATCCTGTTCACTACCTACCCTGACACTTGGCATTATTAGGATAGGGCAAGGGACTGGCTAAGTAAATATCAGGATAATCTGACTGAGTGTGATACCACATGGTAGTAATAAAAGTCCACACTTGGGGCAGCACTATAAATTCGCCATGAATGTGCACTATCACAAGCCAGTACTCATCCTGATATGACCTTAGATGTTACCAGGACATAAAACACCAACAATCAACCAACCAACAACCAACCAAGTCGATACCCGTCCTGATATGACCTTAGCACTATGAAGTTGCCATGAGTGTGTCACCTGTTCTGATAATTAAAATTGTAGTGTCCGATGGTTTTGAGTTTCACCCATTTTCCGAGATAAATACAATAGATTGATCATTATAATCTACTTTACTTTAGTTTGAAGTGACTTTTATTTTAAATGGTTATCATTGGATATATAGTCTGGGATCCACAACCATAAAAATAATTTTGATGTGACACCCCTGCTATAAAATCTTTGGCAATTGGATTATGTCTATAGGGGTCTTGGACATCTGAAAAGTGAATTTGGACACTTTGAATGTATTGCGCAAATTCGGTAGACACCGTTTTTTTACGATAGGGTGTGATGACACCAGCCTCCTAATTCTGGGGTAGGGGAAACTAAATCTAGTATATCATCACAAGGCAAGAGTCTACTGCAACAAATTACCACTCATTCTTTTGGTATGGATGTAGGCTAAAACAATAAGCAGAGTAGATTCTGATTGGAGTAACCTCAAGGTCACTAGAGGTCAAAAGGTCACGAAGGTTGTGGCATGCCCAAAATCTGGGACTTCCATCAAAGAAGTGCCTATTAATATACCGTATCATAGGTTTTTTCACTAAAATACTGTTTCAGTCAACTCCTTAGATCCCCCTGATGATTTTAGAAAAGGGATGTGAGGATTGGCAAAGAACTAATGGCCCCCTGTACATCTTTTACTAAGTGATATTTCAGAAAAAAAGCCAAATTCAGTGAATTTTCCTTCGTACATTTTATTGATATAACTCTCATTATCCAATAGTTTTTTGTTATTATTTGTGAAACTATCAGTAGAAAATGTCTGAACTATCTGGAGATAAGAAAAAAAAACTTAATAAGCAGTATGTTGTCATCCCAAGTTCATCATTCTAACAATAACATATAATGTTCCGATTACAACTACACCTAGTAGAAAATATACTTTGTTCTTGGTTACCTAGTCCTCATCACTTTCGAGCGTCCGTCTCCCGTGCTGGTAGATCGTGGGGTCGTGGGTTCGAGTCCTGGTCGAGTCAAACCAATGACTTTAAAATTGATACTTGTCGCATCCTAGCCTGGCGCTCGGCATTATTAGGATAGGGCAAGGACTGGTGTGCTCAGTGTCAGGATAATGTGACTGAGTGGGATACCAGGTCATGGTGCCAGCGGCCTGGTTTCCCAGTGGGACAGCACTATAAAGTCGCCATGAGTGCGCACTGTCACAAGTCGGTACCCGTCCTGATATGACCTTAGATGTTGCTAGGACATAAAACAACAACAAACAAACTCATCACTTTCGTTGTCTTCAGTCAGTCGCCCACATTTGTTTGGGTCCCCATTGCAGGTGCATGCAATAATGCATGCCGATCCGGCCTTTGCACATGAACAGTTCCTTAAACAGCCCTTCTTGCACTTGCAGTACGTCAGTTTTGCCACTGCAGGTTTGTTTGGCTTGCTCTTCATGACAGGAACTAAGCTTCCTTTGTCCATATATCTGCCGTACTGTTCAGGTGGGAGAAGAGTTGGAGTGCTTAGATGGGCCTGTTTGTAGAGGCTAATGTTGCAAAGACTCCTGAGAATGTGGAAATGAAATGCATCTTCAGTGGGAGGTAGAGAGCGGAGGTCCCGTTTGCTTGACGCAAATAAATGGGCTCGTAACCTATCTAAAGATGAATATCCTGCCCTTCCGTACAAATCACATATGAAATCACATGCTTCTTTGTACAACGTATCATCTAGGCACACAGTGTCGTGAGCGAAATTTGTCAATGCTGGCATTGAACCGACATGCTGCATTGCTACAATTGCTGCCCTTTTTTTTCCTCTTCTGTATGGATAACTCACTGAGTCACAGCCGGACATGACATACAAAGTGAGTAATGTGGCTGTTAGTTCCATTTCATTTTTTCCCACCACTTTCGCCAATTCCAGAACCAAGTCATGAATGGGCAGGAAGAGTTCATTCTTTTCCACCCATAGGTTTACAATGTGTGGAAGCTGAGGATATTGGTACATAGCAAGCATGATGATATCTGTGTCGGTTGCATGGATAACAAATATGCTCCTGTCTTGGCAGCTAGCAAGATGTGCGATGATTCTCGTGTCGGCTTCCTCGTGTGTTTGGCAGCACAGCTCCTCCATCACATTGGTGCCGCTGTTGGTCACACATATTCCCTCTGCGTTAACTCCTATTATAAGGGTAAACCCATCTGGCAGGGATACAGACTGCGACCAAGAAGATGACAGGTATGAGAGCAGGTTTGCCTTGTTTTTAGGGTTCGAAAGGAATGTTTTCCACACAGGTATTTTCATGTTATGAACAGGAATATACTCCGGTGACTTTGCTCCCATTTCCCATCTATGGTGCTCATCACTCTTTAGGCTCATTGAACCAAAGTCATATCTATCGCCGACAAAATGCACTTCTGAACAATGTTTGGGTTTCATACTTAGAATCTTGTTTTTGTACCTCTCCTGAAGTTCACCAAAATCACTTGCCCCAAGGGTCTGAAGACATTGCACGAATGCCATGGCATCAATAACATACACCGGTTCCGATTCGGAGGGAGGCAACACTTTCATTGGTTCCCATGAATCCTTAACCTTGTTTTGAAGAGCTCCTATAGAGTCAGATTTAGTTCCTTTGCGCATGGTAAATCTCCCAGTCTTGTCTGGCTCAAATAACGATGGTGGATAGTCACTCCATTCGTAACTGAAGGCTTCAATTCTTGCCTCATCACTCAACTCATGTGTAAAGCAAAGGGCCCTAGTAACCGAGCTTTCCTCAGAAATGAATTGTTTTACAGAGTCCTGCTTTTTTTTGCCTTGCTTCTGTTGTGTGGCAAAAGTCATTATCTTAGGGGTGATAATTTTGTCAGCATCAGTTTTGCTGGCAGCCGTCATTGCCTCTAACCCAAGTTTTTTGGCCTCCACAAGTAGTGTTGAAACAAGCATTTCTCCCATAGCAATGTTAACTAACTTATCATCTGCGAGGGAAGCAGCAAACGGATTTCTCATTTTCTCTGCCACAGTGTCTCTGATTTTCAGTACCTTTACCATATCATCTTTATTCATTTTCTCATGATGATCTGATTGAGAGGACTCCATATGTACCATCTGCTTCACACTCTCAGAGATCGCTGTTAGGAATGGCACAGTTTTTATGTATTTATCTCTTGTTAATTCTGCCTGGGTAATGCCCTTGAATAGTCTTGTCTTCCCTTCCTTGTTGTAAGTTTGTTCCAATGCAAGGTCTGTCCATACTCCATTAAAGTCTCCATCCATCTTGTGCACTGCAAAATTACCCGCTTCAAATTCCTTGTGTACTTCAGGCGCAGTGTTAGGGAGGTCCTTCATTTCACTTAGATAAATTGGCAGACAGGACATGTACTTGCTATGTCCAGAACAGACCGTGTACGGTAGCATGTTTTGTGCCTCGAGCAGATGTTGTTTCCAAATGCCAACTCTTTCAGCATGGATATAACGTTTCAAAATGAGCATCATTTCAATATACATTCCCCATAACCGAGCTGTTATACCCAATGTATTCTCAAAGTTCTTCCAGTGAGATTGAACTAATCTTAGACTTGTCGTGATATCACCAACAAGTTTTGTAACAGTGTCTTTGACCTTCATTTGAAAGGCTGCCCTGAGACATTCCAACACAGATGACAAAGATGAGAGTAAGTCAAGTTCATCTTCTTGCAACAACCATTGCTCAAAGGCTTCCCAGTTGAGCATAAAGAATGCCTCACTGAGCAAGGAATGGTAACGAACCATTTTATAATAGTCCTTCCCTGCCATCACTTTATTAGCTGTTCCTCTACCACATATGTCACTTGCAACTAGTACGTCTTCAATGCCGCTTTCTTTCATGAAGAAACCAATGGACCCCAAAAAGTTCTGTGCAATATGGAATCCACCCAATCGTACTATAACATCTTTATATCTGGCAGGCTCCTTTTTCAGCAAGCCTTTTATGATATCATATATTGCCTGGTCACATGTTACCACAGTCTTTGACAGGCCCAATTTCAGATTCAGTGTAACAAAGTAGTCAAGAGAGGTTTTGACAACATCTGGATTTGTAGGAGTTTGAGGATACATTGGACCATAGCCAATTTTTGTTTTCTGTGTCTGTTTCCTGGAATAAAATTCAAAGAATGCGTTCCAATTTGGTGTACAACAAACACTTTCATCTTCACCTATCATCATCTGGGTTGGGAACTTCCGAAGTAGAAACCAGACAATGTTTTCATCAACCAAATCATCACTGCTTATATTGCTGCCACAGCTAATCTCTGTACCACGTAACGATCTAGCCTCTTTTCGGTCCTTCAGTGATAGATTGCTTACAACTGGTTCAAATTTAACAGCTTCCTTAATTGTTACTTGTCTTGTTTTCTGAAGAGGAACTTTTCCAGTCCCAACATTGTTCTCCTTATCATTTGTATACTGATAGATAATATTTGTAGTTGCATCAAGACTACCACCATCCTCGGTTTCTGAATGAAAGTTCAGGTTATCAAAAGCATACTGCGCAAATTGACCATGAACAACATTGGACGGAATAAAAATACCTTCTCTTTCTTCCCGTTCAGTAACCTCATTAGCTGTGGTTGTCAGGTAACGTTGGGCACTGGCATAGCTAATGCTATTACCAAATCGGTTTAACATTGTCACAATATTTTTACTATGCGTTTCTTTGAGAATATGCAGAGCAACTCCTACGTGTTTAGGTATAACCTGTGTACCAAGATACCCAATAATGTCATGGGCTAGGTTCAACACATTCTCTTTGTCATTTTCCGGAAGATGAACTTTTCCATCATCGCCAAGGCTATCATCATTGTCAGTAATTAGCCATGCTATTAGATTGTACAAATCTACTGGAACCTGGCGAGATGCTGTTTCATGAGATATCTCTCTTTCTCTATCTTCAGCAGCATGCATTCATTTTGCAATTGTTTTTACCTCTGTTCGCAAGTACTTTGCCAAAGGATATGATGTACTCAAAATGTTTTTGAGGAGATTAAAATCAACATCATCCCCCTCACAATATAGCTGGTATTCATCTAATTCATTTTGCAGGTCAACTATCTGGTCACACAATTCTTTCACGGTCAGAGAAGATGCACAAACTAAATTACTGTGGGGGGGGGGTGGGGGGGGGTGGACGTAATCAAATGAACAGGAGGGTATAGACTAAACATTCATTATTTGGACTCATAATCAGATAAGTCACTGTTACATTTGTTATTACTTTACATAACGTCTAGGGCAACTCAAGAACGCACACCAACTTCAAAGAGGCCTAACACCAACATCCTGTCAAGCAGCCATGTGCCAGTGATGAATCTGCCTGATTCATCACTGGCTATTAGATTTCGCTGCTCGATTTTCGCATCTATGTGCGTTCTTGAGTTGCCCTAGACATAAGAGGCACTGAACGCACATGTATACATGTGCATTCTGCATGGTATATTTTTCCATGTGTTGATGTGTGTCGTGGCCTATTCAATGATGTGGGTTGTATTCAGGCACTTATTGGTAGCTAGAACTAGAACTAAAATGTTATTACTAGTATTTACCAATTTAAAAACTGTGGCACTGGCTATATATCATTCTTGAAAATTATTTCTTTTTAGGAGAATTTACAAACCCCTTTAGGCCTGTCCTAGTATGCTATATTAGTTAATGGCTGAAATAAATGGATTATTACGCACATTTTATTTGTCTTAAATGAATCTGTCAAAAAGTAATGTTTTTAGATATTTTTTCCAAAACATAACTTAGAAATATGTCTACAGGACGCCATTTATTCTATATGAGCCTTGACACCCCTTTCCTAAAAACATCACAGGGATCTAAGGAGTTGATTGAAACAGTATTTTAGTGAAAAAACTTATCATACGGTATATTAATAGGCACTTCTTTGATGAAAGTCCAGGATTTCTGGCATACCACAACCTTCGCGACCTTTTGACCTCTAGTGACCTTGAGGTTCATCCAATCAGAATCTACTCTGCTTATTGTTTTAGGCTACATCCATACCAAAAGAATGAGTGGTAATTTGTTGCAGTAGAATCTTGCGTTGTGATGATATATTAGATTTAGTTTCCCCTACCCCGGAATTAGGCGGTTGGTGTCGTCACAGCCTATCGTAAAAAAAACGGTGTCTACCGAATTTGCGCAATACATTCAAAGTGTCCAAATTCACTTTTCAGATGTCCAAGACCCCTATAGACATAATCCAAGTGTCAAAAATTTTATAGCAGGGGTGTCACATCAAAACCCTTAATTTGCACATTTTCTGGTTGTGGATCCCAGACTAATATTTGAAGTGAAAGCATACCAAATTAATGTTGGCATGCTTGGGAAAAGTCTGACACGATAGGCTTCAGTGGTAACAAGTTCTATTTAATTGACTTAGCATGCCCTTTGATGCAGCGACACATCGTTAATGGTGCTGTCACATTACGAAGCTTCGCGCCAACGTACGTCGACGTATGTGATTTTTTGCCACTATGTAGGTATACGTCAGTATGCGTTACGCGTGTATTAGGCATGCATTGGTATACATTAATGTACGTCGACGTTCGTCGAGATACGGCGTCGCACATCAGGGCGTCGGCAAAGTTTTGTGCATGCACAAAACTTTGGACGCACAACAACTTTCGACAATGTGTGGATTTTACGTCCGATGTACATTATGTAAGCGTCGATGTACGTTAGATGTATGTTATTCAAACATTGTTCTCTACGTTGCACTACACTGACCTACTTTAAAGTCAGTGGGAACGTACAGTCCACATACTGACAACGTATGGATAACATATGCCTAATGTACATCTAACATATGTTTAGTGTTTCTCCAGCGTGTCTTGACATAAGTAACATATGACACGTAGTTCTGCGATCGAATAACGTACATCACGTTCACCTGCATTCTGTGAATGTACCGTGAGCATAATTCGAGCATTTTTCGCCGGGAGGTACGTTAGCTATACATTGGTCATACGTTGGCCATACGCTGTGTATAAGGGATGTATGCGTCCAACTTTGCCCTCCACACCAAAATGTTTGACGCTTCTTGACGTGAAAAAAAGTGATTTTCCACGTTGGCGGCGCGCTGGCGTGATTCGTTGTAATGTGACAGGGCTATACCGAGTGCACCAGTATCAAGGTTGTGTATGTAGAATCAAATCTAGGTACCTGTTTTGGTTTTGACAATTTAATGTTTTTATTGGACTCTGCAACTTTAACTAAATGTATTGGTAACACTGACTACCAACATAAAACTAAAATAAACATTCTTATTCATCTTGTGTAGAAGGTTAGCAGTTTGAATCCCAGCAGAATCAAACCCATGAGTCACAAAATTGATTCTGTTCATGACCTTAGCCTGACGCTTGGCATTATTAGGATAGGGCAAGGGACTGGCTAAGTAAATATCAGGATAATGTGACTGAGTGTGATACCACATGGCAGTAACAAAAGTCTGCACTTGGGGCAGCACTATAAATTCACCATGAATGTGCACTGTCACAAGCCGGTACCCATACTGATATTACCTTAGATGTTACCAGGACGTAAAACACCAACAATCAACCAACCAACAACCAACCAAGTCGATACCCGTCCTGATATGACCTTATAGTTAGATGTTGCCCGGATGTAGTTCCCGAACAAATAAATCCTCATTTCCCCGAAATAAGTTTGCGAAGAAGGAAAGCTAGATAAAACACCCGAATTTGGAGTATTGGAATTCAGGGCGTGCTTTAGCCCACCCTGCTGAGTACGTTACAGAAGCCGGGTGGGTGCTGGAAGTCTTCCGAACGAACCCAATCAGCCGTGATTGATCGCTCTAACGCACGCGGCAGTAGAATCACTTTGTCGTCTGCTACGAGCGAATGTCGTCTGCTCTCAAGGAAATGAAATAAGACTGACGCTTTTCACTGAAAGTACTCGTAATCTGACTGGACTGACTCTTAGTTAATACTAAATGTCACCGGCGTGTGATATTTTGTCACTGGCGACAAGGGTTTTGAAGGTGTGTATGTGGAGGGAGAGGTGATGCCCAAATATGGGCAGGGTTGTGATAACAGGGTTAACTGTTAAAGCAGGTGGCAGGGGGCTGGATATGATATATATGTGATATATATGTTATGATTAATAAGACACTCCACCGCATACACATGGTATAAACATAAATCAGTAACTTTGTAAGTATCCGGTGTATCATATATGATATAAACATAGACACTAATAAAGTCTGTACTAGACTCCTAAATGACTGAAACGTACACTCCTCCAAGCATTGTTTATTCCATCATTACTAACAACCTACTTACTCAAACTACTTCATGTAGTCAAAAAACACACCCGAGGTATTAACCTTTTAAGCATAACCCTACAAGCTAACCACACTCTATCTAACAGAATAAACAAACCATTCTACTAACACTCCATCTGAAAATGTTAATTCCAACAACATGATAGTTTTGCAATTCACAACATAGTAGGCATACAAATCTATGAAGGAAAACTATGCACTTAACCACTCCGTAATGTAAAGGTCTAATCAATACACATTTATGTATCAAGTGTGTATGAATACAACATATAACTGCTATTTTTATATGTGAATTGTCAAACTATACCATATGTAAGTCTTTGAATGTTTAATATTGTTATTTCAGCTGATTTGAGCTAGCTGGTGATGACAATATCAGACTACATATACATATATTGTAAATAACTGTATTGTCACATGGCTGGAAGACCAGTGCCACGGCGCTGACAAAAGACTTTATTCAATGAATAAACTATATTTACACACACAAACAAAAGAAATATGCATAAAACACGCTATTTGATTCTGATCAAAACATATTGAGCCATTTGCTTTCCTGGTATTGGCTGCCCTATATATATATCTACTATACGGGTCTTTTCATGGTAAATGGGGCCAATGTACTTTTCAGTATGTAATGGTCAAACATAATTATGGAAAGAGTAGAGGAGGTATCTTCTTTATAGAACTGGTAATCTCTTTTAATTTTTTTTTTATTGAGGCTGTATTTATACTGTTAATTAAACTTACACTTTGCAGAGATAGATATGACAAAATTAAGGCCTAATGTGACATAGTAAAAAAAGCCAACATTTTCATCCCAGAAATATTGTGGTTTAAAGGCATGAATTTGTGACATTGAGAGTTTGGACTTTTCTACAGCCTACTAGACCTTTATTTTGCATAGATTATTACCCGTTAGTCAAATGAAATAATAAAAGAAGACGCTTACTTGAAATAAATATTCATTTTGTATGCATATATATTTTCGTTATATCTAATTTTCCAGGGTGATCAAACTGGTTCTGGACGCAACTGTTGTGTCCCCTGCTTGTCCCATGCTTTTTAAATTAGGAAATATGTTATCCTGGGAATACCAGAGCTTTAGTAAAAAAACAAATGCTATTGTTGCATGTGTAAGGATATTTTCTAGTACCATGGCTAGTAATATAATTGTTCTACAAAGCTTTATGAAAAGAAAAGAAATTGAGGTTGAAGTTCTATATTATTGTTGGTGTCCCCTTCTATTGTGCTACATCCACAACTCAAAATTGGGCAAAATATAATCATCCAATGCAGATTTCTGTACAGTGCATTTCTATACTCAGGAGACCACAATGTAAAAATTAATTGTTTCATGCAATAAATTTAATTAAATAATTGATTTGATTAATAAATCCACACTTGGTGATTAATAAGTCCACACTTGGGGGCTCGCTACTCAAGTAGTTCTTGTTTTTCTGACAAAATGGTAACCTCAACTATCTTTTCCTTCACATTACCAGGATATATATGGAAAAGAGTTGGCTACTCAGTGAAAGAAATTAGGAAAATACACAATATTCATTGTTGACCCTCATGTCAGACTTTGGCCCCATTTACCATGAAACGACCCATATGTATACATTGTTTGTTGAGGTTTTACATCATGGCAATATCTACGGTCATATCAGGATGGGACTGACTTGTGACAGTGGACAACCATGGTGCCTTTATAATGCTGTCCCACTGGGACACCAGGAGACCTGACTGCCAGCACCATGACCTGATTCCCCAATCCATCACATTATCCTGATACTGAGCTAACCAGTCCTTGCCCTATCCTAGTAATGCCAAGAGTCAGGCTAGGTAGTAAGAAGTATCAAGTCATTGGTTTAACCCGGTCGGGATTCGAACTTACCACCTTCCGCACGGGAAGCTTGCGCTCTACCGATTCAGTCACCGTGGCCGGTCCCTTTATACTGAGGAGAGCTGATGTAAATTGTGCATGTTGGTCGGAGGCTAACATGGGTAATTTGCTCACGAGGTTGGTCTATTTTTTATTTTCCGCGTGCTGTAATTCTTGCTTTACGATACCCTCTCTGCTTTCACCGCTGCTAGTGTTGACTTCGCCTTCCCCACCCACCCACCCACTTACTAGGGGGGTGAGTGCTGATACCCGACCTGCTCTACCATGAACTCACATTTCAAGAACTCACTCCATCTGGTAGCGCAATCCAGTCAGCGCCTGATTCTCGGCCATTGTAGCCACCTGATTCATTATTGCTGGACCTACATTGGTTCCCTACTTGTTTTATTAAATTTCTCTTAATCCATATCTGTCTCTGTCTATGTTTTCCTACTGCAGCCGAGTGTAGCAAATTATGTATTACACCGATATAATATTATATTCATCATATTCATTGTATTCATGATATTCAGAGAAATACCAAATGTGTAATAAAAAAAATTCTGGTTGAAAATTTTAATTGAAAGAAGACAGTGACTGCTCTCTTCTCCATTTCTCTTATTATTTCTTTTCCTGAACGGGCCTAGATTGAAAGTAGCACTAATGAAATGGCACAGGAACTTTTAGGAGAGAATGACTGATAACCTCGCACAACACAGAAAAGGGTCCTGTAAGTATTTGCTGGTGTAATAAAAAACAATCGAAAGCCATGATTTTATTTATGACATGCATATCTTATACATTGAAAGGGTGAGTGGGGGGTCGGATTTCTATGGGCTGAAGCCGAAAGGGATCATTCTCAGAAAGTGTAATCACTTTTATAACATGGAAAACCAAAGTGAAAACATTCCAAACAATAGCTGAATCCATGTTCATACATAGCTTTACATTTTCTGCATATTATGTCAGAGTTGAAAAAGAAATTCACTTTATGAATTTTATTTTATACTAATTGAGAACACTGTTAAAATTAACCAATTAGAAACTAGTATCCGTCCATAACATCATTTTAACACACATCCATAACATCATTTTAGCACACACAACAAATTCAAACAAGATTTGATTGATTACAGTTAACCCAAAAGAACTGTTTCCTGAAAGAAAGAAAAGTAAAAAAAAGAAAATGCTTTGGGTAGATGTATAGTGTTGATATGCAAATTTTCATATTTTCACTTTCGTACAAAATCATATATTATGCATTTTGTGGGATAGATTAAAAACATGTATTGCTAACATAATTAATACATAGAGTCAACAATAATTATTTGATGCACTACCCCCAAAAGGAAGGCAAAATCATTAACAATGGAACGTGGAAACCAAATAAGTGCCCCACAGTTTCTGAGAATGACCCAAATGCAATATAGATAAGAAGGCTATTATAATACACTAAAATAAAAACGTATTCAATCATTGGCGATGTGTGTTCTGCAGAGGCCTATACAATACTTGAAGAGTTCAGACGCAAAACCACGTAAATGCCAATCCAAAAATGGAGATAAAGATTGGAATCAAACCGTCAACAAGTATATTTTTTTATATTTCTACTCTTTTGTTCATTGCTTCATTGTACATGTTGCAAGAACATGGGTAATTGAATACGCAGACCGACGTCTCACCAAATGGATACAAAGCATCAAGAACGCTATTTATAGATCAAACCAGACACTGGCCACAGCGCCTCCTAGCTTAAGAAGTTAACATTAACGCCGTCGCCGCTTGGGCTGATTCACTTTAGTTTTGACTGCGGTTCGGTCATCATCTCTCTAAGCCTTGGGTTTTGAACCATCCCACCCACCCATACTGTTATATTGTGGGGTCAAGTTCTGTAGTCCTTGAAATCATTTGATTGAACTCTGATATGTAACAAAAATCAAGAAGACAATAAATAAATCCCAACTTAGAGTCAGTCGGTCTTGCTGTTCTTTCAATTACCATGTGATCATATGAAAAGTGGAAGTAGTTAGAATTTAAATTATTGGCAGGTAAAAATCTTTTATTTAAACTTCATTTTTGGATTGACCTTTACGTGGTTTTGCACCTGAACTCTTCAATTTTATTTGTGTTTTTTTATGACAATATCTGTAAAAAAAACTTCTTATAAATGGCAGTTATTTTCGCGTTGATAATATTTCCAGCAAAGACTGTCGATAAATTGCTGGTTAAGTGGAATTTAACATGGTTAGTTTTTTTTTACTCCCCCTCTTGATCTAATCTTGTGTCAGTAATTATAGTCGGGTTTGCTACCACCCTCAGATATGTGATACACACAACCCACACTAAGATTGTTTCTCCATGATTAACCAAATTGCAAAAGCTAAGGCTCGAATCTGTGCCTGTGTAGGCAGGCTATGGTGAAATCAATACAGACAAAGAGAAAGGAAGAGAATAAAGTGTAAAGAATAGAGAGAGTCAATCCCTCTGGTATATTATTGCAAAAGCTAAGGCTCGAATCTGTGCCTGTGTAGGCAGGCTATGGTGAAATCAATACAGACAAAGAGAAAGGAAGAGAATAAAGTGTAAAGAATAGAGAGAGTCAATCCCTCTGGTATATTATTTATATGGTTACATGGGTTCATTGTAGAGTCTCACCCCACCCCTTTCCCCCAAGGAAAAAAGCATTCTTAACCCTACCAATATGGATTCAGCATTCCTGGTCCCGATGGATACCAGTGGTCTGCTCACCACCACCAAGCTGTATGGCCCCCATGGCCACCACCAACCTTGACCTTTGAGTGTGGTGATCGCTATCCCAGCAGAGGGGATAGGCCCTGAGTGCACTCACAACCAGACCTGCCAGCACCACTATGGCTATTTACATCCCACTCGGGCATTTGAGTGACCCGATGGGCCTATAGGCCTTAACGGCCAGACGCAGCTGACATACAGTGCCTAGAGCCCCTCACAGGTGGTGCCAGTGTGGCCCATGTCATACTACACAGAGTCAGATAGATAGGATACTGTGCTATACTATTACATAGGGAACTGAAGATAGGTAGTGTCCCTGTTTATATTCCCATAATGGATTATAGAGCACATATATACATGCGCCTGGTCACTTACACCGATCAGTAATAGAACATTTGCATTCCCCCCTATGCTGAATATCGGAATATTTTACAAAATGACCTCATAATACCGATGTATAACCCTAATGGCATTCCGGGAAATAAAGCATGGATAATAATATCAAACTAATTATGCGGATATTGATTGCTAAAGCCACATAATCCGATGAAAGGATTAGATTTCCGAAGTCAAAGCAATTATCTAGATTCCGAAACCAAAAAACACTTATCTTGATTGGATTCAAAATATCCAACTTAGATGTTGGTGCACTCATTGGGTTAAATGAGCGGGTGGCGCTCATTCGCTGTCATTGCTGGGGGTGCAGAGAACAGGTAAGCAGCCCCTCCCACCTGCCACTCACACCAACAAGCCACCCTACTGGCCAACCCCACAAACCCCCTCGACCAATCAACTTCAACCTCAAAACCCCACCCCCAAACTCTCCCATGCGAGCCTCGGAATAGCCAGTCGCACACGGTCCATTGTAGCAGCAACACGTCTTGCATGTCGGGCCTTGTTACCGGTCACTCACAGCTGCATTGAGTAGAGCTGCACTAGTCAGCCAGTTACCCTGCCTGTCATGGAAATAAAGTTGTGTTATTCCCACCTCCTGCTTCCGACTTCACTGTTCCCCGGGTAGCAATGATTTGTTGTTTCTTTGTTGTTGTTTTATGTCCTAGCAAAATCGGACGGTTACCGACTTGTGACAGTGCACACTCATGGCAATTTTATTGTGCTGTCCCACTGGGAAACCAGGCCACTGGCACCATGATCTGATATCCCACTCAGTCATTATCCTGTCATTATCCTGTCATTATCCTGACACTGAGCACACCAGTCTTTGCCCTGTCCTAATAATGCCGGGCGCATGGCTAGGAAGCAACAAGTATAAATTTTTAAGTCATTGTTGTATACCACTTACAAGGGAATGCAAAGTTCAATTTAATAGAACCTGTTACTCCTGAAGCCTTTGGTGTCAGAATATTGATGTGCATGCTAATATTAAATTTCCATATTTTTACTTCGAATATCTCCAAAGTTAGCCATTAAAATTAAACTTCCTTTGAAGTAAGGTAGATGGTAACAATCAACCCTATAATTTATAATTGGACCGCCTGGAGGCGGTAGTGACCAGACACAGTAAGTATCAAGGTGGTCAGGAGTCACTCGCTGGTGGCGCCGGTGTGGCAGAAGCAGGAACTAACTCTGGTGCCAGTAGGATAATAGACAATAACTAATATAAAGAAGGGAACTGATAAATTGCAGTGTCCTTGTTTATATTCTCATAATAGATTATAGAGCAGACATATATTAGAAGAAAAAAAGTCGGAACGCTGGGCTATTGAAATATCAACATGAATCTGCAACATATTCTGCTAAATAGAGTGTTCAAATATTTATTTATCATAGCCTGCTACTCTGTGAGGTGAATAATTGATTAAATCATGAAGATTCATGAACATTAAAAGTCAATTCGAAGATTTGTTTTGGCCACCATCTTGTTTTTTTTTAAATTAACCCCCATATTTCTCAACTTTACACCAATATATATATAAACATTGCAAACTAAAGCAACCACCTCCATAGATAATTCCTACTGAAACAGTTTATGCTCAGATTTAGGCAAGGTTCTCATTTATCCCTACTATGGATACTACTACATACAAGCCTATGATATGTAAATAGGAGTAGGCTAGTCTAGTAATAAGAGTAGAACAAAATCAAATTACTTATCAGCAGCTACTGTGTGGTAAGATAACACCCACACTACAACTGGCCAGCATTGAAAACAAGCCTGGGTACCCGGGCTTATATGCTATGGACAGTATAAATACAGCCTCAATAAAAAAATTAAAACAATTTAAAAAATGGATAGAGGTGAATCTTGTATCTACCTCGATTGGAGCCTATACTGAAGTTGACTGCTCGGGCTTTGGGACTGACTAGCCGTGGTGTGTCTGCTCAGACTACCAGGTCAGTCAAGGTTCGGGTTGGTCGGCAGTAACTATTAATTTCAGCTGCATGTCACCCCCCCCCCCTAATACCCCCACCTTTGCCCGTCCGCACCCGTTCTCTCCATCGTAAACACGCAATTTATGGCAGCTCTAATCACCCTAAATGTGACAGGAGCATGAATTGGCCTCCGCTAATCAAGCACCGGTCAGGATGCAGCAGGAGAAGTATATATATATATATATATATATATATATATATATATATATTTGTATAATATATACCAGATGGGGTGACCGAAAGAGTTGAGCCTCTGTTTCCTGTTATGTGAGATCGGGAGATCCGAACCCATGAGTTCATGTGTTCGAACTCTGGTTGTGTCAAACCAATGATTATAAAATTGAAACTTGTCGCTTCCTAGCCGGGTGCTTGGCATTATTAGGATAGGGCAAGGACTGGTTGGCTCAGTGTCAAGATAATGTGACTGAGTGGGATATCAGGTCATGGTGCTGGTGGCCTGATCTCCCAGTGGGGCAGCACTATGACGTTGTCATGAGGTCGCACTATCACAAGTCGGTACCCATCCTGATATGACCTTAGATGTTGCTAGGACGAAAAACAACAAAAATCAAACAAACTATATATAATATAGGGCACGCAATGTGAATAATAGCAATAATAATAGGTCCCCTTCCGCGCCTTTATAGTCACATAACCGAATATGGTTGCCCAACTGATAAAGCCCAGGCTTCCCCTAAGGAAGGTCGGGAGTTCAAATCTTAGCCGTGTCAAAATAATTACTTATAAAATTGATTCTTGTCGCAACCTAGCCTGGTGCTCAGCATTAATAGGATAGGACAAGGGATGGTTAGGAGAGTATTAGGATAATGTGACTGTGTGAGATATTGGGTATTGATGCCAGCGGCCTGGTCTCTCAGTGGGGCAGTACTATAAAGTCAGCATGAGTGCACAGGTTGCGACTAGGGGATGTATATATACATTTTCTTTAACTCTGGGTGACAAACTAACCTGCGAGGTGCATCATGCGATATGCGTCATGCGATACGCGTCATGCGTAAGTGATATGCATTAGTGCAAATCCATATAAACACTTAGCCGTGCTTCTTTTTTCTGGTACGGGCAATTTGATAAACACACCTAGTGAAATCCGGTACCACATCCTGATTTAACCTCAAATGCTGCCAGGATGCAAGACCCCATTTAATAACTCACCCGGGCCATTTAAAAGCTATTTGTGCTTCGGGGGGGGGGGGGGGGGCAGGGACTGGGTTGGCTCGGAGTGGGCAATTCGCGACGGGTGGGGTGGAGGCAAGGACTGGTTGGCTCAGTGTGAAAATAATATGACTGAGTGGGATATCAGGCCATGGTGCTGGTGGCCTGGTTTCCCAATGGGGCAGCAGTATAAAGTCGCCATGAGTGTGCTCTGTCACAAGTCGGTATCCGTACTGATATGACCTTAGATGTTTCCAGGATATAAAACTCCAAAAACCAAGCAACCCTTTTAAATGTGTACCCCAAAACACGCTGATCAGTACGTGACGTGATTCGATTTTCTTTTACGCATAAGCATAGCCAGGCGACAATGCACACCATTATGCACTGATGGTTGCATGTCACTAGTGCGTAAAACCCCAACAATCTCAGAACTGATAAAAACAGAATGCGGGCTTTCAGTGTGTCTACCCAAGGGCCTGGTTTCCAGGGCAGATATAATAACATCTTGTGGATGCTTACAGAACAAGAACAAACCGGGACCAGATGGGAGGACCGAATGACTTGAGCGTCCGTTTCCCGTTTTGGTAAATCATGGGATTCGAACCCATGGGTTCGAACCCTAGTCCAGTCAAACTAATGACTTAGAAATTGGTGATTTGTCACTTCCTAGCCAGGCGCTCATCATGAGTATAATAGGGAAATGACTGGTTGGCTCAGTGTCAGGATAATGTGACCGAGTGGGATATCAGGTCATGGTGCTGCTAGCCTGGTCTCCCAGTGGGGCAGCACTATACATTCACCCATGAGTGTGGACTGTCACAAGTCGGTACCCATCCTGATATGTCCTTAGATGTTGCCAGGACGTAAATCTCCAACAACCAATCAACAAGAACTGATGCCCAGTTTCCTCCCAAAATAGCAACAATAAGTGAATAACACCATCCCATAAAACAATATTCAGTGTGCAACCTTTAGACGAGCTTAGCGATATTAGCGATTGTTATAATAATTAAACAAGAAAAATAATAAAGTAATCATATGCATGTTTGTAGGAACTACTCAAAATGCTGTCTCGGGAACATTTAGTCTGTCCTGATTTCCTTCTTGCTAATTGGGACAACGCAAACACAGTAAATATATATTTATGGCTTTTTTTTCCCCCACTGTCTTTTTCTTTACATGGTCCATTTCAATTGTTCTTAATATCGAGGCTAGAGATGCTTGCTATGACCCTTATATCCTGCATTTTTGTGTGGTGGGTGGGATGGCAATTTCAGTAGCTTAAGTGTCCTCCAGTTGCCGGGTTCGAAGTGATCGAATCGGAAGTGTGCAGTCACTTTTATAGAGGATTTCTTCTGGCCGAAAGGGGCGCATTGGTTAGTTCAACAAAGCTATGACAGGTGAAAGCGTCATCTACGTTGTTTATGTCTGGCTGCCGGCTTAGTACGATAATACCCGCTAGTTGGTGTTAGGTGCAAATATAACGTAATATTATGAGGAGCCGCTAGTCGGCAGCAATGTCAATGCGTCCTTAGATACTGGTAGGCGGATGGTCTGGGTTCGCGCCCCCAATTACCCGCCATGCTTAGGAATTAGGGACAATGAGCCTCGATCCGAATTGAAATCTGCACACTGGGACAATTTGAGGTATTGTGATAGGCCGTGTCGTGGAAGTACAGCGGGTTCTCTCACATGGTTTTGTTTTAATTGGTTGTTGTTGTTTTACATCCTAGCAACATCTAAGGTCATATCAGGACGGGTACCGACTTGTGACAGTGTGCACTAATGACAACTTTGTAGTGCTGCCCCACTGGGAAACCAGGCTGCCAGCACCATGACCTGCTATCCCACTGGGTCACATTATCCTGACACTGAGCCAACCAGTCCTTGCCCTATCATAATAATGCTGAGCGCAAGGCTAGGAAGTGACAACTATCAATTCTTAAGACATTTGTTTGACTCGACCAGGATTCGAACCCACAAACTCTTGGGTTCGGATCTCCCGATCTCCCAAAACAGGAGATGGATGTTCTGCTCATTCGGCCACCCCGTCTGGTATCTCACATGGTGTGCATAACAAAATAATGTAACAGACAGATAAACAAAAAAAAGGGGCTCTCTCATATGTTTTTTTTTGGTTACATTAGTTGATTAAGCAGGGGAAATTTCAATCGCCAACAATTGGTCTTCCCCGTTCCACTGCTTCATGCCCTATCCTAGTAATGCCGAGTACCAGGCTAGGTACCGACAATTATCAATTTTTAAGTCATCGGTTTGACTCAGCTAGGGTTTGAACCTGAAAGGTTCGAAACCCAGGACCTACCGGAACAGGCACGGACCCTCAACTCATTCGGGGGTATCGCGTCTGGTTATAAGTTATGCTTAACAAACGAATGTAATATATAAAATAATATGCAAGACAAAAGCGAGATCTAACATTATATGCGTAACCAATATTATTTAATCCCACATCTCTCCCTGATATTATATAAGAATAGGCCATGCGATGTGATGTGTGCACCTTCAGTGGTTTTATTGTGCTTCCACAAGGAGGTACCATACTGACAGCATCATGATATTCCACTCACAACATCCTGGCACTGATTACGCCATATCCTAATACATTCTACTCTGTCTATAACAGACATTGATGGGACTGGAGCAAGATGCCATTATAGAGAGAGGTCTGTTATAGGCAGAGACTGACTGACAGAATGGGTTGAAACCAATGTTTTTCTTTTATACTTGACTGACTAGGACGGCCCTTACATGAGGTTTTCTATACATAATTATTTAAATAAAATGGAACAAAGACACCTTTCAATAGAATAAGAGGTATTTATTACAAAAACAGATATATTTCAACAATATCATAGATACAGTATGCACAAAATCACCATTTGATGCACCATTCACCAATATGCAATAATATGTCAAAACTAAACTTCAGTATCAAGTACTAATCATGCCCTATACAAGCACTACTCTAGCAAACAATTCAACGTGATTCAGCTCTGAAATAGTCCTGTATATGGCACGTCGTTATTGACAGAGAATATTGATCAAATCTGTGAAAAAATGGCTTGTTTTCCGCATAAGACAGTTGTCCGTTAGACACAGAGGCAATGCTATTAAATTAAATTGAAGGGGTGCCATGATGGGACCAGCACTTTTTGCCGTTATTGACATAGATTCGTTATTGACAGAGGCCGTTATTGACAGAGTAGACTGTAATACTGAGTGCCAGGAAATGTGACGGCCATGCATTAGTTTGTAAATATTTGCTTTCACCAATCAGCCAGGGATCGAACCTGCGACCTTCCACATGGGAAGTGAGGAAGTGGTTAAATCTCTTCTGCGACACCGAGTCCGGCCAGAAGCAAATATCAACAAAAAAAGAGCGCTTTGTGAACAAAGAGTGATCATGTTGTAAATCAAAGATGGCTGGCCGATAGAGAAATTGGTGTGAAGCCGATAAATGAACACTGGATGTTGGAACACAGGCTGCATTAAATCAATGTCACTTAATGTTACTAACAACTTGCCAGTCAACATGCGCGAAATATCACGAATGATCAGCCACACCATGAATCCTTTTCATCGCGCCTGGCCGGACGTGGTAGCCCAATCGGTCGAGCGCAGGCTTCTCGTGTGGAAGGTCAGGAGTTCGAATTCTGGCAGAGCCAAACCAGTGACTTACAGAATTGATACTTGTCGCTACCTATCCTGGTGCTGAGCATTACTATGATAGGAAAGGGACTGGTTAGCTCATTGTCACGATAATGTGATTGAGTGGGATATAGGGGCACGGTGCAGGCAGCCTGATCTTCCAGTGGGGCAGCACTGTAAAGCCACCATGAGTGGGCACTTTCACAAGTCGGTATCTGTCCTGATATAACCATATATGTTGCTAGGATGTAAAACCCCAACAGCCGACTAATATTCACCGCGCCTTCCCTATCATAAAGCGGTGTATAGCAAGTGTGTCTAGCTATGTCCTGTTTGTTTGCTTGTTTTTTGTTGTTTTATGCCCAGCAACATCTAAGGTCATATCAGGACGAGTACCGACTTGTGACAGTGGGCACTCATTGCGACTTTATAGTGCTGCTCCACTGGGATACCAGGCCACCAGCATCATGACCTGATATCCCACTCAGGCACATTATCCTGACACTGAGCCAACCAGTCCTTGCCCTATCCTAATAATGCTGAACGCCTGTCTAGGAAGTGACAAGTATCAATTTTTAAGTCATTGGTTTCACTCGACCAGGGTTCGAACCCGCGATCCCACGGTCTACCAACACGGGAGACGGATGCTCTAACTCATACGCCCATCTCGCCTGGTTGGCTATGTCATGAAGAACATTATATAGATATATATCCTTAAAAATACCTTTTCCACAAACCATGCACAATCAGCTTCTAGCCACAACATCAGTTCCTCCAACTGCTATAAAACGGCAGGTTGTTGGTGGGAAATCATCTATAATACTTTTTTCACAGAGCGGGTGTTGTCTGTTGTCACCCATTTCATTACTTCTTCCCACTGCCATCAGAGGGCGGGTGGGTGGTGAAAATCCTCTATAAGAAAGTGTGTTTTCAGAGCATGCGGCAGATTGAGCTGTCAGTGTTACCCACAACATTAGTTCTTCACAATGCCGTCAGAGTGCGGCTTGGTAGTGGAAATCCTCTAGTAAATCATTTCCACTGAGTATCGCGTATTGAGCAATTCCTCACAGCAGTTGTCACCAGAGGGCGGGTTGTGGGGGTGGGGGGGGGGGGGGGAATCCTCTTTTAAGCCATTTCCACCAAGCATGCTTGCACACTGAGCTGCTATCAACAACAGTTATTCCCACTGCCATTAGAAAGTGAATTGGTGGTGGAAATCATCTACTAAACCAGTTCAACTGAGCATGCTCCACATTGAGTTGCTACCCACAACGGGACCAGATGGGATGGCCGAATGAGTTAGAGCATCCGTCTCCCGTGATGGTAGATTGTGGGGTCGTGGGTTTCGAACCCTGGTCGAGTCAAACCAATGACTTAAAAATTGATACTTATCGCTTCCTAGCCAGGCGCTCGGCATTATTAGGAGAGGGCAAGGACTGGTGTGCTCAGTGTCAGGATAATGTGACTGAGTGGGATACCAGGTCATGGTGCTGGTGGCCTCGTTTCCCAGTGGGACAGCACTATAAAGTCGCCATGAGTGCGCACTGTCACAAGTCGGTACCCATCCTGATATAACCTTACATGTTGCTAGGACGTAAAACAACAACAAACAAACAAACAAAACACTACCCACTAACCCCCCTCCCCCCTACCCCCTACTCCCCCACCCTTCCGCCCGTTATAGCCACCAGTGAAGTCTGCAGTTCCGATTTACAGCCAAGCATGTAAGACAGTGCCTAAACATTACAATAGCAGGGATAGGTCTTTAGAAACGCGATAGTTAGGAAGTGTGCTCTCTCCGGGACGGCCCAGTCAATCAAACACTGCCAGACCAGACTCCAACACAGTGAATAGTGAACTGATACCCGCAGCAGGCAACAAGAAGACGTCAGTTCCAAAATACCAAACTTGCCGCTCACCAAACCAATAAACCAGGCTCCTGGCCGTGGCATCGTCCAGAGAAGGGATAGGTGGGGTCATGCAGGTTAAGATATAGTCAAATGGCTTCTTTTTTTTGTCTTTCTTTTATTGAGGCTGTATTTATATTGTCCATAGCATATAAGCCCGGGTACCCAGGCTTGTTTTCAATGCTGGCCAGCTGTAGTGTTGGTGTTATCTAAGCACACAGTAGCTGCTGATAAGTTATTTGATTGCCTGCATTTCAGTAGCAGATAGATAATTGGTTGGTATGGTTCTTAGTTACCGTAGCCTATGTTAGTTAAAAAAAAAATGTTCTTGGCATATATGTATTTTATTTTATTTTGTTCTACTCTTATTACTAGACTAGCCTACTCCTATTTACATATCATAGGCTTGTACGTAGCTTCAAATCCAATATTAGTTGATTGATTGATTGATTGATTGCTGGTGTGTTAATGTCAGCCATGTCAGCAGCAAGGACCATATTCCTGGCGAAAAGCTGGTGGTATCGATTCCATCAGTCTTCTCAATCATATTCACATGCCCACATTGAAATTTGTACAAAATTCCAAAAATGATCAAATTAATCATTGTCAAATGATGGCAAAAAGTATCACTGATGCAATGTTGAAGTGTCAACTGACAGCGAAATGCCTGTTTGAATTGATGTTTCTGCCATCCCGGAACTAGCCTCCTAACCATTAGACTATCCTAGCAGCATCTGAGGTCATATCAGGATGGGTACTCACTTGTGATACTGCGCATTTATGGTGTCTATATAGTGCTGCCCCATTGGGAAACTGGGCCACAGTCCGATATCCTACTCAGTCCCGTTATACTAATACTGAGCAAACCAGTCCTTGCCCTATCCCAGTAATGTTGAGCGTCAGGCTAGCAGCTGGCTAGGTAGCGACAAGTATTGATCAATCTTGAAAGCTAAGGTTTTTTTACTTGGCTAGGATTCGAAGCCCATGACCTCCTACACGTTCTAACCGATTCGGCTATCCCGTCGGCTCTACCTTTTGATAAGACCTTAGTTGTGGCTAGGATGTAAAATTCCAATGTACATGAAAGCCCTCCCAACCTACCTTGTAACAGCACCCTCACATATATATGAGCCTGTCTCAAAAGGTGCTAGCTCTTCGTTTGTTTGTCCATAGTAACGATTGACACAAAACAGCACAGAAACGGTTACACTGAAAACGCAAGGACATTTGCTTCAAATCAATATGTATTCTATTGGGATTATGAAACACCATGTAAAAAACAAATCAGTTTATTCTGAGCAAATGCATAAGTAGATAGTGTGTTGATCGTTACTATGGACAAAGTTTTGTCCCATATTGCTTAGCACCTTTTGAGACAGTCTCACATACATATGTTGAGCGGTAGGCATGTCTGTTTTGTGGTGTTCTTTGTGTCTGTTAAACACGCGCAACATTTTGTTTGTTTGTTGTTGTTTTACGTCCTATCAACATCTAAGTTCATATCAGGTTGGGTACTGACTTGTGACAGCGCGCACTCATGGCGACTTTATAGTGCTGCCCAATGGGGAGACCAGGCCACCAGCACCATGATATATCACATTATCCAGACACTGAGCCAACCAGTCCTTGCCCTATCAAAGTAAGCCGACAAGTATAAATTTGTACGTCATTGGTTTGACGTGATCAGAGTTCGAACCCACAAACCTATCGGTTCGGATCCCTCGATTTCCCAAAATAGGAGACGGGCGCTCAATTTATTCGGCCGTCCCTTCTGGTCTACATGCGCAAAGTTGCATCCGCTACTAATCCATCAAATAGATAAGAGTGGTGCCTCAGAGAGGTAGAGCGAGAGAGAGGCCGGGATAAGTGTGGGGGTGAGGGAGGGGGGGTATGGTGGGGGCTTACAAGGTTTGAACCCCTGCGGGGCTTACAAAGGCCCGACACGGGGTATGGTTATGGCCGTCGGTCTGAACCATCCCTTCCCACCACAATGCCAGAATCTGGTCCATAAAGACCGTCGTACATTACACGAAAGTTCCATCTTTACACTTCACTTGAATCTCCCCCAAAAAAAAAGCATTTCTAAGATTGATAATCTTTCTCATGAGACAATTTAAAGATTAATCATTTTTCTCATGAAACCTGAAACATTCTAACCACGACTTCCATTTCACTTCAATGTTGAGATAATTCTGATTTCAGATCCCAATACAGCTAGCTAGCTGTGTGGTAACTCAGAGATTTGGTCGCTTCTCCCTTTCGCTTCCTTTCTCCTGTTCCTCCTCCACCTCCCCTTCTCACCTAGCTCTCCCTTTCCCACATCCTCTCTTCCCCTTTTCGCATCTGCCCCGCCTCCTGGTCCTCCCCTCTTCCCTCTGTCCCTCAGCATCACCTCTTTCTCTCCCTCTCCTTTCATTTGTCCTCTTCCCACTCTATACCCCCCTTCTCATCTAGCTCTCCATTTCCCACGTCCTCTCTTCCTCTCTTCCTTGTCCTCTTCATTTCCCTTCCTTCCCCCTCTTTCCCTCCATATCCCCTTGTTCTCTTCCTCTCCCTTCATTGTTCATCTTCCCACTCTATCCTCCCTTCTCATCTAGCTCTCCATTTCCCACGTCCTCTCTTCCCCTCTTCCTTTTCCTCTTCATTTCCCTTACTTCACCCTCTTTCCCTCCATATCCCCTCCTTCTCTTCCTCTCACTTCATTTTTCATCTTCCCACTCCATTTCCCCTTCTCAAATAGCTCTCCATTTCCTCCTACCACTCTTCTCTACATTCCTTTCACTCCCATGTCCCTTTCCTGCCTTACTTCTCTTCCCCCTCCACAACCTATGTTCCTCTCTCTGTCCCTGTCTCCTCTGTCCTTTTAAGCTCACTTCTCCCCCATTTCTACCATCTCCTTTCCCTCTTCTACCTGCCATCTCTTCTCATTTCCCCTGCTCTTCCTTCTCTTCCCTGTCCCTTACCCATTCCCTATCCTCTTCCCCATCCCATCCCTCCTCTTCTCCCTCTCCCTTTTCTTCCTGCTTTCCCTCTCCGCTATCCTCCCTTCCCCTCCCTGCCTCTTATCATGCCTCCTTCTAACTAAGGTAGCGGGACGTAGCTCAGGCGGTAGAGTGTCCACCTGTGAATGTGTGGGTCATCCTATCGATCCTGCTCAGTGGACCCTTTTGCAGTTTGGTTTATTTTCTAATCCAACCAGTGGTCCACAACTATTTCATCAAAGGCTGTGGTATGTGTTATCCTGTCTGTCAAAAAGTGCATATAAAAGACCGCTTGCTGCTTATCAGAAAGAGTAGCCTATGTGGCGGCAGCAGGTTTCGTCCAAAGAAATATGTCAGAATGACGATATGGTTGACGTCCAATAGCTGATGATAAAAATCAATGTGTTCGAGAGGCGTCGTTAAAAAAACTAAACCGTATTTCCTTCTAACTAAAGGATAACGTAGTGATGACAACAAACTACATTACGTGAAGTAGAAGTTATAGAGGTCTGATTAAAGCTGCATAGACCGATGGTTTTGAATTTCTGTATTTCTTCTGAGATAAATATATTAGATCGATCACTAGTATCTACTTTACATTAGTTCAAAGTTGCTTTTATTTTAAATGGTAAACTTTTGAGATATTTTGAGTGCAAACATGGAAAATTAGTTTTGGCATGCTTGCCAAAACTCTGACACAATAGACTTCTGCAGTAACAGGTTCTGTTAGATTGACTCAGTATTGCCTTCTACGCAGAAACAAATGCTTAATAAGTGCATCAGTATCTAAGTTAGATATGTAAAATGAAATCTAGATAATTGGTTTCGTTTTGAAAATTTGATATTTCATCGGACTATGCAACTTTAACAAAGCTCTGCACTTAGCATGCTTAGTCAGCAGTGCTCTCTCATTTGACTCGGATGATACCGTCCGTGTTCATCACGCAGTACGGTGGGCGGTGATGAATGGAACTCCCAACATCTCCCGACCAGCCACTGCAGGGACAAATAGTTTGCGCCTGTCTTGACATGTTCTTGCCGGTGTGAGACCTCTATTTGCTCCATGAGAGAGTGCCGCTAGTAACTGGCAAAAGCCAGCAGCACTTCAACACTTTGCAAGCAGCTTTTATGAAATGTACAACCGCACAAAGCGGCGGTTAAGTAATGAAAGCAGTCTTTGTCGCATTGCGACTGACAGCATGATGATGATCATCATCATCACGCTCCACCCACATACCCCAGAAAAGCAAGTATTAGCCCTGTCAAACAGGACATCTGAGAGAGTTCTTTAAGACTCTCTAGATATCCTACAGATGACACGAGGACATTGAACTGATATGCAGCTGAAACCTCATCTAATTGTCATCAAGAAAATGATAATTTATTGTTCACTACGATGTGAAACTGTACATTTTGTAAACTTGGCATGTATCCATAGTATCTATGTAATTGACACATGATTCAACGAATTGTGGCTTATTTTGAGGGAAAGAAAAACCAAAAGGAATGCCACACACCATCACCACCTAGCGGATCTTCAATACACTATGCCAACCACCGGCCCTCCTACCGATCGACTGACCTCCAAGCAGATCAGTCAAAGTTAACATGTCCTCCGCAGCTGCCGGCACCATGACCCGATATCCCACCCAGCCAAATTATCCTGACACTGAGTAAACCAGTCCTTGTCCTATCCTAATAATGACGAGCGCCATGCCAGAAGCGACAAGTATCAATTTTGTAAGTCATTGGTTTGACTCAGCCCAGATTTTGAACTCCCTACCTTCCATGTGGGAAGTCTGCGCTCTACTGATTCAGAGCTGAATGAAGCAACGGTCGTGGGCCACTATGTACACACTGAGGGATGTCTCGCGAGATTTGATTGCCTCTGTCTTCAAGTGAGGCCGCCACGGCTATTAGATCTGTCTGTGTGTCTCCCCTGCAACGAGAGTAGGTAAAAGTGCCCAGAGTGATTCAAATAAACGTACACATGGGGGGGGGGGGGAGTGGAATGGGGGAGAGAGATCCCTCTCAGGAATCAGACCATCTGAGCCAACTATATATCCCCTTACAAAGGTTGTTATGGCTTAACAGTTCAGCCAATGAGAGCCTTGCTTTCAAGAGTCAGGTTCTAGTATACTCTATTCTATTCTTTACACAACTGAAATGGCATGATGTAAACATAGGCTAAATAATAGTCAATTTCAGACATACTTCAATCACATTCTTCGCTGCCGTTCTGATATGACCTTCAATGTTGCCAGTTAGCAAAACTCCAACAAACATTGTGCGCTCTACAGTGATAACATTAGTGATTATTTCTGAATACAAAACTACTAATTTTCTACTAGATTCATTTTCTACTACATCCAATTTCAATAGAGTAGGTATGTATGTGGTCGCTAACTTGTGGGCAAATTCACTTAAATTCCAAATAAATGGTTCATCATGATAATTATACTGGCAAATATATATCAATATCAAATAACAATTAAAAGTCTCTGTGTTCACTAATTTACACTGCTTAGCTTCAGATGTTGCGCTCACTCAGTCGACCTAACAAGCGCGGACCTGACAAATGCATGGTGCTGGTTGGGTCTTCCTCGTTACTGCGCTTATTGTGTTTATGCCATTGCTATTAGTACTACACTCTAGAATTCCTTTTATTATCGCCCATGTGGACATTCCGCAGATTTCACCTATTACCGCTCACTGCTTTGACCTACTTCTCACTGTGACTGTCTCTCTTTTTCATCCCGTTGATGGTTCTACAGCAACAGATCATGGATCCCGTATGTACCTAATTCCTCCTTCTCAACTCAAAGTGTGCCGCATCTCATTAATCAACCGTCCTCATAGATGTTGCTAGGACGTAAAACAACAACAAACAAACATTAATCACAAATCTCACTTGGATTCATCCTCATGGCCGTCTCAATTAAGCCTGAGTGTTGAGATGTAGAAATAGAAAGGAACTATTTACAATTTGTAGAAATGTTTAAATGTGTATTGTAGCTATGTATATAGTACATATTATATATTATACATTATACATTATCTATAAATATAATATATATATATAATCCTCTGGTTAGACTGACACTTGTCAAAATCCGGATGAGGCGAGGTGGACTGCAGGTGGCACCACCAGTACAGTGTTGCATCTTACAGAGTATAACAATAATACTAAGTAATATTCCATTCCATATCTTTATACTCCCATAATATACTATATATCACATAAATATATACATTGTTATTATACATATAACTGTATCTAGATATATGACTTTCCATTATGTATGCATGTATGCCATTATGTATGCATATATGCGCATGTTTCTACAGGTATATATATATATATATTGCTTAGTATCTTCCATGTACTTTACTCTGAGTTTGGCATGTAGTCCATTGCAATAGTGAACAATAGTTTTGAACTTACATTTTTATTAAGTTCCACGTCTATGATTATGTTTATTACTTGTCATTCATATTATTATATTTAATTATCGTTTAAATTAGTATTTATTACGTCTGGTTTATATTACGAGTTTTGCTTATTATCTATACTAGTATGGTTATTATTTATCATTTATATTATAATGTTTATTGTATAGGTGATGTGCTTATGACTTACTGTTTATATTAGTATGTCTATTATGTATTGTGTGTAAATGATATTCCAAATACCCATTATAATGAATGCATAGCAACTGACCAATTTGGATAAATACTTTATCGCGTAATCCCCTGCCCAATGCCACTGCTGTTCTTTCGTGCTAAAATATAAAGTGCGTTGAAAATGAGAATTTCTGTATAGATAGTAATTGACAATATTAGTTCTTAAGGAGTATTACAATATGATAATAATTCCCTTCAGTATCTTTATACTCGCATAACATGTTAAACATCAAAGATGTAGTTATTGCAAAGGAGACCTGTTTTTTTCTTAACGATTTACACTGCTTATCATGGATAAGTCTGAATAGACTTGTTTTCACCATTAGACAGTTTGTCAATAGAAAGCCCAAGCCTACACTTTTACCGACCCAAGTGATTTTTAACCTCTCACAACCACATAGACATGGTATGAGAGCAACGGGCCTTTGATGACGCTGTAAGTTATACACAGTGGTGGAAATCCAAATTGGCAGAGGTGGGGGGATAAGGAATCGAACCACCTACCTTCAGATTAGGAGTCCAAGCTAGCAAAAAGTTGGACACTCTAACTACTCCGCCACAGAGAACAACACAACCGCCTGTGGAATTTGTATTGATATATGACGTTATATATAAAGCAGTATTACTCTATGACCCTTAGAATTTGCATTGATATACCATAATATATGTGATGTATAACGCATTATACGACTATAAATGCAAGGAGAACATGTACTCTATATATTATTCCACCTTGGCGCATTGGTGGAGTTCCCCCTCCACCCGCTGTCAGGGTAATTGGTGGGTGGCCCCCGTCGCGCCCCACACACTGGAGAAATTTTATACCAAGGGTATTGCATTAAGACCTGTAGAATTTTCATTGATAGACTTTACCTCAGTTGTGTGGGTAGTGTCTCACCGAGTGGGATGACTTAATCGCTAAGACTAAGAGTGCTGGTTGGCATCCTGTTCACGTGTTCAAACACTAGCCGAGTCAAACCCTTGACTCACAAAATGAATACCTTTTGCTACCTAGGATTTCTAGAATAGGGCAAGGACTGGTTTACTCAGTGTCAGGAAAATGTTATATAAATGGGATATTGGGTCATGTTGCCAGTGACTTGGACTCCCAGTGGGACAGCTCTATAAAATCGCCATAAGTGCGCACTGTCACAAGTCGGTGCCTGTCATGATATCACCTGAGATGTTGTAAATAAATATAACCCCAAACAAACAAACAAACCCAGTGGGGCAACACAATAAAGTCACCATGAGTGCGCACTGTCAGTATCACATTCCTGTGCGCCTTGATGTGACCTGAGATGTTGCAAGAACATATGACCCCAACAAACAAACAAACTCAGTGGGGCAACATCATAAAGTCACCATGACTGCGCGCTGTCAGTGTCATATGCCGGTCTGCCTTGATGTGACCTGAGATGTGCAAGAACATATGACCCCAACAAACAAACAAACCCAGTGGGGCAACACAATAAAGTTACCATGAGTGCGCTATGTCAGAAGCTAGTGCGTCTTGATGTGACCTGAGATGTTGCTAAGGCGAAAAACCCCAACAAACAAACATCGCCTATGACGTGTGGCTGTTGGTGTTTCGCGAGTAACACAAGTGCTGGCCAATAATTATGAACGGTGTTGGGTTGAATCATCTGGTAGCATATGAACCTCACAGCTGATAACCTGATGACGACAAGATTTGTTATATTACCATTGCTTTAATTAACTCGCCGAGTCAGTTGCCATTTACTCTTATTAAAATTGCATAAGTTAGGTGTAAAGGCATTGAAGATACTTAAAGCTGCATAGTCCTATGAAATATCTAATTTTCAAAACCAAACCAATTATCTAGATTTGATTTTACATATCTAACTTAGATACTGATGCACTTATTAAGCATTTGTTTCTGCATAGAAGGTAATACTGAGTCAATTTAACAGAACCTGTTGCTGCGGAAGTCTATGGTGTCAGAGTTTTGGCAAGCTTGCCAAAACTAGCTTTCCTCGTTTGCACTTAAATTATCTCAAAAGTTTACCATTTGAAATACAAGTAACTTTAAACTAATCTAAAGTAGATACCAGTGACCGATCTAATATATTTATCTCAGAAAAAATACAGAAATTCAAAACCATCGGAATATGCAACTTTAAGCTGCATAGTCTGATAGAAGCCCCAAATTTGTCTACATTAAACTACTTACTTAGAGTACTCATATGACCTTTGATATTGCCAGGACGTAAAACTCCAACAACCAACCAACTTACCTAATATTTGATCCTACATATCCAACTTAGACAGCGGCATACTTAAAGACGAGTTTGTAAAAACCAACCGCGCATGCGATGAAAACGGTGACCAAAGCAAAGGAACAGCACACGTTTATTGGCTTTACCTATATATGCTTGATTGATTGATTGATTGGTGGTTGCTTTACGCCATGTCGGCAGCATAGGCCATATTCACGGCGAGAAATGTTTGTTTTTTGTTCAAACCATCGCTTTAATGCTAGGTACACACCTACCGTTTACGATTCGCGCACTAAAATTTGCGACCCGACCCGACCCGCTTAAAACTGAAAACGGGCCGATTCATTTTTCGAATCGCGAATCGCAATCGTAAGAAAGCGCTTTTAGCCCTAAAAAGTCGCGAATCGCAATCGGTAGGTGTGCTAGGGGAGTGCACACCTCACGACTTTTGGGCAGTTTTAGATCGTATACAGTAGGTGGGTGCGGAAAAACGGTAGGTGTGTACCTAGCATTACATGTAAAAGCAGACAATAGACACTCATTAAATTAGAAAGCTCACAATCATATATTTGTGGTCAAGGGAAACAAATTCCCATAGAAAAAGAAAAGATTTATTAATAATTGATAGAATCCATTTAGTAAACTATATGAGGTGGTACAGTCCAGCTGCCCTCAAAAAGGCTAAAATGTTTTCCTGTTTTACCTTAGTAAAAAGGTCATGCATACCGTCTGCAGTGTAGAACCGTTGGCGCAGGGCAAAAAAAATCAACACAACTTAGTAAAATGTGTTTGCGTGTCAGCGGGCACTGACACCCAATACATTCAGGGGGAGGTTCCCCCTTGAGCAGAAAAGCATGTGTAAGCCACGAGTGGCCAATACGGCAGCGGCTAAGGACCACTTGGTCCCGCCGACCTCCCGCATGAGTCTGTGGTGGCTTTCCCACAGATGGTTCAATTTCTTTAAGTTTATTAATGTTTTCATCCCACTCATGTTGCCATTTGGATTTTATGTGGGTGGCTATTAGTGGTTTCAGATCAGAGTGAGGGATCAGACACGGTTCAAGATCACAGTTCAGGGCCTTCTTCGCAGCCCGATCAGCTCGTTCGTTTCCTTGTATGCCGGCTTGGACGGTGAACAGACGGCTGGTATCACACATATACCATATAAGATACGACTGAGCGTTCCCATATACCGTTTCTCGATCGGCCTGATTAATTTTTCGAATCTTATAAGATTTCAGTCTTAAGCCCTAAAACTGAGTTTTAAGTCGTGAATCGGAATGCTCAGGTGTGTTAGGGTGCCACACACCTAAAGACTGAAACCGACGAAAACCCAAACTTTAGTCGCGAAACGGCCATTTTTACGTTTTATACGCGAGGTGTTCACCAGACTTAAGACCAGGGAAGACTGATTGACAATTGGTCGGCAAGTGATTGAGGAGTGGTAGGAGATTGCTTGAGGACTGATTTGCGACTGATCTGCAATCGAACGCTATGACTATGTTGGAGGTCAGTACAGAATACTACACTTGTCCGCCTGGAATCATGTCTTTTCAATTGTTTACATCCATAAGTTGCTTAACGTTTATCATTACATACATGCAGGACATACACTAATGCCAAGTACACACCTACCGTATAGGATTCGCGCACTAAAACTCGCGACTCGACCCGACTCGCTTAAAACTGAAAACGGGCCGATTCATTTTTCGAATCGCGAATCGCAATCGTAATCGACCCGTTTTAGCCCTAAAACTGAGTTTTTAGTCGCGAATCGCAATCGCTAGGTGTGCGCGGGGAGCGCACACCTAGCAATTTTTTCGCGCGAAACGGGCAGTTTTAGATCGTAAACGGTAGGTGGGTGCGGATAAACGGTAGGTGTGTACCTGGCATTACATATATATAAACAGGAAAGGTTCAACACCTTAGACTTAGTATGTAGTATGGACATACTTCTGGTCATGGAAAACAGATAGTGCTGGCATTGCGAACAAAGGGAATATTCGTGCCTAGAGATCGACCTGAACCCACACTTTATCCATTCTGAGGAGATTGTTGTAACCATTAGTAGGCCTATTAGTATTGTGGAGCAGGACGTAGCTCATGTGGTAGAGTGTCCACCTGTGAAGGTGTGGGTCATCCTACTGATCCTGTTCAGTGGACACATTTGCAGTTTCGGCTATTTTCCATTCCAACCAGAATTCCACAACTGGTTCATCAAATGGTATGTCCTGTCCTGTCTGTTGGAAAGTCCATATAAAAGACCCCTTGCTGCTTTTCGGAAAGAGTAGCCTATGTGGTGACAGCGGGTTTCATCCAAATAAATATGTCAGAATGACCAGGGCCTGTATGCATGGAGCAGTGTTAGCGGCGTGTGGTGTTATCCCTCTAACACAGGGTAGCTACCACTGGTTATCGGCGGCGTCGAGAACAATGTCACGCCATATGCATGGGTGCCTAAACGGTGAGTGTTAGCTAAACGTGAATGTATTTATAGATTTGGGAAATCCCTCGATTCCACAATATTAATATCGCTGCCTCTGCAGCGGCAGCGTTAATATTGCTTCGAATTTATGGTTAATTTGCTGAAATTTCACTTATTGCGTATGTAATTCTGTTGAATATGACAGCATTGAATAGATTGAGACCCACACACACACACTAACTGGCGCGGCGACAGTATGTATATCGACGTCGATGCGGCGGCGGCGATTTGTTTACTTTACATTCGTCGATTCGACAATATTAATATCATCGCCGATGCGGCGGCAGCATTAATATCGCTTTGTTTTTAGGGTTAATTTGATTAAATTTCACTTATTGCGTATTTAATTCTGTTAAATATGATAGCATTGAATAGATTTGGGCTCCATCCTGACACTAACCTAACACTAACACCGCTGTAAACCTGCTATGGGCTGGGGTTAGAATCTCCGACTTTAAGCTCGCGGTGTTAGGCCTAACACTGCTCCATGCATAGCGACTTTTCGGCGCTAAACCAGAAATCCAGCCCTAACCGCGGTTTGCCTCGCGAACACCGCTCCATGCATACGGGCCCATATGTTTGATGTCCAATAGACGATGATAAAAATCAATGTACTTTAAAGATGTCATTAAATAAAACAAACTTTACTTTTTGCCTACTACTATTGTAGGGTTCTTTCGATACGAGAATCTCAGACTCCCTGAGAGAGTGCGATTACGTTATTCCTGCGTCGAAAGTACCCTACAATACTACTATTAATTAGTATATCTAGGCTCCCTGGTGGCATCAACCTATAAACGCCTACCGGTGCACATGACCGCTTGCCTGTGACGTCAGTGCAGACGACTACAACAAGTTATTTTAGCTGAGAAAATGCCCCCCCCCCTCCTCCCGCGCCACACTTTGGGTGAACATTCCGAGACGCCACGATGCGTAGGGCGCCATCTCGCGGATCCCACCTGCAGTAGAGCGTGCTATCCGACCGGTCTCTTTAGTCTTATGATGGTGCCGCCACCTAGTGTGAACACCTGAAAACCATCTCCACATTGAATGAGAACACTTCAATCCCACTAGGTGGCGCCACGAACCTTGTCTGGAAAGCCAATGTTCCAAATCTAAACCCGCTGGTGCGTGGCGGCAGCCCCCCCCCCCACCCCAACCCCCCCATTATGGAAAATTAGGTCAGCGCTATATAGGGCGTGACCTGATTTGAGAGGTTCTTGCACAATAGATGCCTTTCAATGTTTGTAAACATTGTATATGCGCGCGCAGCTCGGCTGCAGAACGAAGGCACACTGCCACTGAGTTTGCCCGTATGCGCAGTGTAAAACCTTTATTTTATTCAAAATTAATAGCAATGCAGAAGCCTAACCATATAAATTTAATATAATCTATTCGATGAATATGTTTTCTATATGTGGTCCAAGCGGTTTGTCTCTAGGTAGTGTTTTTTTTTTTAGATATTTCACTTTTTCTGTAAGAAGATTGCTCACTCCCATTGACAATGCATTGAGTTTGCCGGTGTCATGGTATAAAACCCCTGCCCGATCGCAGCCCCTGCCATGAAGACAGTTGACTAAGCATTTATTTTTGTAAAATAAATTTAAAAACTGTCAGTGGATCGATTAAAAATATCTTAATGCGCGAATGAAGAGGAAGATCTTAAGTATTTAATGTAACCTAAGAGCAATTTATGCTGAAAGTATTAAAAACAGAGATAATAGTGAAAGTTGGGATATTCTGAGTGTCAGTGCAATCTTCATACAGAAAAAGTGAAATATCTATGAAACTTACACCACCTAGAAACAAACCCCCTGGAACATATATAGAAAACATATCCAACGAACAGATTATATTAAATTTATATGGTTAGGGTTCTGCATTTCTATTAATCTTTAATAGACACTGGCAGTGTGTATTCGTTCTGCAGCCGAGCTGAGCTTGTTTACAACCTCTGCACATGCGCAGAAGCCACGACAGGGGCTGCGATCCGGCAGGGGTTTTATACCATGACACCGGTACGTGCAGTACAAAACCCTTATTTTATTCAAATTTAATAGAAATCCAGAACCCCAACCTTTTAATTTAATATAATCTATTCGTTGAATATGTTTTCTATATGTGTGTCAAGCGGTTTGTCTCTAGGTGGTGTAGTTTTAGAGATATTTCACTTTTTCTGTAAGAAGATTGCTGACGGCCATTGACAATGCACTGAGTTTGCCGGTACGCGCAGTACAAAACGTTTATTCTATTCAAAACTAATAGAAATCCAGAACCCTAACCATATAAATTTAATATAATCTAGTCGTTGAATATGTTTTCTATATGTATTCCAAGCGGTTTGTGTCTAGGTGGTGTGGTTTTAGAGATATTTCATTTTTTCTGTAAGAAGATTGCTCACGGCCATTGAAAATGCATTGAATTTGCCGGTATGTGCAGTACAAAACCCTTATTTTATTCAAATTTAATAGAAATCCAGAACCCCAACCTTTTAATTTAATATAATCTATTCATTGAATATGTTTTCTATATATGTACCAAGCGGTTTGTCTCTAGGTGGTGTAGTTTTAGAGATATTTCACTTTTTCTGTAAGAAGATTGCTCACGGCCATTGACAAGCACTGAATTTGCTGGTACGTGCAGTACAAAACCCTTATTTTATTCAAAATTAATAGAAATCCAGAACCCCAACCGTATAAATTTAATATAATCTATTCGTTGAATATGTTTTCTATATGTGTTCCAAGCAGTCTTTTTCTAAGTGGTGTGGTTTTAGAGATATTTCACCTTTTCTCTATGAATATTGCCCATAGCCATTGAGTTTGTAGTGTGACTTGATGTTGTCCTGCAGCCAAGCAGCGCACGCACTGACCTAAATACCTATGCTGACGTCACATGAAATTGGTCGATACCGCTCTCTCTGAGACAGTGAGAGACACAAGTACAATAGAGGGAGTGCACGTGACGTCATCACTCAGCGGTCAGCGGCCAGCCATCTTGGATTACGAGCACACTCCCTAGCCATGTTGTGAATGCATGCACATGCAGTAAAGCAGAGTTTTCTGGTGTTCTGGGAGGTGCTGGGCAGTTTAATCCAATGTGTTTACTTACAGCACTTTAGCAACAACTTCTGAGGCCAAACTTCTAAAAACAGTGACAAATAAACCAACAAATCAGTAAATAAGCACAGTGTAGGCAGTTGCAAGCCTTCTGTATGTAATCCAATATGGCCACCGAAAGTTGTCTTGTGATGTCATTACACCCCCTCTATAGTGAGGTTCAGTTGTACCTGCCAAGTCGATGGGTTACTTCGCTCAAAGGTTTCTCTTCCACAGAAAATGACTTGAATTTCCACGTTAAACGGACCCGGTATAGGCTGCTGAGATATGAACCGCACTCCGACAAATGCTCTCCAAGCATACCATTGCAGGTTTTCAGTTTATGTAACTGTATACATGGGGGGATGGTGCTGAAATTGGTGGCTCCTGTTGTGTTGTAGTTAGTCCAGCCACACTGTCAAGGCTTTTAGACAACCATATAGAAAAAAAAATATTAGAATTTGAAATCTAAAATGCTAACTATGAAGTTCATATGTTTATTTCTCATAACCAGCTACTTTTTGTGTGAATAATTGATTAAATCATGGAGATTAATTAATAGACTTTAAAAGTTTAATTGAGAGCTTTCTGTGGTGCCAATCTTGGTGGTTGCCATGGCTTCCTCTGTGTGTGAGGAACCCCCCTAGGTCATGTGATGAGGGAATCCCACCTATGATGTCATTCATACATCATATACCTCAACTCTCCTCCCACATGTTCAGTTGCATGAACTGAACAAACTAAGCAAAGGTATGTTTGGAGAGCTTTTGATGCTGGATTTGTTTGTATCTGGGTGAGATATACCCGGCGACGACTTTAAAACCCATGGCGCTATCTGGTACTTTTATCGTGGTTATATTTATGTCTCGTCATGCAGGTCCAGGTCTGGCTGACGTCGCTAGTTCTGCTGGGATTTGTTTAATATATATATTATTATTACTTGCCTCATTATACTTTATTTCTACTTTTTCATGTCTCATTTTTGGTGGGATATCGGGTCATGGTGCCGCTGGCCCGATCTCCCAGTGAAGCAGCACTATAAAGTCGCCATGAGTGTGCACTGTACACCCAACTTGATGTGACCTTAGATGTTGCCAGGATGAAAACCCCCACTAAACAAACAAGCCTCTTTCAGTTGTCCTATCCTGGTGTGGCTCTATATATGTTGTTAGAACGTAATATAACCCCCACCCTAATTTTTTTAAATTTTTGTTGTGTTTGTTTTAAAAATAGCCTGACCCACCGAGCAAAATGGTTGCTTAAAACCAGACGGGATGGCCGAATGAGTTAGACGGTCCGTCTCCCGTGTTGGTAGACCATGGGATCGTAGGTTCAAACCCTGGTCGAGTCAACCCAATGATTTTAAGCAAATTGATACTTGACGCTTCCTAGCCAGGTGCTCGACATTATTAGGATAGAGCAAGGACTGGTTGGCTCAGTGTCATGATAATGTGACTGAGTGGGACATTAGGTCATGGTGCTGGTGACCTGGTCTCCCAGTGGGGCAGCACTATAAAGTCACCATGAGTGCGCACTGTCATAAGTCAGTACCCGTCCTGATATGACCTTAGATGTTGCTAGGACGTAAAACACCAACAAACAAACCTTAAAAAAAAAATATACAGATGTATATGTATATATATAGCTGAGGACAATGACCATATATATATAGTTAGTATATGTATATACGTGTATAAATCATCGGTATGAGGTATTTTCCTATTATTATTATGATCCGTTATCGTCCATTAACGGACTCAGATTGATTTGCTGCAGCACATTCGCCTATGCTGGCGCCGCCACCAACAGTTCTTTGTACTTATTCCTCAGTCTTTGTATAGATCACTTGCTGTTGCTGTGAAAAGTTTGACTGGACAAGGTTGACTGGACTGCCTTGCTGCCTATAGCCGTGTTCACACGGGCAATGTAAATCGATTCGTAGAAAGCGACTTGCCTAGTTCGCCTCACATTTCTCGTGTGAACGCACGTCTGATGCGGATTAGGGCTGATTCGACTCACGTGATGCGGATCCTGTAAACCACCTAAGCGAGGTAGTCTACGTGAATCGATTCCTGTGATGCGGATAATTTTGCCCGTGTGGACGCTCTGAGGCGGATTAAGCACCTCACACGCATGCGCAGTCGACACCTCAGGTTGTTGACTTTCCGGTCGATCAAAAGCGCATATTATATAATTTAATTAATGAAACCGCTATCTATGCACAGATATTTTTTTTATCATTTATTTTTAGGGTTTCACTGCCCAGCAGAAGTTTTGACCGTTCGAAACGAATACGATTCAGTAATTACATATCTAGGTCGAACCCACACTCTCTGGTGACGGCGTCGTCGAACCCAAAATGGCGCTGGTTAGTCTGTACTTGCTCATGCGCAGATATCCACTTCCGCCTCGCGCAGTGTCCGTGTGAACGGGCGCCTAATTCGCCTCACCTGATTCGATTTGCCTGATTCGCCTCACATTTTGCCCGTGTGAACACGGCTTATGACGGGACTGACCCACTCGACCATGGCAAGAGGCCACCGCCCCGGGATACGTTGCTGTTTCACCCGGCGGAACGCGTACAGTGTGCAACAGTGGCAGGCTAGTCATGCATTTTTTCATTTATATATGTTGGTTGGAATATATAGAGGAACCTTGGACTATAGCGGACTATGGTCAACGCATTCTATGCTCGCACTATAGATGCACAGTTCACTGACTGAGTGCATGGCGGCAAAGGACATAGCTGTATTCACACAGGCGAGTTAAAACGCCTCATGCAAAACCACTTGCGTAGTTCGACTCAGATTTGCCGTGTGAATGTGCGGCTGAGGCGTTTTAGGGCTGAATCGATTCATATAAATCGTTTAATGTAAAACGCTTCGCTAGGTGGTCTACAGGAACCGATCTATCACTTTGAAACTCAGCCCGTGTGAATGCGCGCACATATAAATCGCCTTCTTTAGATCACTTTAGATTTTGCCTGTGTGAATACAGCTTTAAGTTTAGAATACGACCGGGTGCCAGCAACAAAAACAGCAACAAAAACAACAACGGTGTCAGGCTAGTCATTCATTTTTTCTGCTCTATTTAATTCTATGCATTATGAATAATATAAATAGAACTATGACTATAGTGGCGCACTGGTATTCTATATATGCACGCTTGACTGAATAAGTGTCATGGCGGAAAATAACTGAAGACTACGACCTCGCTGCCAACAACAAAAACAACACCGGTGTCAGGCATGTCATGCATTTTTCAATTGTATACATTTTGTCTGAATAATATAAGTGGAACTATGACTTAGCGGCACGCCGGCATTCTATAATCACTCGGTTAACTGACTAGGTGTCATGGGATGTTATGACAGTGCTGCGAATAATGTAAAGTACTAAATAATTTCCACTGCTTTACTCTAACACTGCTGTGACTATCGTCACCGCCATTGACCTCAGGTACGAGTTATTGAATAATTTTAACCATATAGTCCTCTTATACGCAATGCGGTGTCAATGCCGAAAGTCAAAATATATTGTACGGACTGTGGCTTGGAGCATCGACCGTCCAGGGACGGTACATGCCGTGTACAGATGAGAGTTACTCGGTCACTGACAAAAATGGCTATGGCGGCGACCCCAACGGGAAAGGAGACGGCGATACGAGGGGATACGGAGGATGTCGATGTCGCAACCGAGCTCGGCACATTATCCCTGGATGACCAGCAAAGAGCAATAGCGGCAGACATTGAGAGGTTAAAGCAAGAGGAGCGTATAGAACGTCTCTATGCTGAGAAGCAGAGGCTGCTAGCGCGTCGAAAGGGTACTGCAAAATCGACGGTAACTTTGGACTCCAAAATGGCTGCCGAAACTAACACGTATGTCAGTTCGTCGGTGACTGTTGACGACAAGCCACATGACATGAAGAAACTGACGGAAGTTCAAGGGCACTCCTCGTACGGCACTAGCCGTTCTCGTTCGACATGTCGTCACTCACCGGGAAGAAGGAGAAGGCATAGATGCTCACATTCCTCCAGTAGCGGGAGCAGGAGTACATCAGCCAGGCGCCGAAGACGTAAGTGGTCGTTGAAGCGCTTCATCGTCGTTTTAAAAACTTTAAAGAAGTTAAACACGTACAAATTGATTGAAGCTTCGGTGCGATGGATAACGGATATTCCGAATTTATGAATGATGGACTATAAGACATTTTTGCTGCATATCGGGTTTCTCTGTAACAGAGCTAAAGCTGGCGAAGTCATGTTAAAAAAACGTCTTACCCTTCTCGAGATATTCAGAAGAAATCAACAGGAAGGAAGCAGCCTTGCTTCCGGTATAATAGAGACGGGGGTTGTGATTTGTCGGAGGAGAAGTGTCTTTGGGCACAGGGCCGCGTTCAGGGTCCGTCTCGGAGGCGCCTCGGCGACGTCTCGGCGATGCTTTTTGGCCTATTTGCGTTCAGGGTCTGTCTCGGCGACGTCTCGGCGACGCCTCCCTTTTCAGGTTGGAGACAAAAAGCGTCTCGAAAATGGCCGCCGGGCTCAGTGGTTTCATCCAATCAGAGCGCAGCATTTCGATTGCAAATGGCCGCCGCCTATGGGGGCGGCCATTTTCGAGGCGACCAACTGCTATTGTTGTTCAGACTAGCCTGACGTCACGGGCGCCTCCGAGGCGCCTCCGAGACGGAGCCTGAACGCGGCCCTGGTGTGCTAAATGTTTTGCTAAAGCACATGTCAAACATAACTGTGTTAAGAATTGAACAGCTCATGGGGGGTTGTTAGACACGGTCAATGACATTAATCTTTTGCCAGATAGTATGGCTAATTGCCAAGACAATGCCATTACCATGACCCCGCCTCATTCTATTTGCCACGATATATGTGTCAACTCGACGACAGGTCAGTTGAACCGTGTTGTACACCGCATTGATAGTGCTGATAATGATTGGCTATTGGATGAGTCTAAACACTGCGTCAGTGGAATTGGCAAGGACTGGACTGATTTCAATAGTACGGAGAACATTGTGGCTAGTGCTTTGGATGATAATTCTTTAATGAATAATATGATGAATATTGATAGTGATTGCGCTAATCTTGCAGTTTCAGCTGGAGAGCATGACTTTCATAGTTATACGCTTGATACAAGCCAATTTCCCACTCTGTGATACCAATATTGTCGGAAAAAATACCCGTAGGGTTACCACTGGGGTATGCTGTGAAACAACTCCCTCAGTCCCGACCCGCTGGATTGATGCAGCGGCTTTTGCCCCTCATTTGAATGTAGAGAACATCTTCGTTGATGACATTTATTTTAGGGTAGAATTCTATGAACCAGGACAGAGTTCTGTGTTATTCGATATATCCCATAATTGTGTAGCTGGGATCTGTGCATGTACGCACTACATTGACGGTTCGATAAGTCAGCTTAAACCATGTAGGTTTTTTGTTGAATTGTTCCTGAGGGGGGCTGTTGACCCTGATTGGTCCTATATCCTAAAAGGTGTATGCTACGGGTTTGAAGTAATAGATCGCGATTGTGATTTATCTTATTCTGTAAAAATGAAAAAGATGCGTAATCCTGAGTACTACAATATAATAACTGATAAACTTCGATCAGAGATTGATCAAGGCATTCTAAAGAAAGTTGACATTGAGCCGATTTGCAGTCATAATGTTTCTTGCATGCCCAAGGATGGTGGGGGGGCAGAACTATTGTAGATTGTAGTCGTCCTAAGGACGCTTCTGTCAACCGGTGTGTAAACACCACCTCAAAAAATTTAAATATAATTCCGTAAACCACCTGTACAAAATTTAAATATAATTCCGTTGACTCTGTAGCTGAGTGTCTCGAGCAGGGTGACTGGATGGCCACCATTGATATTAAGGACACGTATAGGGCAATCCCAATTCATCCTCGGGACAGAGCCAGACAAGGTCTTCTTTGGCTTTTTTCTGGGACCAAAACTTTTTTAACCGATACTAGATTATGCATGGGGCTGTCATCTAGCCCCTATATATTTCAGAGGATTTCTGATCTTATTGTTAGATGTGCCGGCAGAGAGGGCGTATTAAGGGTAGTTAATTATCTAGATGACTACTGCACTGTAGACAGCAGCCTAAGTATGACAACTAGATCCCAGAGAGTTATAATATCTATACTCAGAAGATTAGGATTCTACATCAGTTACAAAAAGTTGATTCCTCCCTCTACATCTATCAGATTTCTTGGGATAATAATTAATTCTATTACGTTACAAATGACGCTTCCTAGTGACAAGCTACAGAAATTAAACAAAATTCTCAAACACTTCCTCCATAGGAGAAAGGCGACCAGGAAGGACCTTGAGCATCTGGGAGGATTATTGGCCCACTGCGCTAAAGTGATTCGAGGGGGTAGAACCTTCAACAGACGAATATATGACCTAATGGGAATGGCAAAGAAAAGTTACTATAAGATTAGACTTAACAAAGGTTTTCAGGAGGACATTAACTGGTGGTTAAGGTTCGCAGGGATTTTTAACGGTGAAGCCCAGATGTTAGGGAAATTCGCTCCGACTTATGCCGTCTATACGGATGCTTCTCTATGGGGATTCGAGGCTATATATCAAAATGACTGGCTAGCTGGCACCTTTAAAAGGGCTGATCGAGCATACCTAGATAGTTACCTAGATCACCACAAGGTGGATGCCCTGATATGTTAAGTAATGCGCATATTAACACATTGGAGATGTGGGCTGTGCTTATGGCAGCGACCCGTTGGGCTGAATATTGGCGCAATTCCAAAGTGTTAGTTATGACAGACAGCACTACCGTTCTGGCTGCCATATGTACTGGCAGATCGAGATCATTGCCTATAAGGAATTTTTTGAGAAAACTGTTCTGGATCTCGGTAGAATTCAATTTCACAATCTCCGCCGCTTATATTGCGAGTAAAGACAACACGGTGTGCGATTGTTTGAGTAGGCTAGATGAGGATGTTAGCTCGATAAGGCTCTAAGAGACAGGGATTCTGCACAGCATGTGTTGTGGCCTTAGGCTTAAATCCCCCTTTTCTTCTTTCAGAGGCGAAGCTGCAGGAGGAGCAGAGAGGGTTCCAGGCTATGTCATATGCTCATAATTCCTTGATTACTAGGAAAGCCCAAATTAATAGATATTTTGATTTTATACGATTATTTTCTGCCTCTCTAGCCCCCATTCCTTGCGACTCGGCACAGGCGGCTTTATATGCTACGTGGCTTGCTAGGACACTAAAGTATAGGTTGATAATTAATTATCTTAGTGGCCTTAATAATTTTTTACGTGAGAACTCTTCCTGCCTGTTAGATTACAAGAGCTATATTCTTTCTAGTACCCTGAAAGGGATTCGTCGGGTAAGGGGAGATGAGGTTAGACAAGCGTTACTAATGCTACCTGGTATGATCCTCTCAGTTTTTTCACTATTAACTCTTAATCCAGGTCATGTGGCTTGGAGGGCAGCACTTCTTTGTTGCTTTTGAGGCTTGCTAAGGAAATGCCAAGTAACCTTGTCAGACTCCAGTTTAAGGCACCAGGATTTTGTGTTTTATGCCTGGGGCATGATTATTAACATACGTAAAACTAAAACAATTCAGTTCAGGCAAAGGAAGCTACAGATTCCCATTGCTAGGTGTCAGGATAAGCGCATTTGCATGGTATATTGGACGGATAGACATTTTCGGGAGTTACCGGCTACATCAGATTCTATGGCTTTCCGTATTCCCCAGGGTTTGGGTCCGCTCCATTAACGTATAAAATATATGAGGAAACCCTTAAAACCTTTGTTGCTAGAGCAGGTTTTAACCCTGATGATAGTTCCTCCCATTCCCTCCGGAGGGGGGGGGTTGTACTTACCTTTCCATGTGTGGAGCGACCCTGGAGGAACTCGGGACTAGAGGGGATTGGTCTTCCGATACCATTTTTGCCTACCTTCAAACCCCCATTACTAACCGCATAGTGCTCGACATGAGGGTAGCTTCAGCACTAGATTCTTTTGAGAGCTCTCTTGGATTGGGGGCCGCGCCATAGGGCGGTTTGGCTATATTTTCCTGTCAAAGAGAAAAATAAACTCTCTCAATCCATCTTAGCTCTTTCTCTTTCTTCTCCACCTCAGCTAGGATATGTTTATAGTTTGTATATGTATATACATGTATAAATCATCGGAATGAGGTATTTTCCTATTATTATTATGATCCGTTATCATCCATTAATGGACTCAGATTGATTTGCTGTGGCACATTCGCCTACGGTGGCGCTGCCACCAGCAGTTCTTTGCACTTATTCCTCAGTCTTTGTATAGATCACTTGCTGTGAAAAGTTTTTTATTTATACGATAGGACTATATTTTCCTGTCAAAGAGAAAAATAAACTCTCTCAATCCATCTTAGCTCTTTCTCTTTCTTCTCCACCTCAGCTAGGATAAGTTTATATATATATATATATATATGTGATGCATAATGCATTATATAGTTTAAACTGGCGCCTATGTGCGCCTACCAAGCGCTGACTGGCATCTGGCGAACTGGTGGTGGCGCCAGGATAGCGCAGCGGGAACCGGCCCGCAGCAAATATGACAATAAATACAGTACGATATTAATAAAGAGGCAGCATTAACTGCCAGGATCCTGAAGGATATAGGATAGAGCTCCGCCCCTTTATACTCATAGTAATAAATTATATATCACATAAATACAAGGGTAAAAGGTAGATCCTATATTTCCTCTTGCGCATTGGTGTAGTGCCCCCCCTTCTCAGCTGTCTGGTAAATTGCCGGGCGGGCACCCCCCCCCTCTCACGTCACACTCTGGAGGATATATCTATATATATATATATATATATATATATATATATCCGTAAATAGATCTATGAGGATAATCCACTGGCTTATATAACCAGAAAGGAAACGAATAGGAGGAACTTGAAAATAGACTGCAGTGAAGGGATATTTGTGGGGTGATACTTTAGTTGTAAAACCTAGGACTTTCTGTCCTGAGACCAGAGCAGCAGAAATAAACGGTAGGGGCCTACATATTCACAAAAGACAGACTTTAACAGGACACAATATCAAGACAGAATGGCCGAATGAGTTGAACATTGGCGTTCTGTGTAGCAAGACGTGGGGTACAGACACCAGGTTACACTATGCGAATTAAACTAATGGTTTTAAAATGAATTAGCCTGGTGCTAAAGCCCCAGTCAGACCTCACCGGATTGAGGAACCCGATAGAAAACGGACACTGTCCGGTGAAATAGGGCAATGTACGGTTTATATATGGTTGGCATCCGCCGTGTCCGTTATCTGTCCAGTGGTGTCCGGCGGTGTACGGTACAAGTTTTGAACATGCACAAAACTTGTACCGGACACCACCGGACTGAAATGTACAGTTGGTGTCCGTTTTAAGTACGTTTCGTCCATTTCATGTCCATTACTCATCCGTTAGGTGTCCGTTTTGTATCCTGAAGAGTCCATTGACGGTGCTGCGGGAATTAGGTCTGTCAGTTTTTGGCGTGTCTGTGAACAGTCCGGTAGGTGTCCAGTTGGTGTCCGGTTGGTGTCCGTTTGGTGTCCGTTTAGTGTCCGGTCCATCCGTGTGACATTTGGTTGCCGTCCGGTTCTCGTCTGGTTCTCGTCCATTGACTATTCATTAAAATGTCTATTTAGCATCCATTTAGCATCAGTTTAGCATCGGTTTAGCAGCCGCTTAGCATCCGTTTGTGTCCAGTACTCAGTCCGGTAAGGTCTGACTGGGCCTTTAGCCTTACCAATGTAGGACCAGACGGGATGGCCGAATGAGTTAGAACGTCCGTTTCCCGTGCTGGTAGATCGTAGGGTTCGAGTCCCGGTCGAGTCAAACCAATGACTTTAAAATTGATACTTGTCACTTCCTAGCCAGGTGCTCGGCATTATTAGGATAGGGCAAGGACTGGTGTGCTCAGTGTCAGGATAATGTGACTGAGTGGGATACCAGGTCATGGTGCCAGCGGCCTGGTTTCCCAGTGGGACAGCACTATAAAGTCGCCATGAGTGCGCACTGTCACAAGTCGGTACCCGTCCTGATATGACCTTAGATGTTGCTAGGATGTAAAACAACAACAAACAAACAAACTTACCAATGTGGAGCAGGGAGCAATGGCATGATGACTGTTTGTCTGTTTATTTGTTTGTTTACTGAGGCTTTACATCTAAGTCCTATCTAGATGAGGAGACACTTGTGCCAGTGCACACCCACACTGACTTTATAGTGCTGCCCCTAGTGTACTAGTACCATGATTACATATCCCACTCAGTCACATTATCCTGATACAAAAGACACCAGTCCTTGCCTTTTAAAGAACCCCCAACCTTTAATGACACCCCCCCCCCTCCCCCACACCCAGCAGAACAAGGAGACATGAGGCTATTAAGCTAAGATTCCTTATACGCGGTATGTGGCATGCGAATGCGAATGCGAATGTGGCAACAAATCTAAAAGCATGTAAATCAATAGTGGTGCTTCCATACGTCCGAATGCGAATACGAATGCGAATGCGAATGCGGCAAATGGATCGATCCATGGACCGATCGGTGCAAATGCCAATGCCAATGCCAATGCCAATACTGCTGTGTTTGCCATAGAAAACAATAGTAACTTTGATGCTCCTTCACAAATTTGGAGGAAAAACCCCCAAAAATGTTATGGGTAACTTTTTTGGTGTGTATGTTCGTTTAACCATCCCCCAGCACAAAAAGTAAACATCGGCTATTGGGGGTTGACATATATCTATGTTGCATATATCACATTCGCATTTGCATGCCACATGCCGCATGCCGCATACCACGTATATGGAATCTTAGCTTATGGGGTAGAGAAAGAACCCAATCAATCCTGATATGACCTTAGATGTTGCTAGGACGCGAACCCCTCCCCCCCTCCAATAAAGAACCAGGCAGACAAAATATTCCGGTCCAGTATCAGCAATAAGAATATACCATAGTGGTTGTGCACAGCATAGCTGAGGGAGGAGGGTAGGCTATTTATTGCTCTGGGTGGTTACTGGGGAAATTAGTGGTGAATTGACCAGCTTAGCAAGGTGGGTATTCTGGTGCGTGTTAAGGGTGGGGGCAGGGTGAGTGGGTCACTGTGTTGGCGGTACCAGTGCGGCTGTGGCGTGTCATAGTCCGTATACACTGACACCGGGACCCCCACACAACAACACTCACCAGTGTGCTGAACTGTTCCCGGCCTGTCCTTACTGGGAGAGTCGGGGACCGGAAGTGGGTATGGCTGAGGGAGTCGAGTGAAAGAAACCTCCTCCACTTGGAAGTTGGACCCCGTCCAGCTTGGCGTTGACGTGCAGCAGTGAGGATCCAGTATCCGCGTTGCTATGGCAGCCATCTTTATAGACTGTTGCAAACGCAGCCGAGAACCCAACAGCGACCCCAGTGGTGTGATCAAACTGAGGTAGGGATGTTACAACTTAATGCAACTGGCGCCTTGCTGGATAGACCTATCTTACCCCCTTACCAACCTATGCTTCCAACCCACACCAATTCCACACACTGCACCCGCGCACCCTCACCCACTCCACACACTCACCCTCACCCACTCCACACACTCACCCTCACCCACTCCCCACACGGGCTGCACACACTCCGTACACTCATATATGCACACTCTCACACACACACTCTATATAAACTCACCCACTCACCCACTCACCCACCCACCCAACCAGACGGGATGGCCGAATGAGTTAGAGCGTCCGTCTCCCGTGCTGGTAGATCGTGGGTTCGTGGGTTCGAACCCTGGTCGAGTCAAACCAATGACTTTAAAATTGATACTTGTCGCTTCTTAGCCAGGCACTCGGCATTATTAGGACAGGGCAAGGACTGGTGTGCTCAGTGTCAGGATAATGTGACTGAGTGGGATACCAGGTCATGGTGCCGGCGGCCTGGTTTCCCAGTGGGACAGCACTATAAAGTTACCATGAGTGCACACTGTCAAAAGTCGGTATCCGTCCTGATATGACCTTAGATGTTGCTAGGACGTAAAACAACAAACAAACACCCACTCACCCACTCACCCACTCACCCACTCACACACTCCACCCACTCCCCCTCACTCACTCTACACACTCACATACACATATACTCACCCAGGCACACTCTTATGCCCACTCACACACTCACCTTCACACACTCCACACTCCACAAACTTACAGACTCACACTCCCATACACTCACACTCTTACACCCACACCCAAACCCACACTCACACTCTGACCCCCCCACACACTCACACACGCACATGCACTCGTACTGTCAGACACTCAATTACTCAATTAAACCTCTACCATCCGTACCCCCACACATGGACTCACACACTCACACACTTCCAATCCTAACCCACACCCATACCTACGTCCACACCCACGCCCACCTAAGTCAAAGCTAGATATATATTATATAGAGAGAGTTGACCCTTGCTAAAATAAAACAACAACAAAACAACGCTGGTTGAAAAAACAGATATATTTTCTGGTGGGAATATATTAATAGCCCACCAGATTCTTTATATTTGAGATTATGGGTTGGTCTGGAGGCGATAATGGCCACTTGCACCTGGCACCAGTGCATTGCAGCCTAGCTATAATATATATATATATATATATATATATATATATATATATGGAATATATATATATGGAATATATATATATATGGAATATATATATATATGGAATATATATATATATAAATGGAATATATATATATATATTCCATTTTTGACTGAATCAATCCGATTTACTATTGTTGCCGTGAATATGGACATTGCTGCCCACACGATCTTAAGTCAATAAATAGTTGTATGTTATCTGGTGTATGTATTATAATTATTATGTATATATGTATTATAGTACATACACATGTGTGTATTATATTACATATAGTATAGAACACAACCCGGATGAACTCTGCTACAAATAGCAGTTTCTTTGTCGTTGTTTCCTGTTGTTTCACATCCTACCAACATATAGGATCATAGTACAGGTACCAACTTGTGACAGTGGTCGCTCATGGTGACTTTATAGTGATGTCCTACTGGGAGATCAGGCCGATGGCACCATTACTCAATATCACACACAGTCACATTATCCTGATACTGGTCTTACCAGTCCTCAACTTATCCTATCCCATTAATGCTGACTGCCATGCTATGTAGTGACAAGAATCAATTTTATAATTCAATGGTTTGACTCGGCTGGGCTCCGAACCTCCAACCTTCCGCATGGGAAGCCTGCACTCTACCTATTTGGCTACCACGTCCAGTCATATAACATGTTCTATGTATAGTATATATACTATATATAGTATAGTACATAGGTATATAACCAGGCGCGGTGGCCGAATTGGTAGAGCACAGGCCTCGCATGCGGAACATCGGGAGTTCGCGAGTTTGGTTCCCGGTCGAGTCAAACCAATGACTTAAAAATGTATACTTGTCACTTCCTAGCCTGGTGCTCGGCATTATTAGGATAGGGGAAGGGCTGGTTAGCTCGGTGTTAGGATAATCTGACTGAGTGAGATATCGGGTCATGGTGCCGGCAGCCTGATTTCCCAGTGGGGCAGCACTATAAAGCCACCATGACTGCATACTGTCACAAGTCGGTACCTGTCCTGATATGACCTTAGATGTTGGTAGGATGTAAAACAACAAACAAAGAAACATATATTTTCGCCAGTACTTGTATATCCTGGCCATTTATATGTACTATAAATGGTATAGTACATTCTACATATGGCCAGTACACATGCATATATTGGCTATATATATATATATATATATACTGTACTATACTATACTATATTATATATAGTACATATAGTCACCGGACGAGTTTGCCAAATCGGTACAATGCAGGCTAAGCATGTGGAAGGTCGGGTAATGTGACTGTGTGGGCTAACGGGTCATGGTGCCGGCGGCCTGATTTCCCAGTGGGGCAGTACTATAAAATCACCATGAGCGTGCATTGATGGATGTTGCTAGGACGCAAAACCCCAACGAAGCAAACAAATATAGTATAGTACATATATATATATATATATATATGTGGGTGTGTCTGTGTCTGTGTTCATATATAACATATAAAGTACTTGATAAAATATTCACCCAATACTTGTAGTACACGGGTGAACGACAACGTAGTCTAAATACGGCGAAAGTAGCGTTAGTATGGAACAAAAAGTAGAATGCTTGACACCAGTGTCAAATGGTTACTTATATCAGCACAGAGTTGGTGAAATGGAAGAGAATGCAAAAAGACAAGATGGCGGTCAGAGAACGCCGTCGATTTCACTTTTGAATTGCATTAAGGTATATGTTTTATTATATTTTCCAACTCAAAAGTAGCGGGTAAACATGAAGACATATACAAAGAATAAATGTTGCTTCATAGATTGTGAAATTAGGCGCTCATAAAGACTCAATTCATTAGTCCGATTTTTCTACCGTTTTTATATAAGGCTGGTCTTCACCCCTGTACTGGAAGTAAGGGTTGAATCTTTTATCTAATAAAGTACATACAATTTGAAGAGTTAAGGGGCAAAGTACAGTAAACGCCAATCCAAACTTTTAATTAAAATAAACGATTTTTACAAGAAGGATATTTAAATTCTGACTAATTCCATTTTTCTTGTGATTTAACAATGCTGTAGCAATGAACAAAGAAATAGGAATGTAAAAAAAAAAAACTGTTGAAGGTTTGATTCAAATGTTTTTCTATAAATTGTTCTATTAAGGTTTACAGAGTTTTGCGCCTGAACTCTTCATATGTACTGTACACATATGCATGTCCTGGCCTCCCGAGGTGCGAACACAACGGTTTAAGTGGAACTAATTGGTTGTCAGTGGGTAACCTCCTGTCCACAGGCTCTGTACTTGGTAACAGCACACCGCGTCTGACCCACAAGCAGCCCGACTGAACTATATCCGCATTACAACTTTACAAGATTCGGTCACCGCAAAGCCGGTGTCGCGGTTTCAGACCTCCGCCAGTTTCAGATCTCCGCATCTTCTGCCCATGTGTCAACATCGAGCCAGATTCAAACCGTCGCCGGTGTCGTGGTATAAAACCCCGGCCCGATCGCAGCCCCTGCCATGAAGACAGTTGACTAAGCATTTATTTTTGTAAAATAAATTTTAAAGCTTTCATTGGATCGATTAAAAATATCTTAATGCGCGATTGAAGAGGAAGATCTGAAGTATTTAATGTAACCTAAGAGCAATTTATGCTGAAAGTATTAAAAACAGAGATAATAGTGAAAGTTGGGATATTCTGAGTGTCAGTGCAATCTTCATACAGAAAAAGTGAAATATCTCTATAGCCGTGTTTACACGGGCGATTTAAAACGTTTCATATGAAACCACTTGCCTAGATCGACACACATTTGGCGTGTAAACGCGACTCTGAGGCGTTTTAGGGCTGAATCGCTTCATATGAAACGGTTCATCTATACCACCTCCCGAGGTGGTTTATTTGAAGCGATTCAGCTGGTTCCCGGGCGGCGATAGTATAAAATAGTAGTGCGTGCCGGCAACAGATGGAGCAGTAACTAATCGCTGTTGCCCGGCAGTTTAGTGCCCGATTACGCCGAAATCTAGTGAATGCGATCATATTTAACAGAATTACAGACTCAAATAATTAAATTTAATTAAATTAACCTTAAATTCCAAGCGATATTAACATAGCAGGTACATCTGCGTCGAATCGACGTGTTTAAACTAAACAAATAGCAGTGCTTGCCGACTACAGGCGCCTGCTGGTTCCCGGCGCCGACACACTTTCCAACTCCGCCGTGTAAACAAGCTTCTAAAACGCTTCATATAAACATAATCTCATATAAATCCCCTTGTCTAGAACTTTTCACAATTCCCCGTGTAAACAAGGCTTAAAGCTACACCACTTAGAAACAAGCTGCTTGGTACACATATAGAAAACTATTCGACGGATAGATTATATTAAATTTATATGGTTAGGGTTGTGCATTTCTATTAATCTTTAATAGACACTGGCAATGTGTATTCGTTCTGCAGCCAAGCTGCGCCTGTTTACAAACTCCGCGCATGCGCAGAAGCCACGGCAGGGGCTGCGATCGGGCCGGGGCTTTATACCACGACACCGGTCGCCGCAAATTGCTGCACTCATACTGTCACTATAGTGTCAGTGTCACTAACCTTATAAATTTAATATAATCTTTTTGGTAAACATGTTTTCTATATGTGTACCAAGCGATTTGTTTCTAGATATCTGAAACAATAACTAAAATAATATAAAAGCATGGAGCGCTGAAACTGATGGAGATCTGAAACCATGACACTCTGCAGTTTGAAGGCGTCGGTCGATTTTGGCGCATGTGCAGAAAATCCACGCATGCGCAGAAGCGAGAGCAGAGTTCTGAAACTGGTGGAAGTCTGAAACCACGACACTGGTGTAGCAGGAAATCGCAAACCCTGTAAATTGCAAACCCTCACTTGTGAATTCCTAGGAAATCAAAAACCCTCATGCCATATATGGGAATGGGGGGGCGTCTATTTCCTAGGAAATGATATATCCCCCCTGGACATCGCAAACCCCCCATGTTTGGCAGTCTTTATCCTAATGAAAACATCTTTGCGATAGTCCAGTTTGTAAACAATGTAATTCCGACCACACATGGGCTAAAAACCACCTTTATTCACAGATGTTGCCACTGTGGCCATTCTAAAGGCCAGGTAAAGAGGTGCGGCAATATCCTGGTATTATCACTCAGTTTCAGGATCGGCAATGTAAACAATGTCGCAAAATGGCCGTTTTAGTTCCAACTTCAGTCACTGCATACAGTAAATAGAATCATTTTAATATTCCAAATTCTTATTTATCCATTATTTAAACCATTATTTACTAGTGTATTAGTTGAATATTACAAAATACTACAAAGCATGGGGGGTTTGCGATTTCCAGGAGGGGTTTGTGGTTTCCTTGGAAATCACAAACCGCGGGGTGTACAATCTCCAGGGGTTTGCGATTTCCTGCTACACCGAATCCACCAGTCAGTCAAGGTCACGCTATTTCCAAATAAAGTTTTTTTGTTTGTTGTTTTAAATCCTAGCAACATCTATGGTCATACCAGGATGGATACCGACTTGTGATAGTGCGCACTCATGGCGATTGTATAGTGCTGTCATACTGGGATAGCCTACCAGGTCACCAGCACCATAAAGCTAAGATTCCTTCTACGCGGTATGCGGTATGCGGTAAGCAGCAAGCGTCTCCCCCCACCACCAGTACCATATGTTTCCCCTCAGCACCCCTGTGCGTGACCGTTCCGTAATGATCAGTCGCCTCTCCTAATCTAAAACTAATGGACAAGGGCGACTGACATTTCTATTTGCATACCGCATGCCGCACCGATCGCTATAGGGACCGATCGAGTTGCCGCATTCGCATTTGCATTTGCATTCGCATACCGCGTGTAAGGGATGAAGCCCATTGACTTCAAGGCGTTTGGATTTTTTACCGCATTGGCATTCGCATACCGCATACCGCATGTAAGGAATCTTAGCTTCACCCGATATCCCACACAGTCACATTATCCTGATACTGTGCTAACCAGTCCTTGTCTGTCCTATATCATTAATGTCAAGCCATGCACTAGGCTAGGTCGCGACAAGTATCAATTGTATAAGTCATTGGTTTGACTCGCCTGGGCTTCGACTCCCGACCTTCCGCATGGGAAGCATGCACTCTACCGATTCGACCACAGCGCCTGAGCATTTCCAAATAAAATGGCGGAATATATTTTAGGATCACAGCCAGGAAAAGGCGTCCCCAGGGACGTATTCGATTAATCAACTCGGTTCACCTGAGCCACTTTTTGGCATATGCGCACATCCTACAGACACGGGTCGAATAAATGAATATGCTTCTCCACACTCGAGATGGAAAAAATGGTGGCTTAATCCAAAACTTTTTTTGTTTAATAACTGATATAACTAGAGCAAAATAGGTTTTAAAGTATTTTATGATTCCATAGTTTAGTGATATTTCGATTTCATTAATCTGGGTTATTACCCCAAAACATACATGTAGGACTGGTATTGGTAGACGTTATCCTACAGAACGGTACCAGTGCAAATGTGACATCATCGTTCCTAGCCACCCGTAGCCAAGACGTCAGTTACTGGGGTCGGCACTTTTTGCACACATCACATGTTTTTGTGTTTCGAATACCATCAGACCAAAGGGAATTTTGTTTATACTACTCGCGGGTGGGGCCACCTTGTGTGTATTTTGAATTTAACACCTTTTTTTATATTGTTGTACCAGACGGGATGGCCAAATGAGTTGAGCATCCGTCTCCTGTTTTGTTAGATTGTGGGATTTGAACTCTGGTCGAATCAAACCAATGACTTAAAAATTTATACTTGTCACTTCCTAGCCAGGCGCTCAGCGTTATGAGGATAGGGCAAGGACTGGTTGGCTCAGTGTTAGGATAATGTGATTGAGTGGGCTATCAGGTAATGGTATTTGCGGCCTGGTCTCCTATAGTGGGTCAGCACTATGAAGTTGCCATTAGTGCACACTGCTACAAGTCGGCACCCATCCTGACCATAGATGTTGCTAGGATGTAAAACTCCAACAACCAACCAACTTGTATTGTTGTAGTGTGGGCGCAGTGCCGCAGATGTATTTAGTGTCAATTAGGTCACGGTGCCAGCGGCCAGGACAACTGGGTGAGCGTTCACTTTACAAATCTACCACAGACAGTTTGCTTGTTTGTCTAAGGTTTTATTTGGTTGGTGGGTTGTTGGAGCTTTACGTGCTGGCAACATCTAAGGTTATATCAGGATGGGTCTAGGGTGTTATGTACTAGAAACGTGTAAGGTCCCATCAGGACGGGTACCGACTAATGGTGCTGTCACATTACAATGCTTCGTGCCAATGTATGTTGACGTGTGTGATTTTTTGCCGCTACGTTGGGATAAGTCAGTATGCGTTACGCACGCGTTGGTATACATCAATGTACATTGATGTATATGTTGCACTACGGTGACCTACTTTAAAGGCAGTGGGAATGTACAGTCCGTGTACTGACAACGTATGGATAACGTATTCCTAATGTATGTCTAACATACATCTAACATACGTTTAGCATTTCTCCAGCGTGTCTTGACGTATGTAAAGTATGACGCGTAGTTCTGGCGATCGAATAACATATATAACATTGACCAATGTCTTGTGAACGTCCTGTGAGCGTAATTCGAGCATTTTTCGCCGAGAGGTATGTTAGCCATACGTTGGTCATACATTGGCCATACGCTGTGTGTATGGTATGTATACGTTCAACTTTGCCCCCCACCACAAAAAGTTTGATGCTTCTTGACATAAAAACGTGCTTTTCCGCATTGGCGGCGCACTGGCGAGATACGTCGTAATGTGACAGGGCCATTACGACAGTCACAGTGCGTGCGTGCGCACTCAAGGCGACTTCAGATCTCTGCCCCAACTGAGAGCGCGGGCTTCTGGCAACGTGGTAGTGTTGTATGTTCTACCAACATCTAAGGTCATATGGGGACAGATGCTGACTTGCGACAGTGCACACTCGTGGCAAAATGTTTAGAGAGATCCCCTGCTGGGAGAACGGGCTGCTGGCACCATGATGATTTACCAGTTTTTGGGCTTTCATGTTCTAGCAACATTTAAGGTAATGTCAGGAGATATGCCGATTTACGACAGTGCACATTCATATCAATGTGTTTAGTGCTGCCCCACTGGGAGCCCAGGTGCACATGCTATGACCTGATATCCCAGTACACCGGGTGCGGTGGCCGAATCGGTAGAGCACAGGGAGTTTGTGAGTTTGGTTCCCGGTCGAGTCACCCAATGAGTTAAACATTGATACTTCTCGCTTCCTAGCCTGATGCTCGGCATTATTAGGATAGGGCAAAGACTGGTTAGCTCAGTGTCAGGATAATGTGACTGAGTAGGATATCGGGTCATGGTGCCGGCAGCCTGATTTCTCAGTGGGGCAGCACTATAAAACCACCATGAGTGCGTACTGTCACAAGTCGGTACCCATCCTGATATGACCTTAGATGTTTCTAGGATGTAAAAACAACAACAACAAACAAAACAAACAAACAGATATCCCAGTAAATCACATTATCCTGATACTGACTAAGCCAATCATTGCCTTATCTGATTAATGCTGAGCGCCAGGGTCGGAAGTGACAAGTATTAATTTTGTAAGTCATTTGTTTCACTCAACCGGGACTTGAACTTATCCCCTTCCATTTGTGGAACCAAGAAGCCAGCGCTGTTAGTTGGGTTACCCAACACGAATATACACGAGCAGAAGGAGGTTCCCATCTTGATATAACCTCAGATGTTACTCGGATCCAAAACCCCAATAAATCAGGAGTGGGTTGTCCATTAAAAGAAGGGACTCCCCTAAGAACAATGAAAATAATAAGCGTTTTTTTCGGATTGTCATGTTTTGGGTAACTAGTGTTCACTCGTTTATTGAATAAACTTCTTTTTTTCTCTTTTTTTTTTGGGTACATTAGTTGTTTAAGCAGGGGAAATGTCAGTCCCAAACGACTGGTCTTCCTCATTCCACTGATCCTTGCCCTATCCTAGTAATGCCAAGCATCTGGCTAGGAAGCGACAAGTATCAATTTTTAAGTCATTGATTTGACTCGACCAGGATTCGAACCCACGATCTACCAACATGGGAGACGGAAGCTCTAACTCATTCGGCTATCCCGTCTGGTTATATGTTAATACAAATTGTTTAACCATTTGTCAGCGCGGATGCACTGGTCTTCGAACCGTAGCTTTTTAGGAGAGTGTGCTAGTAAAAATATTATCTTTATTCAGTGGACAACATTTTTCGGTGTCAGAGCCAGGACACTGAGTTTTCTGGCCATGGAACATTATTACGCATTGGGTTAACAGGGTGGAATAACAATTAGATAGGAATGTTGGTCATGGGTTCGAATCCTGGTCGAGTCAAACCAATGACGTAAAAATTTATACTTGTCGTTTTCTAGCCAGGCGCTCGGCATTATTAGGAGAGGGCAAGGAGAAGTGGAATGAGGAAGACCAATCGCCTGTGACTGAAATTTGCCCTGCTTAAACAACTAATGTACCAAAAGAACAAAACAAAAAAACAAAAAATTCATTTTGGGGATATATATATATATATCTATTCCTCCTAACAAATATTTGCTAAGCACTGAGGCACTGGTATTCTGGATATTGTTATCACAGCTATTTACACTTTAAAACAGAAAATAAATGTTGAGCCTAATCGTTTCTCAGAGTTAGCACATACTTCCTCATTTCTGCATTTACTTTGGGAGTTGTAGAATGAAAACTGTGAGATTGGTACCATGGAATGTAACAGTAAGTAATGCGACAACTAGTCAACTAAAGTTGCATAATCCATTGCTTTTGGATTGAAGTTGCATCAGCCATATGTTTTCACTTCCTGACATAGCTTTGGGATGAATATGTTAGGTTGACTCTGATGAGCCTATCTTACTTCATTGATAAATTTGTTGTGCGACGAATAACTCTTGAAATCATGATAGCAGTGGCAGGTTTGATTAAATTGACATGGTCTTTCTTATGTGCATCAATAAATGTTTAATAAATGCACCAGTGTCTACGGTAACTATGGTCGATCAAGTATAGGTCAGTGCTTTGACTTTTGAAAATATTATGCTTTGATCAGATTATATACCTTTAAATGAGGACTATTCATTTCAATACGGGTTTAACAAAAGCCCTGTTCACACGGGGCAGTTAATTCGACTCATATAAATCGCCTTGCCTAGTTTGGCTCACATTTGGCGTCTGAACGCGCGGCTGAGGCGGTTTAGGGCTGATTCGAATCATATTATTCGGATTTTATAAACCACTTGTGTAGGTGGTTTATATTAACCAAATTTTATGATTCGACTTATATCGCCCGTGTGAACGCAAGTGGTTTACTTGAAGTGGCTTAAGCACGTCACAGTCGAGACCTGAGTTTGTTGACTTTCCGGTAAATTTGCTCTATGAAACTGCTAGCTGTGCACATATATTTTTTTCATCATTTATTTTTAGGGTTTCACTGCCCAGCAGAAGTTTTGACCGTTCCAAAACAATACGATTCAGTCGAAACAGATCTAGGTCGAACCCACACTCTCTCATGCCGACATCGACTAAGCGAAACTGGCGCTGGTTAGTCTGGACTTGCTCATGCGCAGATATCAATTTCCGCCTTAAACCACTCCGTGTGTGGACACGACACTAGTTCGCCTCATCTAGTTCGCCTTATCTAGTTCGGCCTAAACTTGCCCGTGTGAACACGGCTTAAGTAATGTATCTATATTCAGAGTACTGGATGAAGGTCCATGCAAGTGTATGTGTTCGGACAGATCTGTGTTTCATGAGCTTGTTTTTTGGGGCTTTACATCTTAGGAACATCTAAGGTCACAGCAGGACGGGAACCGACTTGTGACGGTGCTGGGAAACTGAGCCGCTGGCACCATGACCCGATATCCCACACAGTCACATTATCCCGACACTGAGCAAACCAGTCCCTGCCCTATCCTAGAACTGCTGAGCCCTAGGCTAGGTATTGATGAGTATCAATTTTTTAAGTCGTTGGTTTGACTCGGTCGAGGCTGAAACCCACAACCTTCTGAACGGGAAGCAATCCGTTTGGGAGGTGGTGGGTTCAATTCCCAGCCGAATCAAACCAGGCCTTCACAAGTGTGATCCTTATTACCTGGTGCGCAACAAGACACGTATGGTCGATTCTCATCAAACTGCAACATTTAGAGTTATGAGGGGGTATTCTAGGAATTCCTTATATCATTTCAGCTCTACGCTGACTCTATTCACTACATATTGGTACATTAGTGACAGAATTTGGGCAAGTTAACTCAAAAAATTGACCATTCTGTGACTATTTGAAGAATAAGTTTCCTTACTGACCATAACCGTCCGTCTGCACATATTTCCATATACATAAAGCATATATATACCTAGTTAATACCTGTTACCCTATGATTTCTTAATTTATATACATGTTCAACATATTTGTCAATGTAAATATGTCAGAAATATTTCCTACATTTACATTTTTATTTCATGGCAAAGGACTGAACTTATCTGTACCACCCACAACTATGCTGTTTTTTCTACTTAACTATGTACTAGTTGCTCCAATTAATAGGTAATATAATCTTTTCCTTATATATAGGCCAAGGACGGGTTGTCTTGAAATCAGGATAATGTGACTGCGTGATATATTCGGATATGGTGCCCTAGGGGAGTAGGACTGTCACTGTCACTGTGAATCTCATAAGTTGGTCCTGGTCCTGATATGACCGTAGCTGTTCCTAGGTGGTGAATCACCAATTAGCAAGTAAAGAAGCGTCCGACGGCTGCTTGCAGGGCTCGCCGACTGTTGTAGTGTGCACGCTGCTCACCAGGGCGAGGGTGTTATGCTTATCGGCCTTCTGTTCAGTTCCCCAAATACCCACAAGGGGGAAGCACTTGCTGAGTCAGTCACCGGACATCCCCTCACACACACACCCGGCCTCGCCCACAATAATATACCGAAAGAAAACAACCAGAGGAGGGTGGAGGGCAATCCTATACCGGTCTAATTATGTTTCCCCAGTATAAATTTGCCCTATCTGAATTCCTGAAATGCAATGCAGACGTAGTCAAAATAGCACGGCATGAAATACGCAGATTGCACCTGATGGCCGGATGGGTAGAACCCCCTATCTCCCCATTTATGAGGTCGTGGGTTCGATCACCAGCCGAGTCAAAACCAAATACTTAGAAAAGTGATACTTGTCGCTCCCTGGCTTGAGGTTTGGCGTCACTGGAGAGAGCGTTAGGCCTGGTTGTTGTTTTTACCGTGTGTTTGGTTTGACTCGGAGCAGTGACTGGGCGTACAATCACCACTGTGTGGGGCAGCAGCTCTGAGCAGCTCTAAGCAGTTCTATGCATACATGAGAAGATATGAGTAGCTCTAAGCATATATAAGCAGGTCTGAACAGCTCTAAGCATATCTGAGCAGTTCTGAGCAGTTCTGAGCAGCTCTGAGTGTCTCAGAGTAGCTCTGAGCAACTCGGAGCAGTGAATCAATCAACATTGATTGATTGATTGATTGGTGGTTGCTTTATGCCGTGTCGGCAGGATAGGCCATATTCACAGCGAGAAATGTTTGTTTTTTGTTCAAACCATCGCTTTTACATGTAAAAGCAGACAATCAATTATGTGCCAGTAGACACTCATTAAATTAGAAAGCTCACAATCATATATTTGTGGTCAAGGGAAACAAATTCCCATAGAAAAAGAAAAGTTTTATTAATAATTGATAGAATCTATTTAGTAAACTATATGAGGTGGTACAGTCCAGCTGCCCTCAAAAAGGCTAAACCAATCAACAAAGGGACCCATGAATATATTGAAGGAATGTAACTCATTCATGACTACATAAGTTATATTATGTAGGACTGGGACTTTATAATGGTTTTTGGTAGGCTCTGCTGGCTCTCATTGGGTTCAATCAGCGACTATTAGGGTAAGTTCATGCTAATGACCCTCATAATCTTTACTATCTAGTAGCACTGCCAATATCACATTGGAACCACCGTGTAAGACAAAAAGATGCTGTAGATACAGGCTTATATAGTCTACAAAATCACTAGTGGATAAGTAATGATTTAAAGGGTCTGCAACAACACCAAAATAACTTTGCCTAGTAATAATCATGATGAAATAGGACTACTCATTATTTGTATAGCATCAAACAACGCGTTCTCTAGAAATGTTTGAGGGCTCAATTGTTTGTTTGTTGTCATCCTAGCAACATCTAAGGTAATATCAGGATGGATACTTGTGACAGTGCGTTTAAACTGATGCCCCACCGGGGAAACAGACCGCCAGCACCATGACCTGATATCCCACTCAGTCACATTATCCTGACACTGAGCCAACCAGTCCTTGCCATATCCTTATAATGCCGAGTCCCTGGCTAGGAAGCGACAAGTATACATTTTTAAATCATTGGTTTGACTCAACTAGGGTTCGAACTCGAGTACCATGATCTCCCAAAACAGGAGACAGACGCTCATCTCATTTGTCCATCCCGTCTGGTCCTTGAGGATTCAATCATGGTATGCTGGCTTATATGGTCAAGCTGTGGTAATTACAGTCATTCAGTCCTATTGTCTGTCCTCACTGATGTCAGCTTGGCAATATTAATGCAGAATTAGAAAATAATACAAACTCTACCATCACTTAAAGAAAATTTGAAAGTTGTTGAGTATGTCTCATAGCACACCCTTCCCTTCCCTACCTGATGTAACCAAACTACTAATAATAGCTGTGGGAGATTTGGTACTTGTAGTCTAGTGGTACTTGGCAGATCAATCCTGACCTACCGGGTTTAAACTGAAGTAGTCAATTCTAAGTATGACCTTTCGTTAAGAGACGGCAAATATTAATTCAAGGAATATTTGGTTAAATCATGTGACCAGATTTTTAAACCAGCAACAATTGTGTGGAGTCCCCCAGACACTTCCTCACCCTACCTGTATTTTATTGTTATTCATTACCGGTTGAATTCGGAATGAGTACAGTACTGGTTCCACTGAACACAGCCTGATGTAGAACGCATGCAGTGTGACAGCTTGCATGGTTACACATTGTTTGTGATGCTCAGCAACACGGGTAATTTGGCATCCGGACACTGTCATAGCCTCATAGTGTTAAGATAAAGCCTTATGCTGCCACCTATCGAGTAACGGCGACATTACCATATGACTTGTGCATCAGCGCCACCTATATATTCACATTTTAATACAAAACTTCATTAATGCTGACTAATAACTTTGCTGACCTGCCATCTGCAGTCGTTTACTCGAACTATTGGCCTTTAGCGCCTATATAAGGACTGATTCTACGGCGCTGAGCTCATTTCGACATGGCCACCGGAGGACACTGAATGGCTTTTTTTAACTACCATCCCACCCACCCCTATGTGACATGTTTCTGGGGTATGGGGTTAAAAGCTTCTTGACCTCACTGTGCTTAACTCGTTTGAAACTAAACATTGTGCTTACTAGAAATTTATTATTGAAAAATAAATTCAACCTTAAACTTATATGCTGTGTCGGTGTCAAATTATGGGTTATGGCGAGTGAATCGATTTCTCTGGAAGCTTTGATGAGACTAGTGTCGCTGGCTTAGATTGGAAGGCAAACAAGTTAAGTCTTGGTAAGTGGGTTTGCTGATTTACTTTCAGTAAATGATCTTGATGTTGGTGGGAAACTGTGACAGGTTCTGTGGTGTCTCTAGAATATATGTGGGGCCTGATGTATTTGAATCCATCCTCCAGTCATGACGATGAGTAGCCAGAACCGGCCCTAGGGTTCCTGGCACCCCAAGCAAGCTGAACTTCCGTGCCTTTACAAGTATATATGAAGAGTTCAGGCGCAAAACCACTTAAACACCAATCAAAATAATGGAGAGAAATATTGGAATCAAATCTTCCAAGTTTATATTTTTATATTTCTACTGTTTTGTTTATTGCTCCAAACTCATAGAATTAGTGAGTGGTAACATTATTTTCAGGTAAAAATATGATATTTAAACTCTATTTTTGGATAGGCGCTTACGTGGATTTGCGCCTGAACTCTTAATATTTTTTGTAATTTAATACCCCTGTCACACTACGACGTAATGAGCCAACGTGAGCCTAACGTGGTGATATTTCGTCATTACGTTGATGTACGTTGGATTACGTTATGATGACGTCATAATGATGTTAGAGTGACGTCGAGCTACGTCACATTACGTCGTGTTACGTCGAGATACGTCGAGGTTTTGGACATGTTCAAAAGTTTCGACGTAGGTCGAACGTAAGGGTTTACGTTCGCCGTACGTTCTGTTCACGTTCAGCGAA
>CM059195.1:35152757-35280693 GCA_030323885.1 Branchipolynoe longqiensis
TCACCAAACCATGCAACATTAAAGCTGCACAGTCTAATGGAAGCGTAAACTTTTTAAACCAAAACACTTATCGGTATTTGATTCTATGTATCCGGCGTAGTTTCTGGTACACTTATTAAACATTTGACGCTGCATATAAGGCAGGGATGAAAGATCTCCGCGTTTTCGCGGATTTCCACGTTTTCGCGGATTTCCGCGATTATTTATATTTACCGATTAACTTTAAACAACATTTTTTTAAATCATATATATATATGACAACACTTGGGGAGTTCGAATCCCATTATTATATGACAGTAGATGTTGCTAGAACATGAAACCCAAATAAGAGCGAATCAGGTATGCGCGATAATACAGTCACAACAAGGCTAGTTGAAATCTGACTTCCTGCATTTTCCCCCGTGATTCCCTGAAAGTGCTATGGGAGAAGATCCGCGTTATCGCGGAAATTTACCATCAGTATAATAATTGCAGCCTGATTTCCGCGATTTTAGCCGGAAACCACTTTCATCCCTGAAAGGTAATACTAAGTCACTTTCAATAGTACTTATCACTTCTGAAAGCTATTATAAAGGCTAAAGGCTACATTCCTTACACATGGTATGCGGCATGTGAATCCGAATGCGGCAAAGAATGGAAAAGCATCTAAGTGAATGGGGGTGCTTCCATGCCTCCGAATGTGAATGCGAATGTGAATGCGAATGCGGCAACCGAATCGGTCCATGTAGCCATCAGTGCGGCATGCGACTGCGAATGGTGCTGCATTTGCGATAGAGAACAGTGTTAGAGAAACCTGACACTATGTGTGGGTGTGGGTGTGGGTGTGGGTGTGGGTGTGGGTGAAAAGACCCAACCCGTTAGCATGCCGCATGCCGCATTCGCATTCACATGCCACATACCACGTGTAAGGAATGCTAGCTTTAGGCTCGAATATGTGGCTGTGTAGGTAGGCTATGGTAAAATCAATACAGACAAATAGAAAGGAAGAGTATAAAGTGTAAAGAAGAAGAGAGAGTCAAGCCCTCTGGTTTATTATTTATATGGTTACACGGGTTAATTGTAGCGTATCACCCCACCCCTTTCCGCCAATGGGAAACAAGCATTCATGGCCCTACCAATAGGGAACCAGCATTCCTGGTCCCCATGGATACCAGTGGTCTGCCCACCACCACAAGCTGTATGGCCCCATGACCACCACCAACCTTGACCCTTGAGTGTGGTGATCCCTATCCCAGCAGAGGGGGTAGGCCCTGAGTGCACTCACACCCAGACCTGCCAGAACCACTATGTCTATTTACATCCCACTCAGGCACCACCAGCTCATACATATATATACACACACATGCACCTGGTCACATACACCGATCAGTAATAGAACATTTCCATTCCCCCCTATGCTGAATATCGGAATATTTTACACTATGGTGCCATAATTTTAATGTTCACACCAACATTAATTTGCAATGGTTGCACTTCAACTATCTCCAAAGTTAGCCATTTAAAATAAAAACGTATTTCAAACTAAATAAGGGACATTAATTATTATGATCAACCTAATATCATTTTCCTATAATAATAATAACAATTTAAACAAATTAAAGCTTCGGACCATGTACTTTTTAACACAATTCCCGCTGACATCTGCTCAGACTTGTGATCCCCCTTGTGGTACATGCTGGCTGCTCTGTTATAGATGGCAGACACGCGGCTTCCTTCTCCCCCAACCCCGGGAGATGTCCCCGCGTCGTAACAGTGGCAGAGTGTCTGATTGAGATGAATTAAACAATCAACCAGTCAGGCAATTGAGCTGTGTTAGCTCTCCCAGATGTACTGATGTGGAATTGAAGATTTTTAAAAGGATAATTGTTTTGGGGCCATCTAAGGTTTTTTTCAGCATTTTCATGGTTGTATGAAGCATATGACAAAAGGCGCAGGGGGGGGGGGGGTGTCAGTCAAGTATAACTTTAGTCATTTAAAGTTGCATAGTCCAATGGTTTTGAGTTTCAGAAATTTTCGGAGATAAATACATTAGCTTGATCGCTATAATGTACCTTACTTTAGTTTGAAGTAATTTTATTTTAAGTGGCTAACTTTTGAAATATTTGAAGTGCAACCATACAAAATTTATTTTGACAACCTTGCCAAAACTCTGACACCATAGCATTCTGCGGTAACATGATCTATTCAATTGTCTCACTATTCCCTTCGTTCTGTGTGGTGGCAAATGCTTAATAAGTGCATCAGTATCTAAGCTAGATATGTAGAATCAAATTTAGATCATTGTTTTGGTTTTGAGAATTTGATGATTTCATCGGACTATGCGCTTTAATGAAATGTTCATTTTTTTTAAACATTCATGTTCATTATCTCTATCGTCTGTAGTAAAATGTTGATATGTACGGTTTTGGGGGGGATAGGGGTTCTGGAAAGGTAGTACACTTTGTATGATCATGAATATTTTGAAAACTGTGGATGGTCCTATAGTTGTTTGCATGATATGCAATTAGTTAGTATATAGTGCCACCATGAGCACTTCGATGAAATGAAGTACTCGAAGGTTAGGCGTGCGTAGGGTGATTGCATCAGGGAGCTTGGATAATCTAATGGTGCAGGAACATTTAATGGCTCAGGAATGGTAGAATACTGAGTTCGAGTGCCGCTCTAGGTGCAATGGATTGTTGGAGTTTTACGTCCTGGCAACATCTAAGGTCATATCAGGACAGGCACCGGACTTGTGACAGTGTGCACTCATGGCGACTTTATAGTGCTGACCCACTGGGAGACCAGGCGACCAGCACCATGACCTGATATCCCACTAAGTCATATTATCCTGACACTGAGCCAACCAGTCCTTGTCCTATCCTAATAATGCCGAGCGCCTGTCTAGGAAGCGACATGGGGATTTTGATCGATTGATTGCTGATGTTGGCAGCAGGGCCATATCCATTGTGTAAAGTTAGTGGTATCCATTCTGCCAGTTTTGTTAAATGGTCAGATTTATGTCCGATGCAGTTTTGAAGTGGTTACATTTGTGTTAAATGACAGCAATACTTAAAGCTGCATAGTCCGATGAAGTATCAAATTTTCAAAACCAAAACAATTATCCAGAATGTATTCTACATATCTAACTTAGATACTCAGCTACTTATTAAACATTTGTTGCCATATAGAAGGGAATACCAAGTCAATTTAATAGAACCTGTTACTGCTGAAGCCTATGGTCTCATAGTTTTGGCATGCTTGCTAAAACTAATTTTACATGCCTGTGCTTCAAATATCTCAAAAGTTTACTATCTAAAATAAAAGTGACTTCAGACTAAATTAAGGTACATTGTAACAATTGTAGTGGTCTGCACTGACCTCTCAGGCAAGGACCCGCATAGACAGGTAGGCGTGGGTACTGTGTTGATATCAGGGAGCCTAGGTGGTGTAATGGTTAGCAAACTGGCCCGGAATGCAAAGAGATGTGGGTTCGAGTCCTGCTCTAGGCTCAATATTTCCCATTTTCATCACCCCCATGACACTGGTTGCCGTGACCATGATCCTGTACAAGCTATGCGCTGTATAGTTGTTGAACCTACCCTGTGTATGTAAGTGCGTTGCATTGTCTGAATGTATGTAATTGTAAGCATTAAAAAACTTACAATTCCAGGGGGACGAGTGTAGTGGTCTGCACTGACCTCTCAGGCAAGGACCCGCATAGACAGGTAGGCGTGGGTACTGTGTTGATATCAGGGAGCCTAGGTGGTGTAATGGTTAGCACACTGGCCCGGAATGCAAAGAGATGTGGGTTCGAGTCCCGCTCTAGGCTCAATATTTCCCATTTTCATCACCCCCATGACACAATCAATTCAATGTATTTATCTCAGAAAAATTACAAAAACTCAAGACCATCGGACTATGCAACTTTAACTGACAAAACATAGCTATAATTACCGGATGCAATGATGCAGTCCAGTTTTTCTTAGGAAGCCTAACATTTGTTTGTGTTTGACAAGTGGGGCAGTTCTATAAGTTTGTGTTTCACATTGGTAAAAAAAGCTCTCGCATGCTATTTACATTAAGACACTGTTGGCACAAGGACATGAAATCTACACACCCGAGAAGAATGTGTCTGAGTGTCAGTGAACACTTACACTCAATGTACTGTGTTATTAGGTGTCAATTGATACTGACACTCAATGTACTCTGTTATTAGGTGTCAATTGACACTGACACTCAATGTACTGTGTTATTAGATGTCAACTGACACTGACACCCAATGTACTCTGTTATTAGGTGTCAATTGACACTGCTACCCAATGTACTGTGTTATTAGGTGTCAATTGACACTGACACCCAATGTACTGTGTTATTATGTGTCAGTTGACACTGACACCCAATGTACTGTGTTATTAGGTGTCAATTGACACTGACACCCAGTGTACTGTTTTTAGGTTTAAGTTCACATGAGGTGTCAGTTTACACTAACACCCAATACGCTCTGGACATAATGTTTCCCTATCCGTACCCTTCATTTGAGAATGGAATGGAGTGCAGGGCGATAATAGGGGCTTAGATGGTGGATCTCACCCCTCCCAGTGTTCGATGAGGACCTAATATCCTAGTGTTCATTTCAACTATGACGTGTGGTCTAGCCATTCATTCATCGCTAGGGGGCGGGAGTTCTACCACTTAAATGAATGATGGGCTGGGGGGAGGGCGTAGAAGGGGGGGGGGGATGTCTCATCTAGGATTGTCGAGGAACATCTAAGGAAATGAGATCTTCCAAATGAATTACGACCGTGTAGGGGGAAGGAGGGTGGGTGGGGAGGGAGGGAGGGTGGGTGGGGAGGGGAGGAGGGTGGGCGGGGAGGGAAGGAGGGTGGGTGAGTGTAAAAAATAAGAGATGATGGACTGAGCAGGTCGAGTGGGAAGAACTTGTGATACAAGCCTTGGAGGAGTGAGATGGGAAGAGTCGGCCATGCACTCGCCAGACCTGATATCAATTGTTTAGTGGGGTTTTACCTCCCAGCAACATCTAAGGTCATATCGGGATGGGTATGGACTTTTAACAGTATGCCGTGATGGCAATTTTTATAGTGCTGCCCAACTGGGAAATTGGGCCTACTGGCACCCTCACCCTGGAGGGATATCCCACTCAGCCACCTTATCATGATACTGAGTAAACTAGTTCACAGAAATGCTGAATGCGAAGCTAGGTAGTGACAAGTATAAATTTTGCAGGTCATTAGTTTGACTCAGTTCAGTCATACCTTCCATGTAGGAAGTCAGCCAGCCATCTTTGATCTCGCGCTCTTGTCAACTCGGCTATTGCGGCGGGTCATCTCATAATCAAGGGGACCAGACGGGGTGGCCAAATGAGGTGAGCGTCCGTCTCCTGTTTTGGGAGATCGGAGAATCCTAACCCATGAGTTTGTGGGTTCGAACCCTGGTCGAGTCAAACCAATGACTTAAAAATTGAGACTTGTGGCTTCCTAGCCAGGTGCTCGTGTATTACTGGGATATGGCAAGGACTGGTTAACTCAGTGTTAGGATAATGTGACTGAGGGGATATCAGGTCATGGTGCTGGTGGCCTGGTATCCCAGTGTGGCAGCACTATACAGTTGCCATGAGCACGCACTCTCACAAGTCGGTACTCATCCTGATATGACCTTTGATGTTGCTAGGACGTAAAACCAACAACAAACAAACAAAACATAATCAAGGCGACCGACCACAGAAAGGGCTTCTGGCTTAATTTGTATGGTGTTGTTTTACATCCTAGCCTCATCTAAGGTCATATTACGATCTGTACTGACTTGTGACAGTGTGCACATATGGCGACTTTATAGAACTGCCCCACTTGGAGACCAAACGGTCGGCACCATGACCCAAAATCCCACATGGTCATATTATCCTGATACTATGCTAACCAGTCCTTGTCCTATCCTATTAATGTCGAATGCCGGGCTCGGTAGTGACAAGTATAAATTTTGTAAGTCATTAGTTTGACTCGGTTGCGATTCAAACTCCCAAACTTCCGCACCAGAAGCCTGCGCTCTTACAGATACGTAGAGACTGTGGTGATGCAGCACTATGCTGTTTGTGTGTAGGAAAATGCGCGATGAATGACATAAATACAACTATAATAAGCCAATGGCAGTGATAATGGAACAATGCCAGCTTGTTAGGTGGGTTCCACAGGGACGTGGTAAAAACACACGGCTGGATCCATACCAGAGTTAAAGCACTATGAATAAAACGTGGTGTAAATCAATAAGAGTTTTCTATACATTATGCTCAGATGGTATTGTTAGTGCTATACTTATCTATTTATTTCAAGATTTTTTTTTCATCCAGCGAAAAGATGATGAGCATTCAGTTCTAGTACACATATAGTATTTATCTTTTAAAGACCATTCAGTTCCAGTACACAGATATTATTTATATTTTAAAGACCATTCAGTTCCAGTACACAGATATTATTTATCTTTTAAAGACCATTCAGTTCCAGTACACACAGAGTATGTATCTTTTAAAGACCATTCAGTTCCAGTACACAGATAGTATTTATCTTTTAACGAATATTCAGTTCCAGTACACATGTAGTATTGTTGTGGGGGTGATGAAAATGGGAAATATTGCACATAGAGCGGGCCTCGAACCCACATCTCTTTGCATTCCGGGCCACCTAGGCTCCCTGATATCACCACACTACCCACGCCTACCTGTCTATGCGGCTCCTTGCCAGGGCGGTCAGTGCAGACCACTACACTCATCCCCCTGGGAATTGTAACTCTTTTAATGCTTACAATTACATACATACAAGCAATGCACTTACACATACATCCACAGGGTAGGTTCAACAACCATACAGTGCATAGCTTGTACAGGATCGTGGTCATGGCAACCAGTGTCATGGGGGTGATGAAAATGGGAAATATTGCTAACCATTACACTACCTAGGATCCCTGGTGCAATCATCCTATCCATGTCTATACCTGTCTGTATGGCTCCTTACATGAGAGGTCAGTGCATACTACTTACTACTAGTACTACCCAATGACCAGACGGGATGGCCTTATGAGTTGAGCGTCCGTCTTCCGTTTTGGTAGATCCTGGGATTCACACCCATGGGTTCGAACCCTGGTCGAGTCAAACCTATAGCATAAATATTGAATCTTGTCGCTTCCTAGCCAGGCGCTCAGCATTATTAGGATAGGGCAAGGACTGGTTGGCTCACAGTGTCAGGATAATGTGTCTGAGTGGGATATCAGGTCATACTGCTGGTGGCCTGGTCTCCCAGTGCGACAACACTATAAAGTCACCATGAGTGTGCACTGTCACAAGTCGGTACCCGTCCTGATATGACCTTAGATATTGTCAGGACGTAAAACTCCAACAACCTACCAACTACTACACATGCATGGATGGCGGTGTAAACGTGCCGGCTGGTGGTGTGGGTGGTGTGGACAAGTCAAATGAAAGCACTACAGGTAATGAAGGAAACAGGTTAAGAGTGAAAAGTAAGAGAATGAGACTCTTCAATTTATTGACTTATATAGGCTTTTCAGAATTCAAGATGGCCGTGGTCACATGATTCCATTCATCAATCACAGTACAATGCAGTGGTCACATGACTTAATCCTCCAATTAGAATACAATGCAGTGGTCAATGATCATAACAATACCATGTGGGGGGGGGGCATGTGAGGTGACTCTTCCAAAGACTGTTCCTAGCCAAGCTCGGAAGTGACACTCCCTCCAAAGACTATTCAATTATACAAATTCTATACCTAATGAATAATAGTTTACCAATTTCACACATCCTCCATATGCCTTTGGGTTTTTATATATTAACATTTATCATTATATAGACAGTTTGCAATTTATTATAGTAACTTCACCTCGGTTCACATGTATTAAATCGGACAATTTTACAGCGGGGTGGGTGGGGGGGCGGGGGGGGGGCAAGGTGCATCGCTGCACAGACTTTGGATGGCGAGGTGTTAGTAAGGTGTGCCACATGGCCACAGGGTGGAGTTATCATGATGTAATGTGTGCAGGTCGGGGCGCTGCGAGTGGGCGCAGTAACAGATGCATATTTGGTGAGAGATGCAGTGGCCAAGGCCGCCCAGCGACAGCGCGCTCGGTGCTGTGAGATCTGCGGGCCGTTGGGGGCGGGGGGGCACTGTTGTCACACAGCTCAGTGCTGTGAGATCTCTTGCTTGATGGATAATGTAGTCACCCAGCTTGGTGCTGTAAGATCTGCGGGCCGGGGTGGGGGTGGGGGTGGGGGTGGGGTGGGTGGGGGCACTGTAGTCACCCAGCTCAGTGCTGTGCTGTGAGATCTGCGGATTGGAGTCACCCAGCTTGGTGCTGTGAGATCTGCGGGGTATGGAAGGGGGGAGGGGGGAGGGGGGCACTGTAGGCCCCTTACTTGGTGACAGGAGATTTGTGGACGAAGGGCACTGTAGTCATGCAGCTTGGTGCTGTGAGATCTGCGGGCCGGGGTGGGGGTTATGGGGGGCACTATAGTCATGCAGCTTAGTGCTGAGAGATCTGCGGGCCGGGTTGGGGGTTGTGGGGAGGGGCACTGTAGTCATGCAGCTTAGTGCTGAGAGATCTGCAGACTCGCGGCACTGTCACCCATCATAAACCTCTATGACACACCGCAGCCCGCCTCCCCCTCCACACACACACACCTCTACTCCAGTTCTCACATCCTGTAACCGCCCTTCCCCCACTCACCCCCACTCACCCCCCACCCTCACCCCCACTCACCCCCACCCCCACACCCCCACACCCCCACACCCCCCACCATCACCTTACCACACACGGCGCGCTAATCCCTCCAGTGCAGCGCCACCACGCGTCCGCCCCCCCTCCTCCACCCCCCATTAGGGACCTCCTGGTCCCTCGCCATTCACTCAGCATGAAGCACCAGGCAGCCAAATCTAGCCGAACTTTGGAGATGGAAAGATAAAAAAATAAAAAAGGTGCTTAAAAAAAAGGCGAATTTCGACAAGCAATTATAACTTGGCACTACATAATGACATTCAATTTCAGTTTTAAGTCATAGAGGCAATGGAGTGGGCAGTGTGCGACTTGTGCGGCTCCAATTTACATATTCTGCCCGATAGCACGCCGAGGTGCAATCAGCGCGACACAATCTGTGCCGCCATCGGAGACGTTCATAAAAGAGCGCGACTCGGGGGCGCCGTCACAAGCAAATAACCGACGCTTTGAACCAACGCTTTAGTAACAGGCGGCAATGGGTGTTAGCAAGAATTACAACAACAATTCTGCGAGCCGTTAGTTATCTCTACTTTTAATATCTACATTCGGTATCAAAACTATTAGGGCGCTGCTATCTGAGTTTGCCTTTTGAATGTGATATCGGAGTCAGACATCTAAGTCAGACAAAACTAAGTCTGATAACTAAGTCTGATAACTAAGTCTGGTGGCAAAGTCTGATGGCAAAGTCTGGTGGCAAAGTCTGGTGGCAAAGTCTGGTAGCAAAGTTTGGTAGCAAAGTCTGTTAGCAAAGTCTGGTGCAAAGTATGTTGGCAAAGTCTGGTAGCAAAGTCTCGTGGCAAAGTCTGATGGCAAAGTCTGATGGCAAAGTCTGATGGCAAAGTCTGATGGCAAAGTCTGATGGCAAAGTCTGATGGCAAATTCTGATGGCAAAGACTGATGGCAAAGTCTGGTGGCAAAGTCTGGTGGCAAAGTCTGGTGGCACAGTCTGATGGCAAAGTCTGGTGGCAAAGTCTGGTGGCAAAGTGTGGTGGCAAAGTGTGGTGGCACATTCTGATGGCAAAGTCTGGTGGCAAAGTCTGGTGGCAAAGTCTGGTGGCAAAGTCTGGTGGCAAAGTGTGATGGCAAAGTCTGGTGGCAAAGTGTCATGGCAAAGTCTGGTGGCAAAGTCTGATGGCAAAGTCTGATGGCAAAGTCTGATGGCAAAGTCTGTTGGCAAAGTCTGTTGGCAAAGTCTGGTGGCAAAGTCTGGTGGCAAAGTCTGGTGGCAAAGTCTGATGGAAAGTCTGGTGGCAAAGTCTGATGGAAAAGTCTGATGGCAAAGCCTTGTAGAGGTCTGGTAGCAATGTCTGATAGCAAAGCCTCATTTAAAAAACAAAACAGCTTGCCAAACTGTCTGCTGCTAGCTCCTATAGATTAGTGTTAACATAATTTTTCTTTTTCTTCGGAGGATTTTATTGACGTGCGTCTGATTAAAGCTACATGGTCTCATGAAAGCATAATTATTTTATAAGTAAAACCTTTAATTGTCTAGATTATATCCTGCATTTCCAAGTTAGATGCTGGTGCACATAATAAACAGCAATTCCTGCATAGATGGAACGCTGGGTCAATTTGTATAATGCCCAGCATTTTGCTCCCGTGTTGGTAGACCATGAGATCCTGGGTTCGAACCCTGGTCGAGTCAAACCAATGACTTAAAAATTGATACTTGTGGCTTCCTAGCTAGGCGCTCGGCATTATTACAATAGAGCAAGGACTGGTTGGCTCAGTGTCACGATAATGTTACTGAGTAGGATATCAGGTCATGGTGCTGGCAGCCTGCTATCCCAGTGGGGCAGCACTATAAAGTCGCCATGAGTGCGCACTGTCACAAGTCGGTACCCGTCCTAATATGACCTTAGATGTTGCTAGGACATAAAACGATAACAAACAAACAAACCCAGCATTTTGACAATAACACCAAAATTACTTTGACATGCACAAACTTCAAATATTTTCAAAGTTACCTCGCTAAAATTAAAAAGGAACTTCAAGCAAAAATACAGTAGATCAACCGTATGTATGTATTTACCTTTAAGATATGGCGAACAGTAAAAGCCATTTAGACCATGCAAACTATAACCAAAGACACTATAATACTAAGATGGCTCACTCCCTATCTCTCCAATGGTAATGTAAATTTTACAGTGCCACCTTGTGGTGGGTTTGATCAGCCGGCTGCTGGTTGGTGTTTCACATGTAAACACATACAATTATATAATACATTAGATAGGTAAGTATGAATACACATCAATATTAAATTGCTATGAACAAATACCCATCATCATCAGCATCGCCATCATCACACATCATTCACATTCATATATACATTTATACATATAATATAGCACCTGTTTAACCAAGAGAACAGCCAGCACACCAAGTGGTGGGTTTGATCATTTTGATTACACAGTACAGGCCGAGTGAGCCATCTTAGTATTATAGGGTCTTTGCTATAACCTAGCGAGGAGATGCTTTGTTGGCACACAAGCTACATTATCGACCCAACATTTACCCAAAGTCCCACAGTTGCAATGCTAATTACACCAAAGTTGCATTGCGGGCCGGAAGTGACACAACGAGCGTCGTGACGACGTCACACTTGGTGGGCATGCGCCGTGGCCGGCTTGTAAAGCACCCCCCCCCCCCCCCCACAGACACTCCCCCCCCCCTCCCTCCCCACGCCACTTGGAGGCGGATAGCTCCGACAATGGAGACCCGAGGATGATCCCTGAACACGGCGCGTCCACATACGTCACCGCCACTTCACCGCCACGTCATTCGCGTCACCAACCTACAATGGCTCGGCTGCCGTTACCACGGTGATTGATCAGCATAGCAACCGAAAACGCCTACCAAAAAAAAAAAAAAAAAAAATTATTAAAAGAAAGGAATGGAGGCTGGGTGGGTGGGGGGGGGGGGGTATTGAGCCGCGTGTGAGGGGAGCTATCATAGCGACGGCTTGCTGGAGACGCCAGCCAGTCCACCAGCCCCGTCCGTCGCCCGTTGGTGCTGGAGGAGCTGGTGCTGCGGGTATCCCTGGGTGCTCAGCTTGCAGTTATCGCTCCTCACCAGGGCGGCGCCACAGAATGGGACGTCGGCGGCTTATCGTCCAATAGGAGGCGGCGCACCTGGCACCCAGTAAGGCGACCGGAACCTGCCGGGCCGTAAGACTCGCCTACTGGGCAGTGTCAATCGCTAATGCCTGGCACACACCTCCCATATACGATTCATGCGCTAAAACTGACTGCCCGACGCGACCCGTCACAACCCGACCCGTCCCGTTTCCCGACTAAAACTGACAACAGGGACAACACACATATACCGACTGCTAATGCTTCCGATTCGCGACTTAAAACTCAGTTTTAGTGCTTAAGACTCGAATCGCAAGACATTCGAAAAACGAATCGGGCTGTTCGAGAAACGGTATATGTGAGCAGTCAGTCGTATCTTATACGGTATATATGTGATACCCACTGTTCGTTTGCCATCTAAGTCTTAGCGCGTGAATCGTATACTGGAGGTGTGCGCGAGGCATTATGGTGTCACACACCTAAAGACTGGAACCGACTAAAACTCAAACTTAATCGCGGAACGGGCAGTTTTAGGTTTTATATGGGAGGTGTGTGCCGGGCATTAACCTCTCCCTCTCCCCCCGCAAGCATTCGCACACCCTCTATTGTTCACGCCGGGAAGGTGTTTTGTGTGAAATCAGTTCAAAGGAAAAATTTCTGTTTTTTATATTTTACCGCATGCTTGATAACGCCCTCCGCTCCCCCAACAATTTCTTTTCCCAAAACTCCTTTAGTATAATCATTGTAATTCATATATATAATACTGTCTTATATATGTAATATATTTTTATTGCTTCTATATGTCCTGTGTGTCATATATGTTATGTATATATGCATGATAGATATGATAGATATGATAGACATAATAGATATGATATACATGAGAGATATGAGAGATATGAAATTTATGATAGATATGATAGACATGATAGACAGGATAGACAGGATAGACAGGATAGACAGGATATTATTGATAGGCATGATATTATTGATAGACATGAAACATATGTTAGACATGATGTACATGATATACATGATACTATTGATATACATGATATACATGGTAGACATGATATATATGATACTATTGATATACATGATAGACAAGATAGACATGATAGACATGATAGACATGATCGATATGATAGACATGATACTATTGATAGAAATGATAGACGTGATAGACATGGTAGACGTGGTAGACATGGTAGACATGGTACTATGGTAGACATGATAGACACGATAGATATGATAGACACGATATACCTGATAGACATGGTAGACATGGTAGACATGATATACATGATATAATATGATAGACATGATAGGCATGATAAACATGGTATACATGATAGACATGGTAGACATGGTACTATGGTAGACATGGTAGACATGGTAGATGTGGTAGACATGGTACTATGGTAGACATGGTAGACGTGGTAGACGTGGCAGACGTGGTGGACGTGATAGATGTGATAGACGTGATAGATGTGATAGATATGGTAGAGGTGATAGATAAGATTGTTATCATCGGTTATGTGTCCTATATGCTATATATATATGTGTACATAGATTTAATAGATGTGATATATGCGATATATGCGATAGATATTATAGGATAGATATGAATTATGAAAGGTATGATAGCTATAATCCATTTGATACGTTCGCTACATTAGATGGATATAGTGGATATGGTGGATATGATATATATGATGGATATGAAAGATATCTACTATAGTCAGGTTCCTTCTGTTCATAATCTGATGTTCGCTGGAAATCTTTTGGGAGTTGACAACCCTCACTAGATATATACGAATCATGGTAACCTAAATACTTAGAAAAGTGAAATATTACTATGTTAGCTTCAATCAGGTAGCCAATTAAGTTCTTGCAGAACCTCCCCGTCGAGACAGATGGCGCCCCCACTCGCCCCATTTCCTCACTACTCGCACCCAACTGCCGTGTCCTGTATGTTGAGCGGCTAAATTGTATCAGAATATTAAAAATATATATATTATATCATCATCATCATCATCATGAAAGCTGCCTGCAAAAGTGTTGAAGTGCTGCTGGCATTTGCAAGTTACCAGCGGCAGTCTCTCGGGGAGCAAATAGAGGTTTCACACCAGCAAGAACATGTCAAGACAGGCGCAAAACTATTTGTCCCTGCAGTGGCTGGTCGGGAGATGTTGGGAGTTCCATACATCAACCGCCCTTAATGCTGCCACAGTGACATGGTTTTCTGTTTAGGGTTTGCTCCCTTAGCCTTCGGTTCTGTCAAGAACCTGTACCACAAGGCAGTGGTTTACAACTCTGCAGGGCAGGGGCGTCAAACTCCCTGAGGTGTTGCAATACATGGATACCTGCATACCTGCATACCTGCATACCTGCATACCTGCATACCTGCAGAGTCATGTCAGGTCTATATTATATACTTGTATATAGATATATACAAATAAATATATATAAATATATAAATATATATATAAATATATATGTATACATGTATGTACATAGTCCAGACAGAGCGCTGACCTATTCAATGTCGCACACTTCAGAGCGAAGACCAAGACTACTCAGATACTGGTGAGAGAGCTACTATTCGCAGATGACAGTGCACTGGTTGCCCACTCTGCTGAAGAGACCCAGAAAATAGTGGACGCTTTCTCCAATGCATCAAAGAAGTTTGGCCTGAAAATTAACATCAAGAAGACGGAGGTGCTGTACCAACCCAACTCTACAAGAACCCGAGAGGAGGAGATCATGGTTGACGGAAACAAGCTGAACTCTGTTCCGGAATTCACCTATCTCGGATGCACAATATCAAGTGATGGACGCATTGATGCTGAGATACAGAGGAGGATGGCCAAGGCTAGCGCATCTTTCGGCCGACTACGCCAGAGACTCTGGAACAACCACCATGTGTCCATTCGGGTCAAAGGTAAGATCTACCGCGCAATCGTGCTATCCACCCTACTATACGGAGCCGAGGCCTGGACAGTGTACAGACAGCAGGTGAAAAAGCTGCATGCCTTCATGATGCGACATCTGCGTTCAATCATGAGGCTAACCTGGAAGGACAAAGTGACGAATAAGGAAATACTCGAACGGATGGGGCTGCCCTCTATGGAAGATCTTCTGATCAAAAAGAATCTCCGGTGGACTGGACACCTCATGAGGATGTCATCAGACAGGCTACCAAAGCAGATCCTCTATTCTCAACTGTCTTCTGGCTACAGAAAGAGAGGGCGCCCTCGTCTCCGGTTCAAAGATACCATCAAGAGAAACCTGAAGCTGAGAGACATTAAGACCGACTCATGGACACAACTCTCACAGCAGAGAGCTAAATGGAGAGCGGCAGTCAAGTAATGAAAGCAGTCTTTGTCGCATCGCGACCGACAGCATGATGATGATGATGATGTACATAGTATTACTAGGGCATGAGGGAATATATATATATATTTTACCTCGGTATACAGCCTCAGGCTAGCCTCAGGCTAGGGAGAAGGAAGCATGTGAGGTACCAGCAATTAGCATATACAACTCACGACTGGATTACATGTCGTTGGGTTGCTCCAGCAAATTTAGTTCTACTACAAGTAATACGCAGAAGTATCATAAAAACTGTGGTTAGCTTAATATGATGCATTAGAGCATCATTATGGAAAGTTTAGACTTTCTTTGGTCATTTTGGACGAGTTATTTGTTATAAAAAAACCAAGGATAGAATTCCTTCTCGAAGGATGATTGAAACCGGCATTAGCGGTTCTGTCAACACCTGAGTCACCGTGTGATTATGGGTAGAGATGTGGGCTCTGCCTCGTCTCCTGTGGAAATTCTCTCGTACTCTAATAGAGAGTAATGTTGGAGATGCTCCTGGGTTTCTTTTATAGACTCCCCACAAACTATTTCAGGCGTTTCTCCGAGTTTCGTAGCATTTTCTCCAACTTGTTGACGTTGTAGTCACAGGTGGGAGAAGTGTGCGGAACAGAGGGATGGGCGGGCCGATACACTGGTCCCGACCCCGCATAAGGTTTGGGCTTGACCCACAACCCACGCACAAATTTAGCTTATTACGCCTGTGTTATAACGGTATAAACACGTTCTCTAACACCAATAGATGTCCAAATGAGTTTGAAACAACCATATTGTGATATATATATATACCGGGACTGACCAAAAAAAAATCTTTGTTTCAGCTCCCGATGGCCACGAAGCGGAGTAAGCACGGTGCAGCAGCAGCCGAGGGGCGTGTTCCGAGTGGAGGGGACGAGGAGTACGACTCCTCACCCGTGTTGTCGGCAGTGCCTTCGACACAGCCCGGGGCGCATATTCTCTCCGAGGAGGACATAGTGCCTGACGGCGCCGCGGCTCAAAATTGGGAGACGCGGTTTGCGGCGATGGAGAGTCATATAATGGCTCTCAAACCACCGGTGTCTCATAAACGGCGAATGCCGAGTGTTCAAGAGGAGTCTTCTTTGGAGGATTTCTCGGAGACAGACTCAGAGATGGAGCTTAGGGCTCCTCTTCCTTCTCCTAAATGGAGGAAGAAGAAGAAACATATCGTTTCTTCTGGTGATGATTTCACCAAGGAGAGGGAGAAGACTGGACTTCGCAAAAGGCGCAAGACCAAGTCCAAGAAGAAGAAGAAGAAGAAGAGGAAAGATTCTTCTTCTTCCGACTCGTCCACAGATTCCACTTCCACGGAATCGGACTCAGACACGCGATATGAAGGTGTCTATGCTGCCATTGGAGGCAAAGTGGCTAAGAAAGTGGAGAAGCCAAGGGCTAAGCATGTGAAAACCACTACGCTTATGCGTGAGAACATTAATGGCCATTTCCGCACGTTTAAACCGGCGGAGATTATTTCTAAGTTATCAGATGAGTTAACAGGCATTAAAGGTGTTCCCAACTCCATCATTAAGGAGATGGATAGAGATGTCAATATGACCGAGGACCGTAAGAGATTTGAGGGTGTGTTGCACGCAGTGCATAAGGCGGTGCTTGGTACCCTAACAGCTATTGCTCCTGTAGCAAACAGAATGCAACGAGAAAATAAGTTCTCGTCTTTGGCTAAGACGATGGACAAAGGCATTGCATTGTTGGCGGCGGCGGGTAATTACCTGTCGTATCGAAGATATGAAAATGTCTTCAAGTCGGTTTGCACAGATGCTGGCAAAGAAGTGGCTCGCTCAAAGAAGGTTACGGATAATGATGGGAAAGAGTACGCTCTTTCTTGCTCCAGAGCCGATTAAAGGGAAACCTTTAGATAACACGAAAATGTTTGGCGGTCAACTACAATACCTCTATAAAGAGGTAGAAACTGCAGCCAAGAGTGGCAAAAACATGGATGGTAAGAAGAAACAGGAAACTCCTCGGTTCAAAAGGTCACGAGGTTATTTTCGTCCACGGCGGTTCACCAGGGGAACCAGACCGGGCTCAAACTTTGGTCAAGCTTTTCGGGGCCGGGGCGCTCGCTCAGGCTGGACCGACAACACCGCACGGCCACTGGGCCGAGGCGTCAACTCGCCGAGACCCTTCCCCAGGGGCGGGTCCAAGTAGAGGTTGAAACACAAACGTTACAAGTCCTTCCAGCCTCTAAAACCACACAAACTGTAAGCAACTTTGTGGCTGGTAATATTAATAATCATATTTCTGAGTGGCACAAAATTACTAGTGACCAAGAAGTTTTACAAATAGTTAGGGGTGTACATATTCCATTCACACAATTTCCGGTACAAGGCAGGATACCTTTTCCTTATAACATTGAACCGGTTGAACGAGAGGCACTAACTAAACAGGTACAAAAATTCTTTGAGAAAGGAATTATACAAAAAGTGACATACTGTTCAGGAGAGTTTATTTCAAACTTCTTCTCGAGACAAAAGCCTAATGGCGAGGTTCGAATGATCCTGGATTTAACAATCCTTAATAAAATGGTTGAATATCGACATTTTAAAATGTTCTCGCTAGATACGGCATGAGATCTGATTACGCCAGATGCGTGGATGGCTAGTGTTGATTTACAAGATGCATATTATACGCTTCCCATAAGGGAAAAAGACCGGAAATTTCTTCGGTTTCTTTGCGATAACCAACTCTATGAGTTTACCTTCATGCCGAATGGTTTAGCTTGTGCCCCTCGTTTATTCACTAAACTGCTTAAACCTGTTTTCTCAGTAATGGCGCGGAAGGGTCATATAATGTTTCCATACATGATGATTCCTTTATTTATAGCATCAAACACAAATTGATTGTGGGAATGCAGTTTTGGATTTATGTGCATTACTTACTAAATTGGGGTTTTATGTACATCCACAAAAGTCAGTGTTTAAACCAACAAAACAACTCAAATGTTTTGGGTTTATTCTGGATACACAGTCTCTTACAGTGTCGATAACAGAACAAAAACTAATTAAGTTTATGAATACAGCGACCCAGCTTATTAAGTTACCAAAACCTAAAATTAGACAGGTCGCAGTCCTTATTGGGATAATGATATCGTATGCACCCGCTATTCTATACGGGAACGCCCATATTAAATCTCTAGAAATAGATAAAAATTTAGCGTTAACACGAACTAAAGGGAATTTTGAGCGAAAGATGTTTATTTCACAAGAAGGGCTACAGGATATTGCATGGTGGATGCAGCACATAGCAAATTCACCAAATCCAATCCGCATGGCGGAACCTAATACGGTAATTACTACTGATGCTTCGTTAGAAGGTTGGGGAGCTCATCGAGATGGGGTCACAACAGGAGGTAGATGGCTTGATGATGAAAAATCAGACGATATTAATGCGCTAGAATTGCGTGCTATTTATCTGGGCTTATGTAGTTTAGTAAAGATACATAATTCACAAGTTAGAATACTAACTGATAATACTACTGCCATGGCATATATTCGTAAGATGGGTGGAACCAAATCAAAGCCTAGCAATCAGTTGTCTAAGCTCATTTGGAACTGGGCACAGGCTCAACAAGTCTGGCTGACTGTAGCGCATATTCCAGGGTCACAAAATATACTTGCAGACCATAAAAGTAGAAGTTTCCATGACCATTTAGAATGGTCTCTCTCTACACCTTTGTTTAACTTCATTTGTGAAAAATGGGTACACCTAAAGTTGACTTGTTTGCATCACAAAATAATAACAAATTACCTTGTTATGTTTCTTGGCATCCTGAACCGGAGGCTTGGAAAGTAGATGCATTTGCTATTATCTGGGAAAATAATTATTTTTATATTTTCCCACCGTTTAGCATTATCAGCCGAGTTGTCAGGAAAATCGGTTTGGAAAGGACACATGCTATACTGGTGGTGCCTGACTGGGACACGCAACCTTGGCTGCCAGCAGTTTCACAACTGGCAAAAGAACATATACGATTCCCAAGAAAACTCGGGAATCTAACACACCACGGACCGCTAGTGGTTCACGGCGACGTGTCAACGACTCCCCTATTGGCATTCCTTTTCTAAGGAACCAGCTGCGGCAATTTGGATTGGAAAAAATTACTGAGAATAGGATAGTAGCTGATGCCTGGAGGCCAGGAACTGTCAAAATGTACACATCCTATTTAAAGAAATGGGGTGTACATTGTTTGTTAATGAAAGTTAAGCCAACAAATCCAACAATTTCACAAGTAGCTCGTTTTCTTCGTTCTCTAGAGGATGAAGGACTATCCTTTGGGTCGATCAATGCGGCAAGATGTGCGTTATCAATCATATTACCGAGAATTGATGGCGAAACAGTTGGAAACATTATGTTCTTTGTTATCTACTTCGTTCAATTTATCAAAGGAATCCTCCAAAACCAAAGTATAGTCGGTTTTGGGATGTGTCTATAGTATTTAAGTTGTTTCAGGCTTGGCCTCACAACTCGTGGTTAGATATAAAACAATTAGGTTTTAAGGTTGCGGTCCTGTTATTATTAGTAGCCGGACACAGAGGACAGACGATTGTTACTTTATCTTTAACTGGATTAGAAATAGACAAGAAACAAGCTACGTTTGATTTAGCACAATTGCTTAAATCGAACACGTTAGGTGACCCTTTATCTACGGTTCACTTAGACTGTTTTCCGAGTGATCGGAAATTATGTGTTGTGTCAGCCATACGGGCTTATATATCTAAGACAAAGGATTTACGTGCATCAAAATAACTATTAGTGAGCTTTATAAAGCCACATAAGGCAATTTCACGAGACACCCTTGCCAGATGGACAATTACGGTGTTGAAATTGGCTGGAGTGGATACGGGCGAGTAAATACTCTTCCACTCAACTAGAGGAGCCAGTCTCCAAGGCACCCGGTTGTAGGTATTCTGTGAAAAGAATACTAGCGCATGCAGGCTGGAAGACGGCTAAGTCGTTTGTAAAACATTACAACAAGCGACTAGAAAAGCCTACCGGCATTGCAAAGCGCCTGCTCGCCAACTAACAAGAATAGGTGAGAACAAAAACGTTGAATATTATAATAAGAATGGATGATATTAAGGGATAAAAATGAATTATGTAAAGGTCTCCCTAGCCTGAGGCTAGCCTGAGGCTGTATACCGAGGTAAAATAGTATAGTTATACGAATCTTACCTGGGTATAGATGATGGATAACTGTTGTTTTCCCGAGGTATAAGCCTCGGGTAGACGTGGGCTAGGGCCCACCCACCACGCCCTGCCACGTCTATTCCGTTGGTGTACCATTACGGGAAAATCATAGTATCCATTGTATTGAAAGATCATTTTTATCCTGAATAAGTAGGTTAAAATTGCTGGTACCTCACGTGCTTCCTTCTCCCTAGCCCACGTCTACCCGAGGCTTATACCTCGGGAAAACAACAGTTATCCATCATCTATACCCAGGTAAGATTCGTATAACTATACTATATATATATATATATATATATATATATATATACAGTACCACCTCTTTAAATCGACCGACCATGGGACCGACTTTAAATGGTCCATTTAGCGAGGTGGTTGGTTTAGGGAGATAGAATATCCTTACAATGGTATTGTTAGGACCCAAATAAAACGATCGATATACAGGAGTGGTCGATCTGTGGAGGTGGTCGGTTAGAGAGGTTTTACTGTAGATATAAAGCAACCAACTGAGGGCACACACAAATATATAGGTAATGTTTAATGTATTATGAGGGTATAAAGTCAAGGAAAGGAAGTATTTGATTACATATATATTATTACCTGTAATTCTATGTCCTGCCTCCTGAGCACTCACTTGACCAGTGGCACTTTCACTGGCCCTTGCCGTCCCTACCGGACGTGCCAGCCCTCACTCGCACATGATGATTTTGTTTTGGTGTTTTTTATTGCTAGGGCCAATAATCCCCCAAGCCAGAGATTATACTCATCCCACTCTCGATTATCTCCCTGTGTTCTACCTCTAACTGACTGACTGACTTTGTGGATGGTTCGTAACCTTGACGGTTACAGGCTGCAGGAATGCAGCAATAGAAAACGGCCCCGATAAATTGGTCCGTTTAGGGGATGAAGAGTAAACTTCAGAGGGGGCAGTTGTAGAAAGGGGAAGGGCTTCTTTACAACAATAACGACAAGTCGTTGGAGCGGCACCAGTTCTCTCCATTCCGATTGTAGCTGTGCACTTGTGTCCAGCTGCCGATAGCTTATGAGGAAGGGAGGGGGAAAGAGGGGATCTGCCGCAAGAAGGAAAGCGAAACAGTGAAAAAGGAAAAGAGCCCCACCCAAGCAAACAACTCCCTTGATAAGGGGGTCAAGTAAGCCCAGGAGAAAAAAAAAGAAAGGGTAGTATAAAGGAAAGAGAAATGAGAGGTGAGTCAAAGGGGCATGCCTCATTGCCCTGTGGTGACCAGTTGTCGAGTCAGAGACACGGACGGAGTAAGAGGTAGAAGGTGAAATGCTGGCCAGCTCCCCCTGCAGGAACTTTTTTCTACGTCTATCAAGGAGGAGACTGGCAGCAGAGAGGCGATAGAAGAGGTGTGGACGAGCTGGAGTCTGAACAGCAAGTGGGGTGTTGTGCCTCGATACTGTAGCTGCCTTTTATCTATATGTAGCAACTGCTGGTACTGGAAAGGTTCCCCAGAGGATTGGGTGGAGGGGGTGTGACCCCTTGTAGGAATAGCGATCTGCCCACACCCGCCCATGCTATAGAAAAAAGTTTGTTTTATTTAACGACGCCTCTAGAACACATTGATTTTTATCATCGGCTATTGGACGTCAAACATATGGTCATTCTGACATATTTCCTTGGAGGAAACCTGCTGCCGCCACATAGGCTTCTCTTTCCGATAAGTAGCAAGGAGTATTTTATATGCACTTTCCCACAGACAAGTCAGCACATACCACAGCCTTTGATGAACCAGTTGTGGCCTACTGGGTGGAACGGAAAATAACCCAAACTACAAATGTGTCCACTGAGCAGGATCGATAGGACGACCCACACCTTCAGAGGTGGACACTTTATCACCTGAGCTATGTCCCACTCCCCGCCTATTCCATAGAGGCGGGAAGTCATGTGACACTTTCTGTTTATATTACCCATAACACTGTCGGATTATCAATATGGTCTCAATATATACGTATATACAGTAAAACCTCTCTAGCCGACCACCTCCACAGATCGACCACTCTCCTATATCGATCACTTTATTTGGATCCCAAACGATCGCCCATACAATACCATTGTAATGATAAAATAAACTCTGTAAACCGGCCACCTCCCTAAATGGACCAGTTAAAGTCAGTCCCATGGTCAGTCGATTTAAAACCTCTCTAAATAAATCGACCGACCTTGGGACCGACTTTAACTGCTCCCTTTAGGGAGGTGGCCGGTTTAGAGAGTTAGAATATGGTTACAATGGTATTGTTGGGACCCAGATAAAGCGATCGATATAGGGGAGTGGTCGATCTGTGGAGGTGGTCGGTTAGGGAGGTTTTACTGTATGTATATATGTATATGTATGTGTATATATACATCTGTGTATATATTGTACACGGGTGCTCATTTCGTCAGTCCTACCTCTATAGAATCGACAGGCTGGTCACGTGGGGATGTCACGTGACACACGTTGATGTCGCGTGAACCTAAAGGCGCTTGTCGCCCCACCTGGCGGTCGCCGTGGGAACAAGGCGCGTCTGACTGAGGTGGTGTGAGGTTACAGCAATCAGGCTCCCTCACAGGAGTCGTCTGCGACGCGGCACTGGATTGTGACGCCACAACGCGCTGCGCTCGTCACGTGATCACGGAGCGTCGTGTTACCGGTGTCATGGTATAAAACCCTGGCCCGATCGCAGCCCCTGCCGTGGCTTCTGCGCATGCGCAGTGTTTGTAAACAGGCGCAGCTTGGCTGCAGAACGAATACACACTGCCAGTGTCTATTAAAGATTAATAGAAATGCACAACCCTAACCATATAAATTTAATATAATCTATCCGTCGAATATGTTTTCTATATGTGTACCTAGCAGCTTATTTCTAAGTCGTGTAGCTTTAGAGATATTTCACTTTTTCTGTATGAAGATTGCACTGACACTCAGAATATCCCAACTTTCACTATTTAATCTATTATCTCTGTTTTTAATACTTTCAGCATAAATTGCTCTTAGGTTACATTAAATACTTCAGATCTTCCTCTTCAATTGCGCATTAAGATATTTTGGTGAGAGTGGGAGGGGGAAGTCAACTGTCTTCACGGCAGGGGCTGCGATCGGGCCGGGGTTTTATACCATGACACCGGCACGCCGGCGGAACCATGCCACATCCCGGCGTTGTTTTACTGAAGCGTGACGTCACAACCATCGCCACATTTCATACACAAGCCAGTTGGGAGTCGCTTTACTAAAACTAAAAGGTCAAAGTTACATAGTCTGATGGTTTTTAATTTCTGTCATTATTTTGAGATAAATATGTTATTATTAGTTTGATCGCTATAGTTTACCTGGCAATAGCTTGGTGTAGCTTTTATTATGATTGAACTATGCAGACTCGGATGAATGGTATATATTTGGACTTTTTTAATGCACTAGAATGGTAATCGTACATGCGTGAGTATAATGAAGGCCCTGAGATGCTTAAGCCCTATAGTTCTAGACTTTTATTGTGGGGTGGGCGGGATGGCAGAGTAGAATGTCCATCACTGTCCACCGCCAAGTTGTAGTGGCCGAGTTTGGGTTTTGCTCGCTTTATATAGCAGCTAGCCGGGCCGAAATGTCAAGAGCGCGCCAAATTCCCGTAACTTTGTAACAGATTTTGTCTATCGACGTCATATTTAATTTACATATGCACGTCCGCCATTTCTGCGTGGTTACTCGGCGTAGTTCCAAAAGACCCGCTAGGTGTCGATGTACATATTTTATGTTAAAGTTTGAGTACAGGTGGCGCCACCGGGCGTTTGAATAAGAATCTGACTCCAGCTTGTTCAATTACCCATGTTGCGAGCAACATCGACAATTGGCAACATTTTGGAGATATAGAGATGAAGTGAAAACATGCCAAATTAATTTTGGCATGCATGTACAAATTCTGACCCCATAGGATTCAGTACTAACACTAGTATAGTAGTATTAGTAGTAACACTAACATTAATTGCACCAGTATCTAACTTGGATATCAAGTGATGGGTGCATTGATGCTGAAATACAGAGGAGGATGGCCAAGGCTAGCACATCTTTCGGCTGACTACGCCAGAGACTCTGGAACAACCACCATGTGTCCATGCGGGTCAAAGGCAAGATCTACTGTGCAATCGTGCTATCCACCCTACTATATGGAGCCGAGGCCTGGACAGTCTAGTGACGACAGGTGAAAAGGCTGCATGCCTTCATGATGCAACATCTGCGTTAAATCATGAGGCTAACCTGGAAGACCAAGTGACAGATAAGGAAATACTCGAACCAACTGGGCTGCCCTCTATGGAAGATCTTCTGATCAAAAAGAATCTTCGGTGGACTGGACACCTCATGAGGATGTCAAAGCAGATCCTCTACTCTCAACTGTCTTCTGGGTACAGAAAGAAGAGGGCGCCCTCGTCTCCGGTTCAAGGATACCATCAAGAGAAACCTGAAGCTGGGAGACATTAAGACTGACTCATGGACATCACTCTCACAGCAGAGAGCTAAATGGAGAATCACTCTCACAGCAGAGAGCTAAATGGAGAGCGGCAGTCAAGTAATGAAAGCAGTCTTTGTCGCATCACGACTGACAGCATGATGATGATGATGATGATCTAAGTTGGATATGCAGAATATAATCTGGATAATGTGTTTTGGTGGGTTTCTAAAGAATTGACTAAGTATCGCCCTTCTATGCTGCAGCGAATGCTTAATAAGTGCACCAGTATCTAATTTAGATATATAGAATCAAATCTAATTTTGTATTTTGGTTTTGAAAATTTGGTGCTTCTATCGGACTATGCAGCTTTATCGTCGTAGCAAACCCATACTCAATCCTGCTTAGTCCGATGAAAGAGTCAAATTTCAAATTAATCTAGTAATATACTTCTCTAATGAAAACAATGACAGAAGTTGATAATGAGTGGACTGTGCAACTATCACCAAATTCTAACTAGATATATATACCAAAGACCCTATAATACTAAGATGGCTCACCCAGCCTGTACTGTGTAATCAAAATGATCAAACCCACCACTTGGTGCGCTAGCTGTTCTCTTGGTTAAACAGGTGCTATATTATATGTATAAATGTATATATATGAATGTGAAAGATGTGTGATGTTGGTGATGCTGATGATGATGTGTATTTGTTCATAGCAATTTCATATTGATGTGTATTCATACTTACCTATCTCATGTATAATATAATTGTATGTGTTTACATGTGAAACACCAACCAGCAGCCGGGCTGATCAAACCCACCAGAATGTGGCACTGCAAAATTTACATTACCATGGGAGAGATAGGGAGTGAGCCGTTTAGTATTATTGGGTCTTTGTATATACCAGACAGGATGGTCGAATACTCGGCCTCCCATAGCAAACTGACTTCCCAGTTGCTTTGCTATGGGAGTCAGAAAATTATCTCGCACTGCGGACCAGATGGGATGGCCGAATGAGTTGAGCATCCGTCTCCTGTTTTGGGAGATCGTGGGATCTGAACCAATGGGTTTGTGGATTTGAACCCTGGTGGAGTCAAACCAATGACTTAAAAATTGATACTTGTCGCTTCCTAGACAGGCGCTCGGCATTATTAAGACATGGCATGGATTGGTTGGCTCAGTGTCAGGATAATGTGACTGAGTGGGATATTAGGTCATGGTGCTGGTGGTGGCCTGGTCTTCCAGTGGTGCAGTACTATAAAATCACCATGAGCGCACACTGTCACAAGTCGGCACCCGTCCTGACATGAACTTAGATGTTGCTATGACGTAAAACAACAAACAAACACAACACAAACTAGATATATTAAGTATAAGTATAAGTATAACCCACCTCAAGCTGCCCAATGCACACATTTATGAATGGTTGGAAATCTCCGCAAGAGAGCAGTGCAATCACTGGTAATGGGAGTGGATGGTAGCGCACCGATTCATAATGGGTTTAGCCCCCCCCCCCAGCCCTGACCTCGCACACCCACACACCCACACACCCACACACCCACACACTGCGGCTACATAGCAGGTGTTCTCAACAGTCAATTTGAAACCCCGCCTATGTGTCTGGTGGGGGACAATATTTGGGATATTCTTTCGGAACTTTTTTAATTGGCATAGTAGTGAATACGAGCGGCTGTGCGCGAGTGCGTGAGTGCGTGCGTGTGTGTGTGTCGGTGGGTGGTAGTTGGAGAAGCAGGTGAGCCCAACTTTTTTTTCTTGAAGATTTATAGGCCTACTGCATATCATGGATAAGTCTGAATAGACTTGTTTTCACCATTATACAGTTTGTCGATAGAAAGCCCGAGCTTACACTTTTACCGACCCAAGGGATTTTTAACCTCCCACACCACATCGACATGGTATGAGAGCAACTGGCCTTTGATGACGCTGTAAGTTTTGCACAGTGGTGGAAATACAAATTGGCAGAGGTGGGAACATGGGGAATCGAACCACTGACCTTCAGATTAGGAGTCTGACCTAGAAAAAAGTCAGACACTCTAACCACTCCGCGACAGAAAACACCACAATAAAGTCACTATAAAGTCGCCATGAGTGCACACTGTCACTTGGGATGAGGAAGGGTGAGAGTGGGAGGGGGAAGCCAATATTCTCGTCTATGTCAACCACCCATGCACCCCATCTACCACTATCTACGACTGTTTGTTTGGGGTTTTACATCCTAGCAACATATGAGGTACCATTTCTCCGTGTGTATCTGACATTTCACCTGACGAGGTGAGTACAATGCACTACACTCACCCACTGGAATCGTGCGCCTTATACTTACAATTACCAGACGGGATGGCCGAATGAGTTGAGCGTCCGCCTCATGTTTTGGGAGATCAAGGGATCCGAACATTCATGGGTTTGAACCCTGGTTGAGTCAACCCAGTGACTTAAAAATTGATAATTGTCACTTCCTAGCCAGGTGCTTGACATTATTATGATAGGGCAAGTACTGGTTGGCTCAGTGTCAGGATAATGTGACTGAGCAAGAAATCCGGTCATGGTGCTGGTGGCCTGGTCTTCCAGTGGGGCAGCACTATAAATTCGCCATGAGTGCATACTGTCACTAGTCGGTACCCATCCTGATATGAGCTTAGATATTGCTAGGATGTAAAAACAACAACAAATAAACAAAACTTACGATTACAAACTTCCATGACATACACAGGGCTGGTTCAACACCATACAACGCTCAGCATGAACAGCATCCTGGTCACGGACCCAGTGTTGAGGGAGGTGTTGGGAACATTATGCCGAGAGGGCAACTTGACACCCCCCCCCCCCCCCAAACAAACAAACACTGTAAACCCAACCAGTAGCAGCCAACTAGACCAAAAACCCATCTACAATGGCATGAGCCTGGAAATGATTGTAGTTGGATCCTACTGAGGTACATGATTAATCAATATTAACGTACTTACTAACTCAATAGGCCCCACCTGAGATTACCATGAACGTAAGTTCAATCACAAAGGCCCACCCTACATCCCCCATCACCCTTTCAAAGAGTATGTTACTACTAGAAAGATAATCAGCTATGCCCCACCCCCTACTAACGCCTACCATACTAGTCTAACTTAGTTACCTCCCCGCATATGTTTCTTTTTTTCTTATCTTGTTCTTTAACTATCATTCATGTACCAATCTTTTGCTTATTTTCCTGTAATTGTCTATTTGTATATTGTTGTAGATTTGTTTACTGTGTAGAGGCAATTGTGATTAGGGCTGGAAGACCAGTGCATTAGCACTAACAACATGTTATTCAGAGGAATAAAAACACTTGAACAAAAAAAACCAACACATTTCTGTCATTCTGGGGGCGAAGTGTACTAACCATTGGACTATCTTGGTTCCCCGGTTGCAATCAAAAACTACCCACACCTACTTGAGTATGTGTCATTTCACCTGGTGATGTGAGTGCGCCTCACTACACGCCTACGGCCCTTCCATCTTGCTCATCCCCACTCCTTTATCCAGCATCCTCAAGTCTCAAGTTCTATTGTCCCGAGGGACTAATGCCCGGTTATATCTGCGCCTGGGTAGTGTGACGCGTCTCCGCTAGGGGGCGACTGGGGTAAAGGGGAGGGGGAAGCTTACAGCATTACAGGGCTGTAAAGCTGCATATTCCGATGAAATGATCACTTGCTATCTGGACCGCACTTCGTCCACACCTCTCTCTATCTCCTCTCCGCTGGCCATGCTCCTCCTAGATAATGTCTGAAAAGAGTTCCAGGAGGGGGAGCCCTCCAGCATTTCACTTTCTACTCTTACGGCCGTGTCTTTCACTCGCTGGCTGGTCACAATAGAGCAAATAGACCTGGTCTTTTGACTCAACTCTCCTCATTTCTCTTTCGTATACGGTACCCTTTTTCTTTTCTCCCAGGCTTACTTCTCCCCCTGATCAAGGGAGTTGTTTGCTTGGGTGGCACCCTTTACCTTATCGTTTGTCTCGTTTTGTTCTTTTTGCTGGAACCACTGGACCCACATGTCCCTTCCTCGTAAACCCTTGCTGCAGTCGACTGGATTCGAGTGCTGTGCTACCGCCAGTCTGGAGTGATTCCGGGCCGCCCCAATTATTTGTCGTTTAATTGTTGTAAAGACATCCCCAGCTTCTACAACCATTCCACCAGAAGATTAATCTTCAACCAAAGATTGGACCGATTTATCAGTGCCTCTCTATATTGCAGCACTTCTGCAGCCGGTAACCGTCATAAGGTTACGAACCCCCCCACCCCCCCAGAAGTCGGTGAAATGATCAATTTGTCAAAACCAAAGCACTGGCCTAGATTGGATCCTAAATAGCCCATTTAGATACTGGTGTCGGATGTGTTGGATGTGTCGGATGTGTCGGATGTGTTGGATGTGTTGGATGTGTTGGGTGTGTTGGATGTGTTGGAGGTGTAGATTCAAATCCAGATAAGTACGGGAGGTGCGGGGGTTCGAACCCCCACACAAACCAGTTACAGACCCCCCCCCCCTCCCCCCGCCCTCATAACCAAAAAGTTAAATAAAGGGAACCAATGAGCAATTGGGGAAAGTAATGTCATGGTTTGATGAAAATGGGAAATATTGCGCATAGGGCGGTACTCGAACCTACATCTCTTTGCACTCCGGGGCCAGTGTGCCAACGATTACACCACCCAGGCTCCCCGACTATCAACACACTAACCATGCCTACCTGTTTATGTGGCCACCTGCCCGAGAGGTCATCGCAGACTACTACAGTAATATGATTATTTCAGGTTGTAAACTGGTTCTTAATCATTTTGGAACCCCGCCCTCTAGTTGGACTCCCCCCCCCCCCCCCCCCCCCCCCCCCCCCCATCCCCCAATCATTCAATCCCCCACCGGGCGCGGTGGCCGAATCGGTAGAGCACAGGCCTCGCGTGCGGAAGATCGGGAGTTCGCGAGTTTGGTTCCCGGTCGAGTCAAACCACTGACTTAAAAATTGATACTTGTCACTTCTTAGCCTGGTGCTCGGCATTATTAGTATAGGGTGAGGACTGGTTAGCTCGGTGTCAGGATAATGTGACTGAGTGGGTTATCGGGTCATGGTGCCGGCGGCCTGATTTCCCAGTGGGGCAGCACTATAAAATCGCCATGAGTGCATACTGTCACAAGTCAGTACCCGTCCTGATATGACCCTAGATGTTGCTAGGACGTAAAACAACAACAAACAACAAGCCCAATCCCCCAATTTGGAACCTTCCTCTTCCTCTGTAGTAGCCCCTCCCCCTACTCCCTGCACTTCCCGGAGTAAATCACACGCGCCCCAACCTCACCCCGCCCACCGCACGGTGGGCGGGGTGAGGTTGGGGGGGGGGGGGGGGGGGGGGGGGGGAGCCCTACAAGGGGCTTTGTTGGCGAACGCCACAATGTTCTCATCTACCAACATGACAATTGCAGACTGCAGTTGTGGGAGAATCACCCAACACTTCCGAGATATCAAAGCTGCTCCCCAACCAGCTACTGGTCAAGCCCCTGTCTATGATAGGGTGTTGTGTTTTTGTTCGTTTGTTTGGAGTTTTACATCCTGGCAGCATCTAAGGTCATATCAGGATGTGTACCGATCTGTGACAGTGCACATTCATGGCGACTGTGAACTTTATGAGCCCAGATCAGGTCACCAGCACCATGATTTGATTTCCAATTCAGTCACATTATCCTGATACTGAACTAACCTGTCCTCGTCCTATCCTATTAATGCCGAGCGTCAGGCTAGGTAGCGACAAGTATCAATTGTATGAAGTCAATAGTTAGAGTTGACCGGGATTCATACTCCCGACCTTCCATACGGGACCAGACGGGATGGAATATGAGTTAGAGCGTCCGTCTCCCGTGTTGGTAGATCGTGGGATTGTGAGTTCGAACCCTGGTCAAGTCAAACCAATGACTTACAAAATTGATAATTGTCGCTTCCTAGCCAGGCGCTCGGCATTATTAGGATAGGGCAAGGACTGGTGTGCTCAGTGTCAGGATAATGTGACTTGAGTGGGATATCATGTCATGGTGCTGGTGGCCTGGTCTCCCAGTGGGGCAGCACTATAAAGTCGCCATGAGTGCGCACTGTCACAAGTCGGTGCCTGACCTGATATGGACTTAGATGTTGCTAGGACGTAAAACAACAAACAAACAAACCTTCCATACTGGAAGCCTGTGCTCTAATCGATTCAGGTAATGCGCTGGAGTGGGGAAGTGGGGTGGGGTGGGGGTGAGGGTGGGGTTGGGGGTGGGTGTGGGGGTGTGTGAATAAACAAAGCACACTGCAGCTCTCCACACTGATACACATTCACACAGGAAACTATATTATGTAAAGTTGCATAATCCAATGAAATCATAATATTTTCGAAACAAAAACATAAAATTGTGAATGCGCATCAAAATTCGATGCTTTTCAGCAATGACAATTTCTATTAAATTGACTTAGTATCCCAGGCTTATACAGTGCTCTACGAATGCTGAATAAGTGCACCAGTATCTAAGTTGGATATGCTGAATAAAATCTGGATAAAGTGTTTTGCTGGTTTCACACTTGACTAAATAACCCTGAATTGTTTTTTGTTTGTTTGTTGTTGTTTTACGTCCTAGCAACATCTAAGGTCATATCAGGACGGGTACCGACTTGTGACAGTGCGCACTCATGGTGACTTTATAGTGCTGTCCCACTGGGAAACCAGGCCGCCGGCACCATGACCTGATATCCCACTCAGTCACATTATCCTGACACTGAGCACACCAGTCCTTGCCCTATCCTAATAATGCCGAGCGCCTGGCTAGGAAGCGACAAGTATCAATTTTAAAGTCATTGGTTTGACTCGACCGGGACTCGAACCCACGACCCCACGATCTACCAGCACGGGAGACGGACGCTCCAACCCACTCGGCCACCCCGTCTGGTCACCCTGAATTGAAAAATGGCTGGAAGACCAGTGCTTCGGCACTGACAAAAGACTTATTCAGCGGAATAAACATATTTACCAAAAAAAGTACGCATCTTTAGCCGACTGAACCGTCATCATCATCATCATCATGCTGTCAGTCGTGATGCGACAAAGACTGCTTTCATTACTTGACTGCTGCTCTCCATTTAGCTCTGTGCTGTGAGAATGATGTCCATGAGTCAGTGTTAATGTCTCTCAGCTTCAGGTTTCTCTTGATGGTATCCTTGAACCGGTGACGAGGGCGCCCTCTCTTTCTGTAACCAGAAGACAGTTGAGAATAGAGGATCTGCTTTCGTAGCCTGTCTGATGACATCCTCATTAGGTGTCCAGTCCACCGGAGATTCTTTTTGATCAGAAGATCTTCAATAGAGGGCAGCCCTGTCCTTTTCGAGTATTTCCTTATTTCTCACTTTGCCCTTCCAGGTCAGCCTCATGATTGAACGCAGATGTTGCATCATGAAGGCATGCAGCTTTTTCACCTTATTTCAGGAAAGCTGGCTGCAAAAGTAGTGAAGTGCTGCTGGCTTTTGCAAGTTACCAGTGGCACTCTCTCGGGGAGCAAATAGAGGTTTCACACCAGCAAGAACGTGTCAAGACAGGCGCAAAACTATTTGTCCCTGCAGTGGCTGGTTGGGAGATGTTGGGAGTTTCATACATCAACCGCCCTTAATGCTGCACAGTGACATGGTTTTCTGTTTAGCGTTTGCTCCCTTAGCCTTCGGTTCTGTCAAGAACCTGTACCACAAGGCAGTGGTTTACAACTCTGCAGGGCAGGGGCATCAAACTCCCTGAGGTATTGCAATACCTGCAATACCTTGCTACCTGACTGAACCGTCACTGCGCTTTTAAATGGATAAACTTACCGTCAAAAAGAAAAAAATATGTGCTAGAGCGACATGTGCATATATACATGTAGGGAGACTCCCTCCTCCAAGCCTGATTAAAGAGGAGAGGAGGGGTCGGCAGGTCGGGAGCATTTGCTATTGCAGAGATCAGGGCCTTTAAGCGCACGGACGCTTGGCATCTGCACGTTACTCTAGTTTAGTGGAAGTAGTTAGAGATGGGTAAAGTGTGCATGGTGAGGCTTACTGTGCAGATCCCTGGTGATCGCGATATCTGCAAGAGGCCTTAAATACGAATGATTTACGACACCCGAAAGCCAGCACGAAGCGCGACAGCTTCCAGTTGGGTGTAATGAGGGGGGGGGGGGGGGAGAGGCTGGGATGGGAACCAGGGTGGTGTAGTGAGTGTGGGGGCAGGGAACCAGTGGGGTGTAGTGAGTGGGGACAGGCTGGGATGGGAACCAGCGGGTTGTAGTGAGTGGGGACAGGCCCTCATGGGAACCCGCAGAGTGTAGTGAGTGGGCGCAGGGTAGGATGGGAAACCATCATGGTGTAGTGAGTGGGGTCAGGCTGGGATGGGAACCAGCGGGTTGTAGTGAGTGGGGGCAGGCTGGGATGGGAACCAGTGGAGTGTAGTGAGCGGGGGCAGGCTGGGATGGGAAACCAGCGTGGTGTAGTGAGTGGGGACAGGCTGGGATGGGAACCAGCAGGGTGTAGTGAGTGGGGACAGGCTGGGATGGGAACCAGTGGGTTGTTGTAGAGAGTAGGGTCAGGCTGTGATGGGAACCAGCAGAGTGTAGTGAGTGGGGGCATGCTGGGCACCAGCGTGGTGTAGTGAGTGGGGACAGGCTGGGATGGGAGCCAGCGGAGTGTAGTGAGTGGGGATAGGCTGTGGTGGGAACCAGCGGGGTGTATGTAGTGAGTGGAGGCAGGCTGGGATGGGAACCAGCAGGGTGTAGTGAGTGGGGGAAGGCTGGGATGGGAGTGAGTGGGGGCAGGCTGAGATCAGACCCAAAAGGGTTGTAGTGAGTGGGGGCAGGCTGGTATTGGAACCAGCGTGCTGTACTGAGGGGGGACAGGCTGGGAACCAGCGGGCTGTACTGAGGGCAAGGGGGGAGGGCAGGCTGGGAACCATCAGGCTGTACTGTGGGGGGTGGGGGGGGAGGCAGGCTGCTCTGACTGTGGGTCACCAGCCACCAGCAACACCTTTGGCGGACATCAGCAAACATGACATTTACTTCTGTGAACCCCCCCCCCCCCCACACACCCCTCTGGCAACACGAGGCTGCTGCCACTGAGCATGCGTGAACTGCATTAAGAAAGACACGTGATCAAATGTGCACCTTGAGTGCTTGTCACCATGAATAGCTCCTGATACCTTCACACCTTCCTTCTCCGGTAACAAGAAATATATATTTTCTTGGCATGTTGAAAATGGTAAGAACCAAGCTACACTTCACAATACTTCACAAGGACTTCAACATACCCAGTTTCTCCAGACACCGTAGCAATTGGCACTGGTTCAGCAGATGGCTTTGGTGAAACCTAAACAGTCAACTTTTGTTATAAATGTCTGGTTTTCATCGGATTGAAGTTGCATAATCCGACGGTTTGGAGGTGTGTTTTTTTTGGTAAACTATTTATTCATCTGAATATGACATTTGTCAGCGCCAAGCAATGGTTTTCCAGCCATCTTACTATTAGAATTGACAGTGTATATAATCTAAGCTTGATCAGTACTGTATTAGTTACAGCACTGATCATGTAGAATTAAGGGAGTGGCTCCTGCTGTATAATGTACATCACCAGTGACTGTAGTTCATGCAAAAATGGGGAGCAGCGCCGAGTAGAAAATGCATACTAAGGGAAACTGAAACAATCTTTGAGGGTTAAACTTTTTCAGTTATAAAACATGGTAAGTTTATAGTTGACAAGATATTTTGTCTGTCTTATATAATTTTCAATGTGTTTAAAACAAGTTGATCTGTCAATTAATATAGATATAATAATATAAATATAGGCTGTGCTCATAAGGAAGGAGACATGAGAACCTGGTATGGAAGGAAGCCATGTTTATTGTGGCTCTGGCCGAGCAATAATGCCCTGCCGAATACAAAGCAACAAATCTTGGCGAATGTAGTTGATCCAGCACATTTGCAATGCCCGGAAGTGCTCATGTGGATGGAGGCGCCACCAGGGCTAACATAGCAAGCCCGCAGCACCGACCACTCGGTGCTCCCGGCCTGTACACAGTATCAATAAAATTACATATTTTAATAATCAAAACCAGGCACACCGCCCAATCGTATTCATATAATATATTATATCTCACATATATATATGTATATTTTACCTCGGTATACAGCCTCAGGCTAGCCTCAGGCTAGGGAGAAGGAAGCACGTGAGGTACCAGCAATTAGCATATACAAACTCGACGACTAGGATTAACGTGTCGTTGTGTTTGCTTCCGGCAAATTTATCCTGCATACAAGCAATACCAGTAATACAATAGAAACTGTGTTTAGACTTAATTATGATGCATTGAGTAAACACATAATGGAAAGTTCAGAACTTTCTTTGGTCCTTTTTGGACTAGTTTCATCGTTTATAAAAAACCAAGGATAGAACGCTCTAGATTCCTTCTCGAAGGAACGAAACCGATTCTTAGCGGTTCTGTCAACACCCGTGTGAACATGGGTAGAGATGTGGGCTTTGCCTCATCTCCTGTGGAAATTCTCTCGGACTCTAATAGAGAGTAATGTTGGAGATGCTCCTGGTTTTCTTTTATAGACTCCCCTAGACAAAACTTTTTCAGGCGTTTCTCCGAGTTTCGTAGCATTTTCTCCAACTTGTTGACGTAGTAGTCACAGGTGGGAGAAGTGTGCGGAACAGAGGGATGGGCGGGACGATACACTGGTCCCGACCCCGCGTACGGTTTGGGCTTGACCCACAATCCACGCACAAATTTAGCTTATTACGCCTGTGTTATAACGGTATAAACACGTTCTCTAACACCACTAGATGTCCAAATGAGTTTGAAACAACCATATTGTGACATATATATATACCGGGACTGACCAAAAATCTTTGTTTCAGTTCCCGATAGCCACGAAGCGGAGTAAGCGGTTTGGACGAGGAGTACAACTCCTCACCCGTATTGTCGGCAGTGCTTTCGACACAGCCCGGGGCGCATATTCTCTCCGAGGCGGATGAGGACATAGTGCCTGACGGCGCCGCGGCTCAAAATTGGGAGACTCGGTTTGTGGCGATGGAGAGTCATATTATGTCTCTCAAACCACCGGTGTCTCGTAAACGGCGAATGCCGAGTGTCCAAGATGAATCGTCATTTGAGGATTTCTCGGAGACAGACTCAGCGATGGAGCTTAAGGCTCCTCCTCCTCCTTCTCCTAAACGGAGGAAGAAGAAGAAACATATCATTTCTTCTGGTGATGATTTCACCAAAGAACGGGGGAAGACTGGACTTCGCAAAAAGCGGAAGACCAAGTCCAAGAAGAAGAAGAAGAAGAAGAGGAAAGATTCTTCTTCTTCCGATTCTTCCACAGATTTCACTTCCACGGAATCAGACTCAGACACACAATATGAAGGTGTCTATGCTGCCATTGGTGGCAAAGTGGATAAGAAAGTGGAGAAGCCAAAGGCTAAGCGTGTTAAAACCACTACGCTTATGCGCGAGACCATTAATGGCCATTTCCGCACGTTTAAACCGGCGGAAATTATCTCCAAGTTAGGAGATGAATTAACAGGCATTAAAGGTGTTCCCAATTCCATCATAAAGGAGATGGATCGAGATGTCAATATGACGGATGACCGTAAGAGATTTGAGGGTGTGTTGCACACAGTGCATAAGGCGGTGCTTGGTACCCTAACAGCTATTGCTCCTGTGGCAAATAGAATGCAAAGAGAAAATAAGTTCTCGTCTTTGGCTAAAATGATTGACAAAGGAATTGCATTGTTAGCGGCGGCAGGTAATTACCTGTCGTACCGAAGATATGAAAATGTCTTCAAGTCGGTTTGCACAGATGCTGGCAAAGAAGTGGCTCGCTCAAAGAAGATTACGGATAATGATGGGAAAGAGTTTACGCTCTTTCTCGCTCCAGAGCCGATTAAAGGGAAACCTTTAGATAACACGAAAATGTTTGGTGGTCAACTACAATACCTCTATAAAGAGGTAGAAACTGCAGCCAAGAGTGGCAAAAACATGGATGGCAAGAAGAAACAGGAAACTCCTCGTTTCAAAAGGTCACGAGGGGATTTTCGTCCACGACGGTTCACCAGGGGAACCAGACCTGGCTCAAACTTCGGTCAAGCTTTTCGGGGCCGGGTGCTCGCTCAGGCTGGACCGACAACACCGCACAGCCACTAGGCCGAGGCGTCAACTCGCCGAGACCCTTCCCCAGGGGCGGGTCCAAGTAGAGGTCAAAACACAGACGTTACAAGTCCTTGCAGCCTCTAAAACCACACAAACTGTAAGCAACTTTGTGGCTGGTAATATTAATAATCATATTTCTGAGTGGCACAAAATTACTAGTGACCAAGAAATTTTACAAATAGTTAGGGGTGTTCGCATTCCCTTCACACAAATTCCGGTACAAGGCAGGATACCTTTTCCTTATAACATTGAACCGGTTGAACGAGAGGCACTAACTAAACAGGTACAAAAATTCTTTGAGAAAGGAATTATACAAAAAGTGACATACTGTTCAGGAGAGTTTATTTCAAACATCTTCTCGAGACCAAAGACTAATGGGGAGGTTCGAATGATCCTGGATTTAACAATTCTTAATAAAATGGTTGAATATCAACATTTTAAAATGTTTTCGCTAGATACGGCACGAGATCTGATTACGCCAGATGCGTGGATGGCTAGTGTTGATTTACAAGATGCATATTATACGCTTCCCATAAGGGAAAAAGACCGGAAATTTCTTCGGTTTCTTTGGGATAACCAACTCTATGAGTTTACCTGCATGCCGAATGGTTTAGCTTGTGCCCCTCGTTTATTCACTAAGCTGCTTAAACCTGTTTCTCAGTAATGGCGCGGAAGGGTCACATAATGTTTCCATACATAGATGATTCCTTTATTATAGCATCAACACAAATTGATTGTGTGAATGCAGTTTTGGATTTATGTGCATTACTCACTAAACTGGGGTTTTATGTATATCCACAAAAGTCAGTGCTTAAACCAACAAAACAACTCAAATGTTTAGGGTTTATTCTGGATACACAGTCTCTTACAGTGTCGATAACAGAACAAAAACTAATTAAGTTTATGAATACAGCGACCCAGCTTATTAAGTTACCAAAACCTAAAATTAGACAGGTCGCAGTCCATATTGGGATAATGATATCGTATGCACCCGCTATTCTATACGGGAAGGCCCATATTAAATCTCTAGAAATAGATAAAAATTTAGCGTTAACACGAACTAAAGGCAATTTTGAGCGAAAAATGTTTATTTCGCAAGAAGGGTTACAGGATATTGGATGGTGGATGCAACATATAGCAAGTTCACCAAATCCAAACCGCATGGCGGAACCTAATACAGTAATTACTACTGATGCTTCGTTAGAAGGTTGGGGAGCTCATCGAGATGGGGTCACAACAGGAGGTAGATGGCTTGATGATGAAAAATCAGACCATATTAATGCACTAGAACTGCGTGCTATTTATCTGGGCTTATGTAGTTTAGTAAAGATACATAAATCACAAGTTAGAATACTAACTGATAATACTACTGCCATGGCATATATTCGTAACATGGGTGGAACCAAATCAAAGCCCTGCAATCAGTTGTCTAAACTGATTTGGAACTGGGCACAGGCTCAACAAGTCTGGCTGACTGTAGCGCATATTCCAGGGTCACAAAATACACTTGCAGACCATAAAAGTAGAAATGTCCATGACCATTTAGAATGGTCTCTCTCTACACCTTTGTTTAACTTCATTTGTGAAAAATGGGGTACACCTAAAGTTGACTTGTTTGCATCACGAAATAATAACAAATTACCTTGTTATATTTGTTGACATCCTGAACCGGAGGCTTGGAAAGTAGATCCATTTGCTATTACCTGGGAAAATAATTATTTTTATATTTTCCCACCGTTTAGCATTATCAGCCGAGTTGTGAGGAAAATCGGCTTGGAAGGGACACATGCTATACTGGTGGTGCCCGATTGGGACATGCAACCTTGGCTGCCAGCAGTTTCACAACTGGCAAAAGAACATATACGATTCCCAAGAAAACTTGGGAATCTGACGCACCACGGACCGCTAGTGGTTCACGGTGACGTGTCAACGACGCCCCTATTGGCATTCCTTTTCTAAGGAAACAGCTGCAGCAATTTGGATTGGACAAAATTACTGAGAATAGGATAGTATCTGATGCCTGGAGGCCAGGAACGGTCAAAATGTACACAACCTATTTAAAGAAATGTGGTGTACATTGTTTGTTAATGAAAGTCAAGCCAACAAATCCAACAATTTCCCAAGTAGCTCGTTTTCTTCGTTCTCTAGAGGATGAAGGACTATCCTTTGGGTCGATCAATGCGGCAAGATGTGCATTATCAATCATATTACCTAGAATTGATGGCGAAACAGTTGGAAAACATTATGTCCTTTGTTATCTACTTCGGTCAATTTATCAAAGGAATCCTCCAAAACCAAAGTATAGTCGGTTTTGGGATGTTTCAATAGTATTTAAGTTGTTTCAGGCTTGGCCTCACAACTCGTGGTTAGATATCAAACAATTAGGTTTTAAGGTCGCGGTCCTGTTATTATTAGTAACGGGACACAGAGGACAGATGATTGTTGCTTTATCCTTAACTGGATTAGAAATAGACAAGAAACAAGCTACGTTTGATTTAGCACAATTGCTCAAATCGAACACGTTAGGTGACCCTTTATCTATGGTTCACTTAAGCCGTGTTCACACGGGGAATGTAAATCGATTCGTAGAAAGCGACTTGCCTAGTTCGCCTCACATTTCCCGTGTGAACGGACGTCTGAGGCGTTAAAGAAATGGGGTGTACATTGTTTGTTAATGAAAGTCAAGCCAACAAATCCAACAATTTCACAAGTAGCTCGTTTTCTTCGTTCTCTAGAGGATGAAGGACTATCCTTTAGGTCGATCAATGCGGCAAGATGTGCGTTATCAATCATATTACCTAGAATTGATGGCGAAACAGTTGGAAAACATTATGTCCTTTGTTATCTACTTCGGTCAATTTATCAAAGGAATCCTCCAAAACCAAAGTATAGTCGGTTTTGGGATGTTTCTATAGTATTTAAGTTGTTTCAGGCTTGGCCTCACAACTCGTGGTTAGATATAAAACAATTAGGTTTTAAGGTCACGGTCCTGTTATTATTAGTAACGGGACACAGAGGACAGACGATTGTTGCTTTATCCTTAACTGGATTAGAAATAGACAAGAAACAAGCTACGTTTGATTTAGCACAATTGCTCAAATCGAACACGTTAGGTGACCCTTTTTCTATGGTTCACTTAGACTGCTTTCCGAATGATCGGAAATTATGTGTTATGTCAGCCATACGGGCTTATATATCTAAGACAAAGGATTTACCTGCATCACAACAACTATTAGTGAGCTTTATAAGCAATTTCACGAGACACCCTTGCCAGATGGACAATTACGGTGTTGAAATTGGCTGGAATGGATACGGGCAAATACTCTTCCCACTCAACTAGAGGTGCCATGGTCTCCAAGGCACGGTTGCTAGGTATTTCTGTGAAAAGAATACTAGCGCACGCAGGCTGGAAGACGGCTAAGTCGTTTGCAAAACATTACAACAAACGACTAGAAAAGCCTACCGGCATTGCAAAGCGCCTGCTCGCCAACTAACAAGAATAGGTGAGAACAAAAACTTGAATATTATAATAAGAATGGATGATATTAAGGATAAAAATGAATTATGTAAAAGTCTCCCTAGCCTGAGGCTAGCCTGAGGCTGTATACCGAGGTAAAATAGTATAGTTATACGAATCTTACCTGGGTATAGATGATGGATAACTGTTGTTTTCCCAAGGTATAAGCCTCGGGTAGACGTCGGCTAGGGCCCACCCACCACGCCCTGCCACGTCTATCCCGTTGGTGTACCATTACGGGAAAATCATAGTATCCATTGTATTGAAAGATCATTTTTATCCTGAATAAGTAGGTTAAAATTGCTGGTACCTCACGTGCTTCCTTCTCCCTAGCCCACGTCTACCCGAGGCTTATACCTCGGGAAAACAACAGTTATCCATCATCTATACCCAGGTAAGATTCGTATAACTATACTATATATGATCTATAATGAATTATGGGATTATATACAAAGTACATGTCACCTCCCAGTAAATCCAAACCCTCTACTCTTCTGGTACCGCAGATCCATATATTAGTTCCTAATTCCCCAACTGGTGCCACCTATGATTGATCAACCATGTTATATATCATCATCATCATCATCATGCTGTCGGTCACAATGCGACAAAGATTGCTTTCATTTCTTTACCGCCGCTCTCCATTTAGCTCTCTGCTGTGCAAGTGATGTCCATGAGTCGGTCCTAATGTCTCTCAGCTTCAGGTTTCTCTTGATAGTATCCTTGAACCGGAGACAAGAGCGTCCTCTCTTTCTCTGACCAGAAGACAATTGAGAATAGAGGATCTGCCTTAGTAGCCTAATTTCGTGTGGTTGTGCATTTCATAAAAGCTGCTTGCAAAGTGTTGAAGTGCTGCTGGCTTTTGCAAGTTACTAGCAGCACTCTCTCTGGGAGCAAATAGAGGTCTCACACCGGCAAGAACACGTCAAGACAGGCGCAAACTATTTGTCCCTGCAGTGGGTGGCCGGGAGATGTTGGGAGTTCCATTCATCACTGCCCTTAATGCTGCCACGGAAGCATGTTTTTCTGTTAGGGTTTGCTCCTTAAAGGCCCAGTCAGACCTTACCGGACTGAGTACCGGACACCACCGGACAAAGAATTTTCTAGTCCGTTGGTGTCCGGTATCAAAATGGACCGAAATGTGTCGAAATATTGCGCTTTCAACGGACAAGGAACGGTCAACCGACAGGCGAAAACTGAATGTCAAATGGACGGACTGGACACCAACTGGACACCAACCGGACACCAACCGGACACCAACCGGCCACAAACCGGACACCAACCAGACACCAACCGGACACCTACCGGACTGATCACGGACACACCGAAAACAGATACAAAACCGACGGACCGAATTCCCGCAGCACCGTCAACGGACTCTTCAGGATACAAACCGGACACCTAACGGATGGGTAATGGACATGAACCGGACAAAACAGACTAAAGGGACTTAAACCGGACATCAACCATACACATCATTCCGGCGGTGTCCGGTACAAGTTTTGTGCATGTTCAAAACTTGTGCTGGACACCGCCGGACACCGCCGGACAGATTATGGACAGGCCGGATGCCAACCATATATAAACTGTACATTGCCGTATTTCACCGGACAGTGTCCGGTTTCTGTCTGTTTCTCCAATCCAGTAAGGTCTGACTGGGGCTTTAGCTTTTGGTGCTATCAAGAATCTGTAACCACAAGGCAGTGGTTTATAACTTTGCAAGGCAGGGGCGTCAAACTCCCTGAGGTATTTTAGTAGATAGGTACTGCAATACCCGCATACCGTGTATATATATTATGTATCATCTATATTTGGTCCATTGTTATAATGTACATTCCGCATACCCACATACCATATATATATATATCATGTATAGTTGGTACATTGTTCTAATGTACATTCCTTTAGTTTGGAATAACTGATTAAAAATGGCTAACTTTGGGGATATTGGAAGTAGGAAAATGCTAAATAAATTGTTAGCATGCAGACCGAAATGTTGGACATCACAAGGGGAATGGAAGGGAGGTGGAGGGGTTAGTGTGTGTGTGTGAGTGTGTGGGTGTGTGTGAGTGCATTGTCACACTGATATCGCTCCTGCCACTCCGGGAGACAAAGATGAACGTACACGAGATGTGTTTCATGTCGGTCTAGGATCAGGACCCCCACCTCCCCTTCCCCACCTCCCCATCCCCACCTCCCCATCCCCACCTCCACCTCCACCTCCCACCACCTCCAGTGCCTGTAGCGGCACTCCCGAGACTGTAAGGAGGGTGGGTGGTTGGTTGGTTGGGGGGGGGGGGAGGGAGATTGGAGGAAGGAGGTGGAGGTATGGGGGGGGGGGGTGTTCACCCTGTGCGACCTGGGCCCGACTTACCAACTGTTCCAGGTCAAGTTCCACAACTGTGGACTAGATAGTGTCGTCTTGTAAACAAAGTGCTGGAAGAGGGAACGGGTTGAAAATGAAAGTTTGGGGAAATTACTTGAAATTGTAACACCCAGTGTTAGACATCAATGAGGACACACTAAGGGAACGCAAATAAGCAGATTCACAAATCGGTGCAAAAAAAAAAAAAAAATTGTTTAGGGGAGATTCAACTGCAAAATTTAACAAATGTAGACACACCGATGATGGAACATACTAACAGGTCAAACATCGATATAGGAATGGAGTGGTTTATTGTGGAATCCTGCACTGACTCTCAGTGCTACATGGCAATGCCAATGCAATTCTCTAAATACAGTTCTGAGCAGCACTGACCCCCCCCTCCACCCACCCCCACCCACCTCCACCCAGCTCCACCCAGTTGAAATTCTACATACAGTATAACCCCGTTAAAGCAAAGTTGAAGGGTCCCTAGAAATTTGTTTGGATTAAACGATCATTGGTTTAACCGAGCTTTGGCTTAGACTTTGACCTGTCTTTGGCAAAAACACGGGTGCATTATGAATGTAATATACAATGTATGTGGACACATTGATTATTGTTTTCTTATGTATATAATCATGTTTTAGAAAAGAGCTCTTCATATATGTATACATATGAGGAGCTCTTTATACAGTATAACCGCATTAAACCAAGCTTGGTTAATTAACCCAAACGATTGATTAATCCAAACTTTTTTCGGCGGCCTGGCAAAATACTACCATTTATCACATAAAAAAGTTGGTGGGGTCTCAGATGACCTTATAACCTCATGAAAGTTTGGTTTAATCATACTGGAAGTGGCCTGGGGTCCGACAATTTTGTTTGGAATAACCGATAGTTTGGATTAACCGACTTTGGTTTAAGTGCCTGTCACACCTTACCGGATTGAGTACCGGACACCACCGGACACAGAATTGTCTAGTTCGGTGCTCTCCGGTGACAAAAAGTATCGAAATGTACTGAAATGGAGCGAAATTGGGTCAATTGCCACCGGGCGACCAGACAAGTACCATACATGTACCGTACATGTACCGGATGAGAACCGGACGAGAACCGGACACATAACGGATGGGTACCAGGCATGTACTGGACAAAACGGACAAACCGGACACCAACCGGACACCAACCAATGGGTACCAGACATGTACGGATGGGTAACGGACATACCGGACACCAACCTGACACGTCAGTCTGGCGGTGTCCGGTAGAAGTTTTGTGCATGTTCAAAACTTGTACCGGACAAAGCCGGACACCACCGGACGCACCGGATTAGTACCGGACATGTACCGGACATTGCCGTATTTCACCGGACGGTGTCCGGTACCCCAGTCCGGTAAGGTGTGACTGTGCCTTTAACCAACTTTTTTATATGATAAATGGTAGTATTTTGCCGGGCCGCTGAAAAAAGTTTGGATTAACCGATCGTTTGGTTTAACCAAGCTTGGTTTAACGGGGTAACTTATACCATACACAGGCAAGCGTCAGTAGGTAGATGGGAGCCAAGATAACCTAACGGTTAGGACGTCCGCCCACAAATGGAAATGGAATGTGGGTTGAAGTGATTCGAAACAGCAGTGATAAATAAGGGAACTGAACTTAGATGGATCATGACGAAGAGGTACACATTGAAACAGCGCAAGGCACTGAGGTAAAGTTACATGGTTCATTTCTAGGAAGATTCCATTTTGGTACATTTGTACTTGTTTGCTGAGTGGTTAATTTGACATGTGTATGAGGAGTAAGATAATGAATCACCCGGTGATTTCAAATGTGATCAGAATTTTTTAGAAGGGAGGTGGGTGGGAAAAGGTCACATGAAATGAAGTCCAGAATGGAGTGGTGGACTAGAGTGAATGAGTCTGGGTAGATAAGGGACGAGCCACCATCGGGTGGAGGTGGATGTAGGGGTGGGTGGTGGGTGGGTGGGTTTGACAATTGGAGAGCAACAAGGGTGGGGAGAGGTGGGGGAGAGGTGGGGACGGGTGGGGAGGGGTGGGGAGGTGGGGTAGAACTGTTGTCTGGTAGTTGGAGTGTCACACAAAGGGCACACTGGTGTCTGAGCCTTTTGTGGTGTCTATAGATAAGGTTTATGGTCAGCCAGGGGTGGGGGTGAGGGTGGGTGGCTGTGTCTGTAGGCCCAATGGACGTGAGTGGAACATTCACTTAACTCTGCTCAAATTATTGTGGGAAATTGCAGTGAAATACTTCTAAGGCATTCTGCAAGAGCGGGACCCCAGTGTGTGCTGGGAAATATTAGCCAGTTGCAGTGAAACCCTATTATAACGCATCGTTGGGATCCATAAAATGTCATCGCGAAAACAGCGGGCGTCGCGGTAAATCGGGGTTCATTTTCATTGACCTTTGAATTAAGGAATTCTGGGTTCAATGAATCATCGTGTTATATCAGAATTCATGTTAAGTTGGGGCGCATTATAACAGGAGGGGGACCAGACGGGATGGCCGAATGAGTTAGAGCGTCAGTCTCCCGTGTTGGTAGATCATGGGGTCATGGGTTCGAACCCTGGTTGAGTCAAACCACTGACTTAAAAATTGATACCTGTCACTTCCTAGCCTGGCGCTCGGCATTATTAGGATAGGGCAAGGACTGGTTGGCTCAGTGTCAGGATAATGTTACTGAGTGGGATATCAGGTCATGGTGCTGGTGGCCTGGTCTTCCAGTGGGGCAGCAATATAAAGTCACCATGAGTGTGCACTGTCACAAGTCGGTACCCGTCCTGATATGACCTTAGATGTTGCTAGGACGGAAACCAACAAACAAACAAATTATAACAGGGATTCACTGTACTTGCAGTTGCGCAATCCGATTATTTTTTAGTTTCTACCTTGTGTTTTTATAGATAAATACCGTAGGTGTTTGTGAGTTTATAGATATAATGAAGTACTCTGCAGAAGTGTATGTACTGCTACAGTACATACAGGAAGTGGTGTTTTATTTAATTTAGAATAATTGTCAGCCCAATTTCGCTGCAACACAATTCGGAAACAATTTGCAGGGCAAGAAGTCTACTAAATTTAACCATGCGGAACCATGTGTTTATGGGTTCAAAGTGCCCTTATCAGAATGGGTGACCGAATGAGTAGAGCGTCCGTCTCCTCTTTTGGGAGATCGGGAGATCCGAACCCATGAGTTTTGGGGTTCAAATCCTGGTCGAGTCAAACCAATGACTTAAAAATTGATACTTCCTAGCCAGGCGCTCAGCATTATTAGGATAGGGCAAGGACTGGTTGGCTCAGTGTCAGAATTATCTGAATGAGTGGGATATTGGGTCATGGTGCTGGTGGCCTGGTTTCCCAGTGGGGCAGCACTATAAAGTTGCCATCAGTGCGCACTGTCACAAGTCGGTACCCGTCCTGATATGACCAACAAACAAATAAAGTGCCCTTAAGGTTTTATGCCTATTCTGACTGATAAGGCTGGGATTGACAAAACGATAATATACATTTATTGGGTGCAAATATTTATTTAGCTGAGTAATTCTTTTCTTTTTTTCCCCAGCGACAATGCACTGATCTCCTGGATATATAGGTAAGTACACAGATATAGGTTAGAATATTGGCCTCTTGAAACAAAAGTGACAGAATCTAGTTTCACACAGTAAATATAATCATAATACTGTCGTGGGAGGTGTTTTTGCAAATATGGGAAACATTTGCATTTGGAACAGGATTCAATGTTACATTGTTTGTCATTCTGGGACTAGTGTCCTAGTCATTAGACTATTTAGGCTGCGTGATGCGGTCACCCTATCCACACCTGCCTGTCTATGTCCTCCTTGTGTGAGTGGTCAGTGCAGACTACTACACTAGTAATATCAGTTGCTTCTTTGGAGGGAGCAAAGATTCGCCTAAGAACTGAAAGCTGCATACAACCATCACATTTCTTTTTTGAAATAAAAGAAATTGTGATAAATTTATTTACCCTGCTCATAGCAGATAAGTGTGCTAACACTTGTTTTCACCACTGGGCAGCACTAATTCAATTTGATTTAAATCTTTTGAATTTTATTCTAGTAATAATTTTGTTTTCCTTGATTCTAGTTTATGGCTTGTAACTCTTTGTAGATAGCAAACAGTCTAGATGAGTGGTTTGAGCATAAGATATCGATGTATAAGTGACCCTCTAATTGAGAAATAGCTGTGCTGTCATTGTCATCAATCCCTTAACTGCGAGCGTTGTTTTTTAATTTCTTTTAAATGTTTTTAATATTTTTTTATTGAGGCTGTATTTATACTGTCCATAGCATTTAAGCCCGGCTACACGGGCTTGTTTTCAATGCTGGCCAGTTGTAGTATTGGTGTTATCTTACCATACAGTAGCTGCTGATAAGTAATTTGATTGCCTGTATTTCAGTAGCAGATAGATAGTTGGTTGGTATGGTTAGTAGCCTATGTTAGTTTTTTTTGGATTTTCTTGGCATATATGTATTTTATTTTGTTCTACTCTTATTACCACACTAGCTTACTCCTATTTATATATCATAGGCTTGGTAGGGCACCACGGATCACTTTGCAACCAGTTTACATCAGTTTGCCCTGTTCTCCACTGCCCTCTGGGACTTGGCGAACTCCAAGCCTATCCATTCCCCGATGTTGTCTTCCCACCGCTTCCTTTGGCCACTTTGTCTTCTTCCCCTTTTATCGAGTCCGGTGGCCTAAGCGGTAGAGTGCGGGCCTCACATGCGGAAGGTTGGGAGTTCAGTTCCCGGTCGAGTCAAACCAATGACTTTAAAATTGATACCTGTCACTTCCTAGCCTGGCGCTCGGCATTAATAGGATAGGGCAAGCACTGGTTGGCTCAGTGTCAGAATAATGTGACTGAGAGGGAAATCAGGTCATGGTGCCGGCGGCCTGATTTCCCAGTGGGGCAGCACTATGAAGTCGCCATGAGTGCGCACTGTCACAAGTCGGTACCCGTCCTGATATGACCTTAGATGTTGCTAAGACGTAAAGCAAACAAAAAAACAAATCTTCCCCTTTTCCTGTACCTGGCAAGGTTTTGGCCAGACTTGATGAATGTGAAATCTGACCATACCAGTACTGGAGTTTGTGTTTCTTTAAAATCATCAGGAAACTGCAGTTTGCAGGTCAGATCTTCGTGTGGTCCAATTGTCTACTAGATTTTGGAACAGACTTTGTCGTTGGTAACATGTTCTTTGTAAGAGATGTGTAGTATCTTCTTACTCATTTCCATGGTTTGTATTCTAGATGAAGTAAATTGCTTAGCGGTGTGTGCGAGGGCGGTGTGGGTATTAATTATGATGTGACTGTAGAACTCTTGGTTGGTTGTTGGAGTTTTACGTCCTGGCAACATCTAAGGTCATATTAGGACGGTACAGACTTGTGATAGTGCGCACTCATGGTGACTTTATAGTGCTGCTTCACCAGCACCATGGCCTGATATCCCACTCAGTCACATTATCGTGACACTGAACTAACCAGTCCTTACCCATGCCCTATCCTAATAATGCCGAGCAGCTGGCTAGGAAGTAGATAAAAGATTCACCATGTACTTGTAGTACAGGGGTGAAAACCAACCCATTAGAAAAGCTGGCGAAGAATTTTGACATGCTGGGGAAATTAATTGAGTGAATAATATCTTAATTTAAGAAGCAATATTTATTCTTGATGTATCTCTTCATATTCACCCGCTAGTTTTGAGTTGGAAAATATAATAAACATATACTCTAATACAATTTAAAAGTGAAATCGCTGGCGTTTTATCGCCGCCATCTTGTCTTTTTGTATTCTCTCTGATTTCACCAACTCTGCACCGATATATGTAGCCATTTGATCCTGGAACGAGAGTTTCTACTTGTAGTTCCATACTAAAGCTATTTTCGCCCGTATTTACACTACGTTGTCATTCACCCCTGTACTGTGTCAGTACGGGGTGAATCTTGTATCTAGCTAGGAAGATGCAAGTATCAATTTGTTATGTCATTGGTTTGACTCGACCCGGGTTCGAACCCGTGGGTTCGAATCCCGCGATCTACCAAAACGGGAGAAGGACGCTCAACTCAACTCATTCGGCCATCCCGTCTGGTCAAAACTGTAGAAGAAGTAACATTGCTATGGGTCAGGCAGGTGGGTGGCGGTTTGTGGTTGGTGAGGGTGTGTGTGTGGGGGGGGGGGGGGGGTGTAGGCTCAATGATGTGTAAGTGGGAGGATTGGTGTCTGTGTGTGTGGGGGGGGGGGGGTCAAATGTGTGCATGCAGAGAAGACCCACGTGTTATTACAACGCCTAATGACTTGGTGAAACCGCGTCTTGACACAAGTAAGGTTTGGTGATGACAGATGGCGGCCTGCCAGGGATAGACTGGTCCCTGCGGACACCGGGCTCTCGCCACACGCCACCTAGTGAGTGCCAGGCGCGCGATTTACAGGGCCGCATGGCCTCTGGTCAAATGAGAAAATTATCACCAAGCGCAAGTTCACCAAACACAATTTGTCGCCGCCGCTTCCGGGAGTTTCTCCCGCCATCGCAGCCAGTTTGGTGATCAGTTTCGCACAAAATATGTGCGCGCGCATGCCTGGCTGCGTGGGCATGTGTCTGCGGCTTTATTTTATTATTTTGTTGGTGCAAAACAATGGTGCTGAGGCTTGTACCTTTAAACAAACAAACAAACAAACAAATTCCGGGCATGGTAAGCGTGACGTGTGATTATGTTTTATTTAATTTTTGTTGTTGTCATAAATGTGTTTGGGAATTTCGGGGTGAGCTTCCGAAGGGAAACATTCGGCCATAGGGTACCTAAATTGGACGTGATCATTAGGGGGATCTATATTGAAGCCTGGTTTAGGAGAGGGGGGGGGGGTGGAGGTTGGTGGGTGGGTGGGTGGGTAGGTGTATGGTGTGCTTTTGGCACTTAGAGAGAAGGGCGTCCAAATGTCTACCGTGAGGGCCGGGGCCGTGTTGGAGACGCGTTTAGGCGCCTGGATGATTGCAGTATATGGAGTGGTATCTGGGGCGGTATCTGTGGGTGATCTGATGGGATGCCTGCGTTCTATGTATGGGGATGTATAGGCGGTGTAGGGCATAGCGGGGCGGGGAAGGGCGGGGCGGGGCGGGGCGGGGCGGGGCGGGGGGGGGGGGGGGGGGGGGGGGGGCGGGGCAGAGCGGCTGGGCGGTGAAGGGGCTGGATAGGGAAGGGCGGGGATAGGGAGGGCGTGGAAGGAGGGCGTGAAAAGGAGGGCGGGGATAGGAGGACGGGGATAGGGAGGGCGGTGAAAGGGAGGACGGTGAAAGGGAGGCGGGGATAAGGAGGGCGGGGATAGGGAGGGCGGTGAAAGGGAGGTCGGTGAAAGGGAGGGCGATGAAAGGAAGGCGGGGATAGGGAGAGCGGTGAAAGGGAGGGTGGTGAAAGGAGGGCGGTGAAAGGGAGGGCGGGGATAGGGAGGGCGGTGAAAGGGAGGGCGGTGAAAGGGAGGGTCGGAGAAAGGAGGGCGGGGAAAGGAGGGCGGTGAAAGGGAGGGCGGTGAAAGGGAGGGCGGTGAAAGGGATTCCGGTGAAAGGGAGGGCGGTGAAAGGGAAGGAGGGGCGGGGAGGGGCGGACTGGGTGGTGGGTCCGAAGTGGAAAGGACTGGGGAGGGAAGGATGGAGAAACGGCGGGGAAAGGACGGCGGAGAGGGGCGGGGTACGGCAGCTAAGTAGAGGCATGAGCTATTGTTTTAATAACGCTGGCTGACAGCTAATTTAAGCACGCCATGAGCGAAATCCAGTAATGCACGAGTCAGGAGACAGACGAGGCAGTGTCGGTATCACTAACTAATATCAACGTCACTTAGAAGTGACGCTGTAAATACACCTATTCACAGACACCTGGTTTGTAGCAAACTAGGAGAGAGTGAGAGAGAGAGCGAGTGAGAACAAAGGAGAGCGAGAAAGTGAGAGTGCGAGAAAGAGCAAGAGAGAGAAAGAGTAAGAGAGCAAGCGAAAATGAGTGAGAAAGAGCGAGAGCAAGTGAGTGAGAACGAGTGAGCGAGAAAGAGAGTGAGTGAGACGGAAAAAGAGCGAGAAAGAGAGCGAGAAAGAGAGTGAGCGAGAAAGAGCGAGTGAGAAAGAGCGAGTGAGAAAGAGCGAGTGAGAAACGAGCAGATCGAGCGAGCGAGCGCGAGCGAGCGCGAGCGAGCGCGAGCGAGCGCGAGCGAGCGCGAGCGAGCGCGAGCGAGCGCGGGCGAGCGAGCGAGCGAGCGCGGGCGAGCGAGAGAGGGAGGGCGAGCGAGAGGGAGGGCGAGCGAGAAAGAGCGAGCGAGAGAGGGCGAGAGAGCGAGCGAGAGGGAGGGCGAGCGAGAGAGAGGGCGAGAAAGAAAGAGAGCGAGAGAGCGCAAGAGCTGTGGGGAGGGAGGGGGAGCTATGATACCAATGGCCTTGTGTGATCCATTTTTATCCCTAGCGGAGAAATCTGTCACCATTTACTTTGTCCATAGACAGATTAGACATGCAATAGACATGCTGTTGTTTACATCATAGATTTCCTGCGCATGCACATTCCCTGGTTGGCAGAAGGAACCTTTAAACATGGCTGAGTGTGCTAGTAGCTGGGATTCTGTGGTCTGTGTTTGCTTTATTCGTTAGTGAGTTAGTTATATTGGGGAATTTTTGGTTACATTAGTTGTTTAAGCAGGGGAAATTTCAATCGCGGGCAATTGGTCTTCCTCATTCCACTGCTCTTTGCCCTATCCTAATAATGCCGAGCGCCTGGCTAGGAAGCAACAAGTATCAATTTTTAAGTCATTGCTTTGACTCGACCAGGATTCACATCAGTCGATGTCTTCGCCAGTGCCAATTTTGTCAGTTGCGTGAATACATACAGAAGTTTTATTTGCAAATCACTAGCATGCTTATTTAACACTGTTTACATTTCTTATCCTATTTAGTCTATATTATGCTTATGGGTCTGTAGGTTTGATCTATTCATTTATAATAATGTTCTGCCATGCCAGGACATAAAGCTCCAAGAACCAACCAAATAATGCTTTTGCAGCTGGTTTAGTACACACAGTGGCAATCGACCGTTAGCTGAGATCCAGTGAAGTCACTAAACTTTATTGGCTAAGGACCAAGTGGTCCTTAGCCGCTGCCGTATTGGCCACTCGTGGCTTACACATGCTTTTCTGCTGTATTGGGTGTCAGTCCCCGCTGACACTCAAACACATTTTTACTAAGTTGCGTTGATTTTTTGGCCCTGCGCCATCAGTTTTACACTGCCAACAGTATGCATGACCTTTTTACTAAGGTAAAACAGGAAAACATTTTAGCCTTTTTGAGGGCAGCTGGACTGTACCACCTCATATATTTTACTAAATAGATTCTATCAATTATTAATAAAACTTTTCTTTTTCTATGGGAATTTGTTTCCCTTGACCACAAATATATGATTGTGAGCTTTCTAATTTAATGAGTGTCTATTGGCACATAATTGATTGTCTGCTTTTAGATGTAAAAGCGATGGTTTGAACAAAAAACAAACATTTCTCGCCGTGAATATGTCCTATGCTGCCGACACGGCGTAAAGCAACCACCAATCAATCAATCAATCAACTAAACTTGATTGAAATATTGCTCACCTGATTTCTATACAAAACAAGGCCCGTCAACTTTCTTTTGTCAACTCTACCATTCCACAGTGGGAGTCACATGACATTGACATAGCTGGTCAACATGGCTATGCCCACCCCACTTGCTGTCCGGACTCCACCTCGTCCACATCTCGTCCACACCTCATCCACACCTCGTCCACACCTCGTCCACACTTCTTCTACCACCTCTCTGCTGCCGATCTCCTCCTTGATAGTGTCTAAAAGAGTTCCGACATGGGGAGCCGGCCAGGATTTCATCTTCTACCTCTTACTCCATCTGTGTCCCCGGCTCCCCAACTGGTCACCACAGGGCAAGGAGGCGTGGCCCATTGACTCACTCTCCTCATTTCTCTTTCGTCTATACCACCCTTTCTTTTTTTTACTCCCAGGCTTACTCCTCCCCCCTGATTAACGGAGTTGTTTGTTTGGGTGGGGGCCCTTTTCCTTTTTCACTGTTTCGCTTTCCACCTTCTTGCTGAAGATCCCACCTTTCCCGCAACCTTCCTCCTAACCCAATTGCAAAAATATCCTTACCCCCATGACTTTGGTGCTGTGACCAGGATACTGTACAAACTACATGCCACATAGTGTTGATCACTCCTGTGGATCTATTGTGAGCTTGAAACCAGCAGGTGAAATACCTTCTGAACAGGTAGGCGTGAGTAGGTTGATTACATCAGGTAGCCGAGATAACCTAATTGTTAATCAATTATCCCTAGAATCGCAGAGACTAGACGGGATGGCCGAATGAGTTAGAGCGTCAGTCTCCCGTGTTGGTAGATCGTGGGGTCGTGGGTTCGAACCCGGGTTGAGTCAAACCAATGACTTAAAAATTGATACTTGTCACTTCTGAGCCTGCGGCTCGGAATTATTAGGATAGGACAAGGACTGATTGGCTCCGTGTCCGGATAATGTGACTCAGTGGGATATCAGGTCATGGTGCTTGTGGCCTGGTCTTCCAGTGGGGCAGCACTATAAAGTTGCCATGACTGCGCACTGTCACAAGTCGGTACCCGTGATATGACCCTAGATGTTGCTAGGACTTAAAACCACAACAAACAAACAAACAAAAAACGGAATGGCAGAAGTGTGGGTTTACGTGGAACTTTTGCTGCAATGCTTGGTATTTACAAAACCACCTCCTACAAGAATATTATGCGTACATAATTATTATGCTCAGATGCTAAGCCACCACCTTCAGTATTGTTATGTCCTTGTGAATCACCATTCTTTATTATATATACCCTGATGTCATAGCATTATTGTAATTGTTCCTGAATGGAAAACCACTATTTTAGATGCTAAGAACAGACTATTAAAAAACCATAACTATTTTACAGAAAAAGACCCTCTTGGACTCTGGTACCATAAGGTATATCATACAGGGGCTAGTTCTTGTTTCTCCCACTGGCGCCACCTGTGGCGTAACCTGTGAGTGGTCAACTAATGCTTCTCCTGCCATAATGGTTGGTTGCTTGTTGGAGTTTTACGTCCTGGCAACATCTGAAGTAATATCAGGACGGGTACCAGCTTGTAACAGTGTGCACTAATAGCGACTTTATAGTGCTTCCCCACTGGGAAATCAGGCTACTGGCACAATGACCTGATATCCCACTCAGTCACATTATCCTGACACCGACCTTACCAGTCCTTGTCTTATCCTATTAATGCCGAGCACCAAGCTAGAAAGCGACAAGTATACATTTTTATAGGTCATTGGTTTGACTCGACCAGCATTCGAAACAACAAACTCATGGGTTCGAATCTCCCGATCTCCCAAAGCAGTCGGACGCTCTACTCATTCGGCCATCCCGTCTGGTGGTGGTGCTGCATAGGAGGGGGTCCGAAGTAAATTTAATGTAACTGGTTACTACTTAAGCCACTGTTACTGCATAGAAGGGACCAAATACTAACTCAATGTAAAGCCATTGTCACACCTCACCAGACTGAGCACCAGAGACCACCGGACGAAGAATTGTCTAGTCCGGTGCTTTCCGGTGACAAAATGTATCGAAATGTATCGAAATGGAGCGGAATTGGGTCAATTGGTGCCGGGCGACCAGACAAGTACCGTACATGTACCATACATGTACCGGACGAGTACCAGACGAGAACCGGACACGTAACGGATGGGTAATGGACATGTACGGATGGGTACCGGATGGGTACCGGATGGGTACCGGATGGGTACCGGACATACCGGACATCAACTGGACACATCAGTCCGGCGGTATCCGGTAGAAGTTTTGTGCATGTTCAAAACTTGTACCGGACACTGCCGGACACAACCGGACACCGCCGGATGGGTACCGGACATGTACCGGACATCACCGTACAGTACTGGACAGTGTCCGTTTCTCCAGTCCGGTAAGGGGTGACAGGGCCTTAAAGGAACCCGCTTACTGCTGAAGTCTATGGTGTCAGAGTTTTGACATGCACACCAAAATTAATATAAAATGTTCGCACTTCAAATATCTCCAAAGTTAGCCACTTAAAGTCAAACTTACTTCAAACTAAAGTAGTTGGTTGGCTGTTGGGGAGTTGTACGTCCTGGCAACATCTAAGGTCATATCAGGACGGGTACCGACCTGTGACAGTGCGCACTCATGGCAGCTTTATAGTGCTGCCCCACTGGGAAATCATGAAGCTGGCACCATGACCCGATATCCCACTCAGTCACAAGTCGATACCCGTCCTGATGTAACCAGAGATGTTGCCAGGATGTACAACTCCAACAACCAACCAACAAATCGACTGTGCCGTACTAACTGCGGGCACGCTGCGTACAGTCGACACAGCGCCAACTACTGTGTGGTCTGTTACTAAGGCTGTTTAGGGCGGCCTTTAAAATATCCGTCTAATTAGAAACGAAGTGGCTAATGATTGACGGGTTTCTCCTCTAAGCTGCCATCACTGCATTTAAACCACTTGAGGGTAGTTCTATAACGCCTGAGGGTAGTTCTAGAACGCTTTGGGGATCGTGCTTGTAGTATTGCTGCCCCAAGACTATGGAATGCTCTGCCTGGATATATCACAGATTGTAAATCTGTTGGTACTTTTAAAAAAGGTCTCAAGACACATTTGTTTAAATCTGCTGTTAACTAGGTGAAATTTATTTTCCTGTATATTTGTTTGTTATGTAAAGTGCCTGAGAACGGCTCGCTTGATCGGGCGCTATATAAATGTTTGATTATTATTATTATTATTATTATAAGAATGGCTCTTCCATTACCGCTAGAGAGGCAGTTATTAATAGTTCTAAAGTTCTTTGTGCATAGGAAATGGTTCGGGCAATCACTGAACCACTGAATCACTGAGCGGTTAGCTGGTTAGAGAGGCAGGAATACACCCCTAGATGGCGCCACCAGTCCAGTCAACAACAAACAAATTTATGCAGCAACAAATGCTTAATGCAGTATAACCCCGTTAAACCAAACTTGAAGGGACCCTAGAAATTTGTTTGGATTAACCGATCATTGGTTTAACCGAGTTTTGACTTTGACTTGGCTTTGGCAAAAACGGGGGTGCATTATGAATGTACAATGTATGTGGACACTATGATTATTGTGTTTTTATGTATATACAGTTTAACCCCATTAAACCAACCTCGGTTAAATCAAACGATCGGTTAATCCAAACTTTTTTCAGCGACCTGGCAAAATAACACCATTTATCATATAAAAAAAGTCTCAAATGACCTTAAAGTTGCATGGTCCGATGGCATATGAATTTTTGTCTTATTTTTTAGATAAATATATCAAATTGATCGTTACAAGCTACTAATCATTACTACGGAGTGATTTTGATTAAAGATGATTAGTTTTGAAGTAATATGAGCTGAAAGAACCAAAAATAATTTCGACAAGCTTGCCAAAAGTCCTGTGGCTATGACCCAGATGGTCATCTCGCGGTGACCATGTGATGTGAGATGACCTGGAACCTTACAGGACTGTAGGTAGCTATTTCTGTTTGGGATAGTAACATTCTGGGAATGGATTAGTGGCATAGGCCCATGGCACTAGGGTTTTTAACCAAATATAATGTTTGTCTGTTGTCTGCTTGTGTCTGTCTGTCTATGTATGTCTGTATGTATCTGTGTGTGTATGAGTGTGTGTGTCTATCTGTGTGTTTCTGTTTCTGTGTATGTGTGGGTATGTATGTGTGTATGTGGCTGTGTGTGTCTGTCTCTGTCTGTATGTTTCTGTGTATGTATGTGTGTGTCTGTGTATGTCTGTCTGTGTGTATGTGTGTATATGTATGTGTGTATGTATGTGTGTGTCTGCCTCTGTCTGTGTGCGTCTGTCTATGTGTCTCTGTCTGTGTGTGTCTCTCTCTCTCTGCAAAGTCAGGTCAGGTGTATGTGTGTCTGGGTATGTCGGGTGTGTGCATGTCTGTCTATTTCTGTGTGCTGTATATGCATGTATGTCTGTGTGTGTCTATCTATGTGTGTCTGTCTGTGTGTGTCTATCTATGTGTGTCTGTCTGTGTGTGTCTGTGTGAATATGTATGTGTGGTAATGTGTATGTGTGCCTGTATGTGTGTGTCTGTATTTGTGTGTCTGTGTATGTCTGTCTGTGTGTATATCTGTGTGTATGTATGTGTGTGTCTGCCTCTGTATGTGTGCATCTGTCTATGTGTCTCTGTGTGTGTGTCTCTCTCTCTGCAAAGTCAGGTCGGGTGTATGTGTGTCTGTGTATGTCGGGTGTGTGCATGTCTGTGTGTTTCTGTGTATGTGTGTGCTGTCTGCATGTCTGTCTGTGTGTGTCTATCTATGTGTGTCTGTCTGTGTGTATATGTATGTGTGGTAATGTCTGTGTGTGTATGTGTGTGTATGTATGTGTCTGTGTGTATATGTATGTGTGTATGTCTGTGTATATTTGTGTGTCTGTATGTGTGTGTCTGTGTGTTTATGTGTATATCTATGTGTGTATGTCTGTGTGTGTCTGTGTGTGTGTGGCTATCTCTCTGCAAAGTCAGGTTGGGTGTATGTGTGTCTGTGTATGTCGGGTGTGTGCATGTCTGTGTGTTTCTGTGTATGTGTGTGCTGTCTGCATGTCTGTCTGTGTGTGCCTATCTATGGGTGTCTGTGTGTGTATGTCTGTGTGTGTGTCTGTGTGTGTGTCTGTGTGTGTGTCTGTCTGTGTATGTCTGTGTGTGTATGTCTGTGTGTATGTCTGTCTCTGTGTCTCTGTATAGTCAGGTTAGGAAACACACAGACACATACACACACAGACACATCCACCCAGGCTAATCAGGTCACGAGATTGGCCTAGTTGCTTCATGGCCTCCCTGGATAATGGGTGTTTCAAAGTGAATGTCTAAAGGGGTGAGCTTATAAATTCACTGGTTATTTTGTATATGATGTCCCAAATCTTTTGCTAATACACCAGTATCTAAGTTGGATATATAGGATCAAATGTAAGTAGTTGTTTTAATTTTGACAAAAATATATTTCATCGGACCATGCAACTTTAAAACCACTTGAAAGTTTGGTTTAACTGTACCGGAAGTGGCCTGGGGGCCGACAATTTTGTTTGGATTAACCGATACTTTGGATTAACCGACTTTGGTTTAACCAACTTTTTTTATATTATAAATAGTAGCATTTTGCCGGACCCCCGAAAAAAGTTTGGATTAACCGATCGTTTGGTTTAACCGAGCTTGGTTTAACGGGGTTGTACTGTAGTATTTGGTTTACAAAACTTAATGCTTTCATTGGACTGTGCGACGGTCATGGAAAAGGGTCCGGTGTGGGATGCGACGAATCCCCCTCAGCTGCAAAGATTAAACAAAGTTACAGAGATCTTCTGTGGGTTTTTACAAGAGCAGGACATAACTCAGGCGGTAGAGTGTCCACCTGTGAGGGTTTGGGTCTTCGGATCTAATCCTGCTCAGTGGACACATTTGAAGTTTGGGCTATTTCCCGTTCCAACCAGTGGTCCACAACTGGTTCATCATCAACGGCTGTGGTGTGTACTGTCCTGTATGTGGGAAAGCGCATATAAAAGATCCCTTTGTAAAATATTCCGATAAAACACATTGGTGGGGAATGTGAACTGGTCTATAAGGGATTACAAATGGTCTATAAAGGTGAATGATGTATAGATAGGGCCACGGCATTAATGTATTATGTGGTGGTGGTGGGTAGATCACAGTTGTCATGGTGATACTAGAATGCTTACTGTTGATTGGTGGACCCAGAAATGCTTGATGTTGATTGGAGGGCATGGTCAGGTGATATGCCATATCAAGTCCAGAAACCACTATATAATAATAAACCTGAGCGTGCAAGCTCTCTGTCTTCCTGCACACTTTATACTATGCCTTTCTTATACTTGCCGGTAGTGATTTCCTATTAGCCTGCCTACACAACTACAGCTGCCAGACGACGACTTTACACCTTGTTGCTTATCGGAAAGAGTAGCCTATGTGGCGGCAGGCTTTCCTCCAAAGAAATATGTCAGAATGACTGTATGGTTGACGTCCAATAGCCGATGATAAAAAATCAATGTGCTCTAGAGGCGTCGTTAAAGTTGCATAGTCCGATGAAAACATCAAATTTTCAAAACCCAAACACTTATCTAGACTTAATTCTACATATTCAACTTAGATACTGGTGCACTTATTAAGCATGTTGTGCTGCGTAGCAGGTCGTAATAAGTCAATTTAATAGAACCTGTTACTACTAAAGTCTATGGTGCCAGAGTTTTGGCGTGCTTGCCAAAATTAATTTGCCATGTTTTGATGTCAAATATCTCCGAAGTTAGCCATTTAAAATATAAGTTACTTCAAGCTGAACTAAAGTAGACTATAATGATTAGCATAATGTATTCATCTAAAAAAAATTCTGAAATTCAAAAGCATTGGATTATGCAACTTTAAATAAAACAAACTTTTTTCTGTGGCTTTTGCTGTTTTTAGCCAGGACGTGAGGGTAAGCTAGCCACCTCTTCAGTAGTACTAGTACTAGTAGTAGTAGTAGTGCCTGGAATGTACTCTCACTGATACCGGTCATTTATATTGGCGAGTTGCCAGAAAACTTAAAGGTGCACAGTCCAATGGTTGTGAGCTTCTGCCTTTTTTGTTAAAGTACATATATTGGGTTGAGCTTGCTTTAGTTTGTAGTAACCTTTACATTAAATGGCTAACTTTGTAGATATTTGAAGGGAAAACATGCAAAATTAGTTTATGCATACACATGACAGATTCTGACACTCCAGACTTCAGCAATGACAGGCTAAATTGGCTTACTAATTATTCCCTTCTACGCAGTCGCGAATTGTTAATAAATGCACCAGTTAGATATTGTCATGGGGGTGATGAAAATGGGAAATATTGCGCCTAGAGCGGGACTCAAACCCAAATCTCTTTGCATTCCGGGCCAGTGTGCTAACTATTACACCACCTAGGCTCCCTGATGTCACCACACTACCCACGCCTACCTGTCTATGCGGCTCCTTGCCTGAGAGGTCAGTGCAGACCACTACAGAGTTCAGGCGCAAAACCCCGTAAACGTCAATAAAAAAATATTAATTAAAATAAAAGATTTTACATGAAGGTCATTATAATTCTCACTACTTCCACTTTTCTTGTGGTGAAAAGGAGCAATGAAGAATACGTAGATGTAACAAAAATGTACCTCTTGAGGGTTTGACTCCCGATGCTTATATCAATTTTTGGAATGGCGTTTACAGGGTTTTGCGCCTGAATTCCGTATATGTAGGTGCAAATGTAGATAAGTGGTTTAGGTTAGAAAATGTGATACATTTATCGAACTGTGCGGCTTTAAACTATTTACAATTTATTGTGGTCCCCCCGACTCGTGGGCACTACATCTAATACCACCCCCTCCATCCCAACCAGCCCCCACGGCTTCCACACCGAAATGAAGCCGCTAGATGGCGCGACTTCCCACCTCCCCCCCCCCCCCCCCCAGATTCCGCAGCCTCCACAGGGAACATTCGCTGTGAGTTGGTCATCGTGGGAATGAGGTGGGATGCCCGGTGTTGGTGTTGGTGTGGGTGTGGGTGTGGGTGTGCATGTGGGTGTGGGTGTTATATGTGGGTGTGGGTGGACGTGGGCTGTGATGTGACGGTGTGGTAGGGTAAGGGTGTTTTGGGGGTTTGGGGGTTTGTGGGTGGGTGTATTGGTGTGGGTGTGTTTGTGTGTGAGTGGGTGTGGGTGGGTATGTATGTGGGTGTGTGTGTGGGTGTATTGGTGTGGGTGTGTGTGTGAGTCGGTGTGGGTGGTTATGTGTGTGGGTTTGTGTGTGGGTGTATTGGTGTTGGTGTGTGGGTGAGTGGGTGTGGGTGGGTATGGGTGGGTATGGATGTGGGTGTGTGGGTGGGTGTATTGGTGTTGGTGTGTCTGAGTGGGGGTGGGCGGGTATGTATGTGGGTTTGTGTGTGGGTGTATTGGTGTGGGTGTGTGTGTGTGAGTCGGTGTGGGTGGTTATGTGTGTGGGTTTGTGTGTGGGTGTATTGGTGTTGGTGTGTTTGTGAGTCGGTGTGGGTGGTTATGTGTGTGGGTTTGTGTGTGGGTGTATTGGTGTGGGTGTGTGTGTGAGTCGGTGTGGGTGGTTATGTGTGTGGGTTTGTGTGTGGGTGTATTGGTGTGGGTGTGTGTGTGAGTCGGTGTGGGTGGTTATGTGTGTGGGTTTGTGTGTGGGTGTATTGGTGTTGGTGTGTGTGAGTGGATGTGGGTGGGTATGTATGTGGGTTTGTGTGTGGGTGTATTGGTGTTGATGTGTGTGAGTGGGTGTGTGTGGGTGGGTATGTATGTGGGTTTGTGTGTGGGTGTATTGGTGTTGGTGTGTGTGGGAGTGGGTGTGGGTTGGTATTATGTGGGTTTATGTGTGGGTGTATTGGTGTGTGTGTGAGTCGGTGTGGGTGGTTATGTGTGTGGGTTTGTGTGTGGGTGTATTGGTGTTGGTGTGTGTGTGAGTGGATGTGGGTGGGTATGTATGTGCGTTTGTGTGTGGGTGTATTGGTGTTGGTGTGTGTGGGAGTGGGTGTGGGTGGGTATGTATGTTCGTTTGTGTGTGAGTGTCTGTGGGTGGGTATGTATGTGGGTTTGTGTGTGGGTGAATTGGTGTTGGTGTGTGTGGGTGTGTATGGGTGTGGGGTGAGGCGGGCGTCTTAGCCTCGTTCTCGTGCGGCGAGGCGAGTCGCCGCTGGCAGGGAGCGGCGTCTGGTGGTAGCCCGCGTTCCGCACCACCGGACGCAGCTAACTGAAGCAACGCCTCCTCCTCTCACCAGAGGGCGGGCTGAGCAGCGGCACAGCGCCAGCCAATATCCAACCATACAGGCGTAGCTGTACAGCTGCACCGTTAGCATTGGTAGAGCGGGAGTGCATGAGAAAATGTTTAGTTTTTCCCCCTGCAAACTAATATGGAAGTTGCAATGAGCCGATTTTGCGTTTGTCATTGTTTGTTTGTTGGCGTTTTACATCCTAGCAACATCTAAGGTCATATCAGGGCAGGTATCGACTTGTGACAGTGTTCACTCATGGTGACTTTATAGTGCTGCCCCACTGGCATACCAGGTTGCAAGCACCATGATGTCCCACTCAGTCACCTTATCCTGACACTGAGTCAACCAGTCCTTGCCCTATACTAATAATACCGAGTGCCTGGCTAAGAAGCGACAAGTATCAATTTTTAAGTCATTGGTTTGACTCGACCATGGTTCGAAGCCACGAACCCATAGGTTCAGATCCCCCGATCTCCCAAAACAGGAGACGGACGCTCAACTCATTTGGACATCCAGTTTGGTCGCTGCATAGTTAGCATTGGTGAAGCAGGAGGGTGCACGAGAAAATGTTTAGTTTTTTTCCTGCAAGCTAACATGGAAGTTGCACGAGCCGATGGTTTTGCGTTTCTGTCATTGTTTGTTTGTTGGCAAACAATTTTCATTAATTAATTCTTTCATCTATTTTATGTAATTATATGATTGTGAGCTTTTTTTTGTTTTTTGTCCATTAGTTGTTTAAGCAGGGGAAATTTCAGTCATAGATGACTGGTCTTCCTCATTCCACTGCTGGTCGATAGAAAGCCCGAGCCTACACTTTTACCGACCCAAGGGATTTTTAACCTCCCACACCACATAGAATGGTATGAGAGCAACAGGCCTTTGATGACGCTGTAAGTTATACACAGTGGTGGAAATCCAAATTGGCAGAGCTGGGGGCACGGGGAATCGAACCGCCAACCCTCAGATTAGGAGTCTGACCTAGAAAAAAGTCAGGCACTCTAACCACTCTGCCACAGAGAACGCCAAAAATTCAAAAGTGTCTATTGACGCATAATTGATTGTATGCTTTTACATTATATGTAAAGGTTATGGTTGAATAAAAAACAAACAATTCTCACTGTGAATATGGCCTATGCTGCCGACACAGCATAAAAAAACCACCAATCAATCAATCAATCAATCAACATCCTGGCAACATCTAGGGTCATAGCAAGATTTGTACTGACTTTTGACTGTACATTCCTGGTGACTTTGTAGTGTTGCCCCACTGGGAAACAATACCGCTGGCACCATGAGCTGATATCTCACTCAGTCACATTACTCTCATACTGAGCTAATCAGTCCTTGTCCTAACCTAGTAATGCTGAATGGTGAATTAGAAGTAACTTTGCCACAAAGGGGTTAACTTTGGAGATAATTGAAATGAAAATATAGAATATTAATTTGGCACGTAAACGTGAAATATAGGCTGGACACCACAGGCTTCAACAGTTAGATTCTATTAAATTGACTTATTAGTATTAGTACTAGTCCAGCCTATGCAGCAGCACATGTTTAATTAGTACACAGCTATCTAACTTGGATGTGTAGGATAACATCTAGGTGAGGCTTTAATCGAATTATGCCGCTTTAAAAGATAAAGAGAGTGGGGGGAAATTGTTTGGAAAAGAAAGCAGCCAGACCGCCTCACGGTCTAGCCACACCGTCTGAGACCACCAACACAACACGGCAGCCACACTGACCCATGATATACGCATACCAATTGTGTGACCACCAACACAATACTGCAGCCACACTGCCTCACAGACTAGCCACACCGTCTGTGACCACCAACACAACACGACAGCCACACCGCCTCACAATCTACCCACACCATCTGTGATCACCAACACAATACCGCAGCCACACTGCTTCATGGCCAACCCACTCCATCTGAGACCACCAACACAACACGACAGCCACACCGCCTCACGGTCTACCCACACGGTCTGTGATTGGGTGTGGGTGGGGTAAGGCCGTGGTGGTGGTGTTGGGTGTAATTAAGTCAATAGTGATTACCTGCGCCTTATAGTGTAAGGTACACTAGGGCACAGTGAGGCACAGTAAGGTACAGTTAGGCACAGTAGGGCACAGTAAGGCACAGAAAGCACAGTAATGTACAGTAAGATACAGTATAGCACAGTAAGGTGCAGTATAGCACAGTAAGGTACAGTAAGGCACAGTAAGGCCCAGTAATGCACAGTAAGGCACAGTGAGGCACAGTGAGGCACAGTAATGCACAATAAGGCACAGTAAGGCACAATAAGGCACAGTAAGGCACAGTACTGGACGGTAAGACACGGGAAGACACGGTAAGGCACGGTAAGGCACGGTAAATCACAGTAAAGCACTGTAAGGCACAGTAAGGCACAGTAAGGCACAGTAAAGCACAGTAAGGTACAATACGTCATAGCAACACACAGTAACATACAGTAATGCACAGTAAGGCATGGTAAAGCACGGTAAGGTACAGTAAGGCACAGTAAGGCACAGTAAAGCACAGTAAGGTACAGTACGTCACAGTAACACACAGTAACACACAGTAACACACAGTAAAGCACAGTAAAGCACAGTATGGCACAGGAAGGTACAGTTCGTCACAGTAACACACAGTAACACACAGTAACACACAGTAAAGCACAGTAAAGCACAGTAAGGCACAGTAAGGTACAGTTCGTCACAGTAACACACAGTAACACACAGTAACACACAGTAAAGCACAGTAAGGCACAGTAGGACACAGTAAAGCACGGTAATGTACAGTAAAGCACAGTAAGGCACAGTAGGGCACAGTAAAGCACGGTAAGGTACAGTAAGGTACAGTAGGGCACAGTAAGACACAGTAGTGCGCATCTACCTGCGTCTGCCCGCACACCCTGGGTGGCCGGGCTGGGATTATCTCCCCGCTCTGTCATCCCCCGCAAATCCCATTAGGCACCACGATCCCCTTATTAATCCCATCTGACGCCCCAAATAATCTCCATTCATACGGCAGTTATCGCTGCTCCTCCGGCTGGGTGTGGTTGGGTGTGACTGTGTGTGGCTGGGTGTGACTGGGTGTGGCTTGGCGTGGCTGGGTGTGACTGGGTTTGACTTGATGTGACTGGGTGTGATTGGGCGTGGCTGGGTGTGTTTGGGTGTGGCTGGGCGTGGCTAGGCGTGGCTGGGCGTGACTAGGTGTGATTGGGCGTGGCCCGCTGTGGCTTGGTTGGCTCGGTGTGGCGTGGCTCGGTGTGGCTCGGTGTGGCGTGGCTCAGTGTGGCCGAGACGTTCAACTCGATTCACTTTTGTCAGCCCGGGAAGTGTTCAACTGTTGGCACCAAGTGGGCAGCAGGGTGCAGGGTGCAGGGTGCAGGGTGTAGGGTGCAGGGTGCAGGATGTAGGGTGCAGGGTGCAGGGTACAGGATGTAGGCAGTAGGGTGCAGGATGCAGGATGTAGGGCGTAGGGTGCAGGAAGCAGGACATCGGTGTGTAGGGTGCATGATGCAGGGTGCAGGATGCATGGCATAGGACAAAAGATGCAGGGTGCACGGCGCAAGATGCAGGATGCAGGATGCAGGGTGCAGGATGCAGGGTGCAGGATGCAGGGTGCAGAATGCGATACTATAATGGGACATTGTACAGAGGTACACCGATCACGGGGGACACTGCATAGGGTGACACGACGCAGGCCTACACGGGTACACTGATTCACTGGAGGCAAATCTTGCCTGACACAACTACTAGAAGTGATGGAAATTTGGACTGACTGGCTGGATCATGGCCTGGCATGGGACACCATCTATCTGGACTTCTCCAAAGCCTTTGATAGTGTGCCTCACAAAAGACTATTAAACAAAATCAAAGCTCTGGGAATATCCGGATCAATTTCTGAATGGATACAGGACTTCCTGTCTGAGAGAAAGCAAAGGGTAGTCGTAGGTAATAAAAAATCTTCCTTTAAGAATGTCACCTCAGGAATACCTCAGGGAAGTGTGCTGGGACCAATATTATTTATAATATTTATAAATGACCTGCCAGGCAGTGTCTCATCAAACCTAAAAATATTTGCGGATGACACAAAAGTCTTTCGAGCCATAAAAGATGTAAGAGATAAAAATCTCTTGCAGGAGGATATTCTGAAACTCGCACAATGGTCCGAGAAATGGCAATTGCCCTTCAATGAAAAGAAGTGCAAAATTATTCATTACGGGAAAAATAATCCCCATTATGCCTATAATATGAAGAACACTGTCCTGCAACAAGACAGCTATGAAAAGGACTTGGGCGTAACCTTCGACTCCCAACTCTCCTTTCAGAAACACATGAGAACTATCATCTCAAATGCTAACCAGAGAGTAGGAATAATTAAAAGAACTTTCCATCGCCTCAACAAGAACAATTTTCTCATTCTATTTAAGTCTCTTGTTAGGCCAATTTTGGAATACTGTCCACAAATTTGGAGCCCAATTTTTCGGAAAGATATTCTGGAGATCGAAAAGGTTCAGAGACGTGCAACAAAATTAGTTGCAGATATAAAGGACTTACCCTATGAACAACGGCTTAGAGAATTGAAACTTCCTACCCTTTCCTACAGAAGGAAAAGAAGTGACATAATTGAAGTATTTAAAATTATGAAAGGTTTTGATAAAATAGATATGAACCAATTTTTCACCTTGAATAAAAGAGAAGGCAGTCGGGGCCATACTCTCAAACTAGTAAAACCCAGAGCCATTTCAAAGTTAAGGCAACACAGTTTCTCAAACAGGATCATAAATATATGGAACAGTCTCCCACAAAATGTTATTGATGCCGAGTCAATAAATTCATTCAAGAACAGATTAGAAAAAGCATGGGCTGATGATCCAGGAAAATTTGACCCCTTATTCACCACATGCTACTAATTATTCCTTGTGTTGCATATTTACTTGCACTCAAGCAAAAATGAGAGACAAATAAGTGTTCACACTTCCTGTCTACCATTCACTATTTCACTATTTCACTACACAAGAGTACACTGCACAAGGGTAGTACACACCTCATACTAAGGAGTACTCATAGGAGTATACTGCGCAGGGACACACCTCATAGGGGTCCACGTCATAGGGGTACACGTCATAGGGGTACACCTCATTGGGGTAAACCTCATAGGGGCACACCTCATACGGGTACACTTCATAGGGGTACACTTAATAGCGATACCCTTCATATGGGTACACTTCATAGGGGTACACCTCATAGGTACACTTCATAGGGGTACACCTCATAGGGGTATACTTCATATGAGTACACTTCAAAGGGGTACACTTCATAAGGGTACACCTCATAGGGGTACACTTCATAAGGGTACACCTCATAGGGGTACACTCCATCCCCCCCTTCATATGGGTACACCTCATAGGTGTACACCTCATAGGGTACACCTCAAAGGGGTACACCTCATAAGGTACACCTCATAGGGGCACACCACATAGTTCACCATGCAGGGTACATGGCACAGATGTACATCACACATGTATGTGCTGACAAAGGGACTTATTCAGGTGAATAAACATTGTGACCAAATAAGAAATATTTAGTAAGGCTGAGAGAACGGCAACAGAGGCTGTACCGGTGGGCCTGCCCGCCCCGCCCCACCCCGCCCCGCCCCGCCCCGCCCCGCCCCGCCCCGCCCCGCCCCGCCCCGCCCCGCCCCGCCTCGCCCCGCCCCGCCCCCCACCCACATACACACATATCGTGTGATGACAGCCCGCGTGCGCGTTGTCTACGCGGATTCGTTCTCGTCGACGTTTAAACGGGATATGACATCACAGGCGCCCGCAGCATGCAACGCACTTGTAGGCTGCCGCCTGGTGGGCGAAGTGAAAGGTGTCCGGTAGGGGCCGGGAGGTGGGTGGGGTGGGTGGGGGAGGTGGCTCTACCTCGGTGAGCTTACATCGAAGACTGGGAAGACTGAGTTAAGGACATTATGGAGGGTGGGTGGGGGAAGGCGGGGAGGTTTCTGAGGGCGGGCTGGAGGCGGACTTGGAAGGGGAAGAGGCGAGGATGAGGGGAGGCAGAGGGAGGGATGAGGGGAGGCAGAGGGAGGGATGAGGGGAGGCAGAGGTGGGATGAAGGGGGGGGGCAGAGGGAAGGATGCGGGGAGGCAGAGGGGGGTGAGAGGGAGGCATGAGGGAGGCAGAGGGGGATGAGGGAAGGCAGAGGGGGATGAGGGAGGCAGAGGGAGGGATGCGGGGAGGCAGGGGGGGGATGAAGGGGGCAGAGGGAGGGATGCGGGGAGGCAGAATGGGGATGCGGGGAGGCAGAGGGGGATGGGGAGGGATGAGGGAGGCAGAGGGGGATGAGGGAGGCAGAGGGGGATAGGGAGGAGAGGGGGATGCGGGGAGGCAGAGGGGATGAAGGGGGCAGAGGAGGATGCGGGGAGCAGAAGGGAGCGGGGAGGCAGAGGGGGGTGAGGGGAGGCAGGGGGGGAGGGTGAGGGGAGGCGGGGGAAGGGTGAGCGGAGGGGAGGCGGGGGAAGGGATGAAGGGGAGGCAGAGGGAGGGATGAAGGGGGTTCAGAGGGAGGGATGAAGTGGAGGCAGAGGGAGGGATGAAGGGGTGGCACAGGGAGGGATGAGGGGGGCAGGTGGAGGGATGAAGGGGGCAGGGGAGGGATGAAGAGGCAGGCGGGGGGATGAGGAGGCAGGCGGGGGGATGAGGAGGCAGGCGGAGTGGGGGGGGAGGTGGAGTTCTGAGGATGGGCTTTGCCCCGATGTGAGTTTGATGGAACAGACCTTCCTCATACATCCCATTCCCTACCTGCACCCACTACCCTGTCAGACCCCGCTAATGATGTTGTCACTCAGATTGCCATGGTAACAAGACACAAGGTCTGCAGCGGGCGGGCGGAGGGCGTTACCAGATACTGTACTAGGCCTATCCCAGCATGCAGTGGGCTCGGCTTCCTCTCAACATAGGCGGCTTGCGTCGTCAACCACGGTTTGAGGCGATGGTTGCTGGTGTAGGCGCTTCCTGATCAGTCAACTGCTGCTCCCACCCTCAACACCCACCCTCAACACCCACCCTCAACACCCACCCTCAACACCCACCCTCAACGCCCACCCTCAACACCCACCCTCAACACCCACCTTCAACACCCACCCTCAACACCCACCCTCAACACCCACCCTCAACACCCACCCTCAACACCTACCCTCAACACCCACCCTCAACACCCCACCCTCAACACCCCCATCAACACCCACCCCCCACCTCAACAACCTACCCTCAATACCCACCCTCAACACCACCCTCAAAACCCACCCTCAACACCCACCCTCAACACCCACCTCAATGACCACCCTCAACACCCACCCTTCAACCACACCCTCAACACCCATCAACACCCACCCTCAACACCACCATCACCCACCCTCCATCACTACCATCAACACCTACCCTCAACACCCACCCTCAACACCCACCTCAACACCCACCCTCAACACCCACCCTCAACACCCACCTCAACACCACCCTCAAACCAACCACCCCCCCTCAACACCCACCCTCAACACCCACCACTCAACACCCACCCTCAACACCCACCCTACGCCCACCCTCAAACACCCAACCCTCAACACCACCCTCTCAACCACCCACCCTCAACACCCCACCCTCAAACCACCCTCAACAACCCTCAACACCCACCCTAACACCCACCTCAACACCCACCTCACACCACCCTCAACACCACCCCACACACCACCCTCAACCCCCCCCCTCCAACACCCACCTCACAACACCACCCTCAAAACCCACCCTCAAACCACCCTCAACACCACCCTCAACACCACCTCACACCCACATCAACACCCACCCTCAACACCACCCTCAACCCCTCCCTCACACCACAAACACCCACCTCAACACCCACCCTCAAACCACCCACCCTCAAACACCCCACCCTCAACAACCCACCCTCAACACACCCACCCTCAACAACCCACCAAACACCACCCTCACACACCCTCAATGCCCACCCTCAAAACCCACCCCACACCCTCAACAACCACCCTCAACACACCCTCAACACCCCACCCTCAACACCCCACCTCAACCCCCACCTCAACAACCACAACACCCACCTCAAACACACCCTTAACACCCACCCTCAAAACACCACCCTCCACACCCACCCTCAACACCCCACCATCATCACACCACTCCAACCCGCCTACCGCCACCTGCCTACCACCACCTGCCTACTGCCACCCGCCTACCGCCACCCGCCTACCGCCACCCACCTACCACCTACTGCCACCCGCCTACCGCCACCCACCTACCGCCACCCACCTACCGCAACCCGCATACCGCCACCCATCTACCACCAGCACCCCTCACGACCCCTGACTACTGCTCTCCACCCCTGACTACTGCTCACCGCCCCTCACCACCACTCACCGCTCCTCACCGCCCCCACCACAGCTCACGGCCCCTCACCGCCCTTCACCACTATACACCACCCTTCACTACTCCACACCAGGCTTCACCACTCCACACCACCCCTCACCAACCTTCACCACCCTTCACCACTATACACCACCCTTCACTACTCCACACCACGCTTCACCACTCCACACCACGCTTCACCACTCCACACCACCCCTCACCAACCTTCACCACCCTTCACCACTATACACCACCCTTCACTACTCCACACCACGCTTCACCACTCCACACCACCCCTCACCAACCTTCACCACCCTTCACCACTATACACCACCCTTCACTACTCCACACCACGCTTCACCACTCCACACCACCCCTCACCAACCTGCACCACCCTTCACCACTCCATACCACCCCTCACCAACCTTCACCACCCTTCACCACTCCTCACCACCCCTCACCACACCTCAACACCGCTCAACACACTACAACACTGCTCAACACCCTACCCTCGTAACCGCACCCTCAACACCCCACCCTCAACACCCCACCCTCAACAGCCCACCCACAACACCCCATCCTCAACACCCCATCCACAACACCCACCCTCAACTCCCCACCCTCAACACCCCACCCTCAACTCCCCACCCTCAACTCTCCACCCTCAACTCCCCACCCTCAACTCCCCACCCTCAACTCCCCATCCTCAACACCCCACCCTCAACACCCCACCCTCAACACCCACCCTCAACACTCGCCCTCAACACCCACCCTCAACACCCACCCTCAACCACCCCACCTCAAACACAGCCCACCCTCAACACACCCCACCCTCAACACACCCCACCGTCAACACGCCCCAACCTCAACACACCCTACCCTCAACACACCCCACCCTCAACACACCCCACCCTCAACACACCCCACCCTCAAAACACCCCACCTTCAACACCCCACCCTCAACATCCCCCACCCTCAACACCCCACACCCTCAACACCCCACACCCTCAACACACCCCACACCTCACACACCCCACCCTCACACCAACACCCCTACCCTCAACACCCCCCTACCCTCAACACCCTCCCTACCTGCCTCCACCTCACCCTCCACCTCCCACCCCCCTCACCCCTCACCACCCATCTCCGGCACGGTGCGGCTCCCTGTCGGTGCTCGTGTGAAGCCGGCCCGGGTACCAGCGTGTAGAACTGTCGGGCTGAGAACCAGATCAAGGAGCAGCTGTCACAATGTATGACGCTATTCACGTCGGGCTTGGGTTATACAGTTCTTTATTGTCAAGTTTCCTTGACAACTCGTCCCATGAATGGACGCTTTAGCGAGTGACTCACCGTCCGGTATGACGATGCAGAATGCGTCTGCGTTGTCCTATACCTCGCGTTTTATCCAAAATGCATCCATCTTTCCCATGACAAAAACCAGGCACGGTGGCCGAATCAGTGGAGCGCGGGCCTCGCGTGCGGGAATTCGGGAGTTTGGTTCCCGGTCGAATCAAACCACTGACTTATAAAAATTGATACTTGTCACTTCCGAGCATGGCGCTCAGCATTAATAGGATAGGGCAAGGACTGGTTAGCGTAGTGTCAGGATAATGCGACTGAATGGGATATCGGATCATGGTGCCGGTGACCTGATTTCCCAGTGGGGCAGCACTATGAAGTCCCCATGAGTGTGCGCTGTCACAAGTCGGTACATGTCCTGATATGACCTTAGATGTTGCCAGGACATAAAACTCCAACAACCAAACCATGACAAAAACAAGATGAGAACCAGCTTGTGAGTTACTATTGCATGGAGAACTTTGAGGCTGCTTTTGGTACCTTTTTTTTTCAACAAAAAAGACAGAATATAACAAACACGTTGAGGTAAATTTGTGAGTGAAGGGTGAAGTAGTATATAGGCAGTGCTGGAGCTCTTGTGGGCCGATGCATTTACTCCTGTGTGCGTTCAGTTGGGATTTGATCAAATTCCGTTTAATTGATTTCTCAAAAGGGTATGTGCTGCAGATCCTTTGTTCGTGTCCCGGTTGCCACTCTGAGCCGTGTCCGTCATCAATCATCGGCAGATGACTCCCACACACCCGCACACCCACACATCCACACACCCCCCCCCCACCCGCAGATTCACACAAACCCACACCTGCACACACACCCACACACACGCCCTCCCATCCACACCCACACACACCCGCATCCGCACACCTCCTATACAACAATACCGCAACCACAGATATCGCATCTCACACCTGCACACCACACACACACACACACACAACCCTCCCATCCACACCCAGACACCCACCCACACACCCTCCCATCCACACCCACACACACCCGCACCTGCACCCGCACACCTCCTATACAACAATACCGGAACCACAGATATCGCATCTCACACCTGCACACCCACACACACACAGACACACCCTCCTATCCACACCCACACACACCCACACACCCACCCATCCACACCCACACACACACCCGCACCCAAACACCTCCCATACAACACTACCACAACCACAGATATCGCATCTCACACATCACAGCACACACAGCACCACTGTCACAAAAACACCACACACAGCACTTTCAGGCACACCTCCTACACAACACATCACTGTCACATCCCTCATACGCAACACACCACTGTCACACACACCCCTTCTACACAACAAACCACTGTCACACACACCCCTCTGACACAACAGACCACCGTCGAACAAACCCCTCCTACACAACACACCACTGTCACACACCTCTCTTGCACAACACACCACTATCACACACACACCTCTTACACAAAACACCACTATCACACACACCCCTCTTACATAACACACCACTGTCCCCTATTACATAACACACCACTGTCACACACACCTCTCTTACACAACACACCACTGTCACACACCACTGTCACACACACCCCTCCTACACAACACACCACTGTCACACACACCCCTTCTACACAACACACCACTGTCACACACACCCTTCCTACACAACACACCACTGTCACACACCCCTATTGCACAACACACCACTATCACACACACCCCTCTTACACAACACACCACTATCACACACCCCTCTTACACAACACACTACTGTCACACACACCCCTCTTACACAACACACCACTATCACACACCCCTCTTACATAACACACCACTATCACACACGCCCCTCCTACTCAACACACCACCCCTACACAACACACCACTTTCATACATACCCATCCTACACAACACACCACTGTCATACATACCCATCCTACACAACACGCCACTGTCAAACATACCCATCCTACACCACACACCACTGTCATACATACCCATCCTACACAACACACCACTGTCATACATACCCATCCTACACAACACACCACTGTCATACATACCCATCCTACACCACACACCACTGTCATACATACCCATCCTACACAACACACCACTGTCATACATACCCATCCTACACAACACAGCACTGTCATACATACCCATCCTACACAACACACCACTGTCATACATACCCATCAGACACAACACACCACTGCCATACATACCCATCCTACACAACACACCACTGTCATACCCACCCTTCCCATTCAACGCATCTCTCATTGAACCTGCCAAGTGCATTGTGGGTCATGTCATTCCATGTAACCTACCTGAAACCAGCAGCCTGAAGCCCAGTGCATTGTGGGTCATGCCATTCCATGTAACCTACCTGAAACCAGCAGCCTGAAGCCAAGTGCATTGTGGGTCATGTCATACTGGAACCTGCCTGAAACCAGCAGCCTGAAGCCCAGTGTACTGTGGGTCATGTCACGCTGGAACCTGACTGAAACCAGCAGCCTGAAGCCGAGTGTACTGTGGGTCATGTCACACTGGAACCTGCCTGAAACCTGCAGCCTGAAGCCCAGTGCATTGTGGGTCATGTCATACTGGAACCTGCCTGAAACCAGCAGCCTGAAGCCCAGTGTACTGTGGGTCATGTCACGCTGGAACCTGCCTGAAACCAGCGAATCAGTAGATCGTGAACCACTGATGACCTTGACCTTGCGCAAACTAGCAGCCTGGTCACATTGTAGTCTATTTTATAAATCGAGAAGGTCATGTGAAGGTCGTGCGAGCCTGTCTTATTCTCCATGTGCAGCACTTGCATTTAGATCATTTAACAGAATAGGCCACTAAACCGCTTCAAAATTGGTATTTCTATTGAGCCGAAGTATTTTGTGTTCCTCTCCAAAATATGTATGATACCGGTTGTACCTGTTTAACCAGGTGTTTCATACTTCCGGAACTCCCACGGTCTGGCACAGACATTGTGGGCTTTTATTTGGGGTTTTGGAGATTGATAATATATGAAAAAAAAAACAGCAAAACACCTGCTTAGGAGCATTACTGTTTCTATAATCCTGCATTTCCTGTAATTTGGCAATAGTCAGGTCCCAAGGTTGGAAACTGTACTTGAATATTAATATTATCATCAGTTTATCATTACGCAATGGAAAACACAGGGTGTGGTGGAGGGCAACCGCTGATTTTATTCCCTCTCTCAGTCTCTTGTCTCGCTCCATTTACACTTTCTCTCTTCCTGTCTTGGACCAGACGGGATGGCCGAATGATGTTAGAGTGTCCGTCTCCCGTGTTGTTAGACCATGGGATCGTGGGTTTGAACACTGGTAGAGTCAAACCAATGACTTAAAAATTGATAATTGTCACTTTGTACTCAGGCACTCAGCATTATTAGGATAGGGCAATGACTGGTTGGCTCAGTGTCAAGCTAATGTGACTGAGTGGCATATCAGGTCATGGTGCTGGCGGCCTGGTCTCCCAATGGGGCAGCACTATAAAGTCGCCATGAGTGCGCACTGTCACATGTCAGTACCCGTCCTATTATGCCCTTAGATGGTGCTAGGACGTAAATCAACAACAAACAAACAAGCTCTTCCTGTCATTGATTGCAATTTATTGAATGCAAATTTGCTTTACTATTTTGCTTACACCTTATATTAGGTGTAGTAATTAAAGCTGCATTTCCAACAGCCTAGACTGGTCCTTATTCGGATGGGTCTCATGGTAGCCTAGTGGGTGGCGTCTATTCGCTGATTAGCAGACGACATTCCACCACGGAACGAGCGCGTTTTGCCGCCATTTTATGGACGAGAGGGTCGGGGCGGCTTCATCCTCTGAGTAGCACTGAAGTGGTGGCCTGTCGCAGGGCTTTATGGTGTTTTTTTTTGTTTTTAATTTGTTTTATGGTAAACAATTTTTTTTATTCATCTCAATAGTCAATTTATGTTATGCTTCTATTATCGAACAGGTTTTTCATGTGGTTATTATTGTCATTTATGTACCAACAAATTGTAATGAACGGCCGGAAGACCAGTGCTCTGGCGCTGACAAAAGACATTATTCGCTGAAAAAAATACATTTAGTAAAAAAATCCAATCCTCCTTCATCGCCGAGGCACTGTTTGGTGTTTCCAGTTCTGTTAAACTTCAGTCATTTATACTATTTAATTACAAGAACATTTTCAATATAATAAAATATTGTCGTTGCATTCAGCTAATGCCATGGTTGTGGTGTATGTAGTCGAGGTCATACAACTCAGTGAGTGCATTTATAAGTGGGTGGCTGTTTTAGATAGTTGTTTGGGGTGGTGGGTGGGGGAGGGGTGGGGGGGGTTGTTACATCATGACATCAAAAGTCATATTTGGAAATGTACTGAATTGTGAGTGTGAGCACTTATGACGACTTTATAGTATGGCCCTACTGGGAGACCAAGTTGCCAGCACCATTACCTGATTTCCCACTCGGTTACATTATCCTGATAAATATCTAACCAGTCCTTTCCCTATCCTAAGCTGTGTTTACATGGACAATTGTGAAGCGAATTAGGCAAATCGATTTATATGAAGTGATGTAGTGGCGCATTTACACGGACCGAGTTTGAAAGTGTTTCGGCGCCGGGAACCAGCAGCCTTAGTGGTCCGCCTGTAGCCAGCGAGCACTACTATTTGTTTAGTTTACACTCGGCGATTCGACGCCGATGTAGCTGCTATGTTAATATCGCTTGGAATTTAAGGTTAATTTAATTAAATTTCATTATTTGAGTGTGTAATTCTGTTAAATATGATCGCATTCAATAGATTTCGGCCTAATCGGTCCCTAACACTGCCGGGCGAGCACTGCTATTTTACACTATCGCCGCCCGGAAACCAGCTGAATCGCTTCAAATAAACCACCTCGCGACCAGGTATTCATGAAGCGAATCATATGAAGTGAATCAGCCCTAATCCGCTTCAGTGGTGCATTTACACGGCGAATGTGAGGCGAACTAGGCAAGGCGATTTATATGAAGCGATTTAACTCTCCCGGGTAAACACGGCTCTAGTAATGCCAAACATCAGGCTAGCTAGTGACAAGTATCAATTGTGTAAGTCATTGGTTTGGCTCGATCAGGATTCAAACTCCCGACCTTCTGCATGGGAAGCTCGCGCTCTACCGATTTGGTCACGGCATCCGGTGTCATAGCTGGTTTTCTATGCAGGGATTTATACATGACTAGAATATTTTTATATCGCAATTTTGCATTTAAAATGGTCAGCAATGTTTACAATTATAACACCTCCCCCCCACCAATCCGGCCGCCTCGTCGTCGTCGGAGCAGCGCGCCCCAGCGGACACACACTGCCACATGGGGGCGCCCTCTAGCGGCATATGAGAGTAATGTGGTGTGAGTTCATCAACTTTATACCGGTCCCCACACTACTACTACTACTAGCCCGGTGTCGCAGTTTAGATTCTCCGTCGGTTTGATTGAAGAATATTTATACTGCATATCACGGATAAGTCTGAATAGACTTGTTTTCACCATTAGACAGTTTGTCGATAGAAAGCCCGAGCCTACACTTTTACTGACCCAAGGGATTTTTAACCTCCCACACCACATAGACATGGTATGAGAGCAACCGGCCTTTGATGACACTGTAAGTTATACACAGCATGGAAATCCAAAGTGGCAGAGGTGGGGGCATGGGCAATCGAACCACCGACCTTCAGATTAGGAGTCCGACCTAGAAAAAAGTCAGACACTCTAACCACTCTGCCACAGAGAACACCACGGTTTACATTCTTCACGAGGGTTCTGCGCATGCATCAAAATCGAACGGCATTTCCGCCAGATTGGGCGTATTCGATTATTCAACTCTGATGACCCCAACCGACTCTTTGGTGCATGCGCACATCCTACAGACTCGGGTTGAATAATCGAATACGCTTCTCCACGCTCACGGTGGGGAAAATGGTGGCTTAATCCAAAACGGCATGTGTTTTTGTCAACTCCACTCGCGGTGTTCTGTTTGAATTTCTAGCAACTCGGGTGACCTGAGTCGCCCGGGTCGTGTTAATCGAATACACCGCATGCGCAGAACCCCGAGCGGAGAATGTAAACTGATGGAGAATCTAAACCGCGACACCGGGTCCCATCGACCCCTGCCACTTGCATTTATGGGAGCCCAGTTGCCGTGAGCCTACTGGGTAATGACATTGTTTCATTTAAGTCCGCTAGGGTTCCATCCACACCCCCTGATAGCCTCGGCAGGACCCCCCCCCCCCCACCCCCCAAAAAAAGGCAGTGGGTCGCTCTGTGGATGTCAGCTTTCAATGATGACGTGGTTTGGTTGTGGGGTGATTTTGGGGTTGGTTTAAAAAATAAAATAAAATAATCCACGGGGTGTTGGCGGTGGACTCCCGTCGCTGAGAGGCCAGCATCGGCCGACATTACAAATGCTCCTACGATAAGCAGATTGTAGACAACATTTATGAAAAGAATTTAAAGAGAAATTTTCATGGAGAGCGTTCTCGTGGCGCCTATAGTAAAACAAAATAATAAAAAAATAAAGGGGGGGGGGGGGAATAGCTACTATTGGCGCGTGGTGGCGCCGCCTGGTGGGGGGAAGGGGAATGGGAAGGGTTGGGTGGGGCGTGGGGGGCCCATAATGAACTACTGAGGCATGATGGGACGACAGTTTGTGATTGCGAACATGATGGATCTCGCTAGGGCGCGGGCAGCCCGCCAGGGGGCGCTGCGGCGTCAGGCACCAGCACACACCCCGGCGTGCCGAGACGCCGGGCATCCGACGCGCCACCACGCGCCAGAATTAGACGGTATTAAATATCGGCGTCTGTGGATGGCCGGGTGGCATTACCCTCATATGACGGCCGGGCCGCGCCAGTGCGCCCCCCCCCCCCCCCCCCCCCCGACCGCCTTTTTCTATAACATTGTGTCTGTGTACTAAAAGTAACAAGTGCGTATGTAACCAGACGGGATGGCTGAATGAGTTAGAGCATCCGTCTCCCATGTTGGTATACCGTGGGATCGTGTGTTCGAACCCTGGTCGAGTCAAACCATCACTTAAATATTGATACTTGTCGCTTCCTAGCCAGGCGCTCATCATTATTAGGATAGGGCAAGGACTGGTTGGCTCAGTGTCAGGATAATGTGACTGAGTGGGATATCAGGTCATGGTGCTGGCAGCCTGGTCTCCCAATGGGGCAGCACTATAAAGTCGCCATGAGTGCGCACTGTGACAAATCAGTACCCATCCTGATATGACCTTAGATGTTGCTAGGACGTAAAACAACAAACAAACGACTAAAAGTAACAAAAATATGACACCAAGTGTAACCTGGATCTCTCTCCCTTTCAGTTGCCCGCGCCCGGTCCCTATATCCCTATGTATATATATATTATATTTTACCTCGGTATACAGCCTCAGGCTAGCCTCAGGCTAGGGAGAAGGAAGCACGTGAGGTACCAGCAATTAGCATATACAACTCACGACTGGATTACGTGTCGTTGGGTTGCTCCGGCAAATTTAGTCTACATACAAGCTAATATGCAGTAAGTATCATAAAAACTGTGGTTAGCTTAATCATGATGCATTAGAGCATCATTATGGAAAGTTTAGACTTTCTTTGGTCCATTTTGGACGAGTTATTTGGTTATAAAAACCAAGGATAGAATTCCTTCTCGAAGGATTGAAACCGGTCATTAGCGGTTCTGTTAACACCCGAGTCACCGTGTGATTATGGGTAGAGATGTGGGCTCTGCCTCGTCTCCTGTGGAAATTCTCTCGTACTCTAATAGAGAGTAATGTTGGAGATGCTCCTGGGTTTCTTTTATAGACTCCCCACAAACTTTTTCAGGCGTTTCTCCGAGTTTCATAGCATTTTCTCCAACTTGTTGACGTTGTAGTCACAGGTGGGAGAAGTGTGCGTGACAGAGGGATGGGCAGGCCGATATACTGGTCCCGACCCCGCGTAAGGTTTGGGCTTGACCCACAACCCACGCACAAATTTAGCTTATTACGCCTGTGTTATAACGGTATAAACACGTTCTCTAACACCAATAGATGTCCAAATGAGTTTGAAACAACCATATTGTGATATATATATATACCGGGACTGACCAAAAAAAAATCTTTGTTTCAGCTCCCGATGGCCACGAAGCGGAGTAAGCACGGTGCAGCAGCAGCCGAGGGGCGTGTTCCGAGTGGAGGGGACGAGGAGTACGACTCCTCACCCGTGTTGTCGGCAGTGCCTTCGACACAGCCCGGGGCGCATATTCTCTCCGAGGAGGACATAGTGCCTGGCGGCGCCGCGGCTCAAAATTGGGAGACGCGGTTTGCGGCGATGGAGAGTCATATAATGGCTCTCAAACCACCAGTGTCTCGTAAACGGCAAATGCCGAGTGCTCAAGAGGAGTCTTCTTTGGAGGATTTCTCGGAGACAGACTCAAGAGATGGAGCTTAGGGCTCCTCCTCCTTCTCCTAAACGGAGGAAGAAGAAGAAACATATTGTTTCTTCGGGTGATGATTTCACCAAGGAAAGGGGGAGGACTGGGCTTCGCAAAAGGCGCAAGACCAAGTCCAAGAAGAAGAAGAAGAAGAGGAAAGATTCTTCTTCTGACTCGTCCACGGATTCCACATCAACGGAATCGGACTCAGACACGCAATATGAAGGTGTCTATGCTGCCATTGGGGGCAAAGTGGCTAAGAAAGTCGAGAAGCCAAGGGCTAAGCATGTGAAAACCACTACGCTTATGCGTGAGAACATTAATGGCCATTTCCGCACGTTTAAGCCGGCGGAGATTATTTCTAAGTTATCAGATGAGTTAACAGGCATTAAAGGTGTTCCTAACTCCATCATTAAGGAGATGGATCGAGATGTCAATATGACGGAGGATCGTAAGAGATTTGAGGGTGTGTTGCACACAGTGCATAAGGCGGTGCTTGGTACCCTAACAGCCATTGCTCCTGTAGCAAACAGAATGCAACGAGAAAATAAGTTCTCATCTTTGGCGAAGACGATGGACAAAGGTATTGCATTGTTGGCGGCGGCTGGTAATTACCTGTCGTATCGAAGATATGAAAATGTTTTCAAGTCGGTTTGCACAGATGCTGGCAAAGAAGAGGCTCGCTCAAAGAAGGTTACTGATAATGATGGGAAAGAGTTTAAGCTCTTTCTTGCTCCAGAGCCGATTAAAGGTAAACCTTTAGATAACACGAAAATGTTTGGCGGTCAACTACAATACCTCTGTAAAGAGGTAGAAACTGCAGCCAAGACTGGCAAAAACATGGATGGTAAGAAGAAACAGGAAACTCCTCGTTTCAAAAGGTCACAAGGGGATTTTCGTCCACGGCGGTTCACCAGGGGAACCAGACCGGGCTCAAACTTCGGTCAAGCTTTTCGGGGCCGGGGCGCTCGCTCAGCCTGGACCGACAACACCGCACGGCCACTGGGCCGAGGTGTCAACTCGCCGAGACCCTTCCCCAGGGGCGGGTCCAAGTAGAGGTTGAAACACAAACGTTACAAGTCCTTCCAGCCTCTAAAACCACACAAACTCTAAGCAACTTTGTGGCTGGTAATATCAATAATCATATTTCTGAGTGGCACAAAATTACTAGTGACCAAGAAATTTTACAAATAGTTAGGGGTGTTCACATTCCCTTCACACAAATTCCGGTACAAGGCAGGATACCTTTTCCTTATAACATTGAACTGGTTGAACGAGAGGCATTAACTAAACAGGTACAAAAATTCTTTGAGAAAGGAATTATACAAAAAGTGACATACTGTTCAGGAGAGTTTATTTCAAACATCTTCTCGAGACCAAAGCCTAATGGCGAGGTTCGAATGATCCTGGATTTAACAATCCTTAATACAATGGTTGAATATCGACATTTTAAAATGTTCTCGCTAGATACAGCACGCGATCTGATTACGCCAGATGCGTGGATGGCTAGTGTTGATTTACAAGATGCATATTATACGCTTCCCATAAGAGAAAAAGACCGGAAATTTCTTCGGTTTCTTTGGGATAATCAACTCTATGAGTTTACCTGCATGCCAAATGGTTTAGCTTGTGCCCCTCGTTTATTCACTAAACTGCTTAAACCTGTTTTCTCAGTAATGGCGCGGAAAGGTCATATAATGTTTCCATACATAGATGATTCCTTTATTATAGCATCAACACAAATTGATTGTGGGAATGCAGTTTTGGATTTGTGTGCATTACTTACTAAATTGGGGTTTTATGTACATCCACAAAAGTCAGTGTTTAAACCAACAAAACAACTCAAATGTTTAGGGTTTATTCTGGATACACAGTCTCTTACAGTGTCGATAACAGAACAACAACTAATTAAGTTTATGAATACAGCGACCCAGCTTATTAAGTTACCAAAACCTAAAATTAGACAGGTCGCAGTCCTTATTGGGATAATGATATCGTATGCACCCGCTATTCTATACGGGAAGGCCCATATTAAATCTCTAGAAATAGATACAAAATTTAGCGTTAACACAAACTAAAGGGAATTTTGAGCGAAAGATGTTTATTTCGCAAGAAGGGCTACAGGATATTGCATGGTGGATGCAACACATAGCAAGTTCACCAAATCCAATCCGTATGGCGGAACCTAATATGGTAATTACTACTGATGCTTCGTTAGAAGGTTGGGGAGCTCATCGAGATGGGGTCACAACAGGAGGTAGATGGCTTGTTGATGAAAAATCAGACCATATTAATGCGCTAGAATTGCGTGCTATTTATCTGGGCTTATGTAGTTTAGTAAAGATACATAAATCACAAGTTAGAATACTAACTGATAATACTACTGCCATGGCATATATTCGTAACATGGGTGGAACAAAATCAAAGCCTTGCAATCAGTTATCTAAACTGATTTGGAACTGGGCACAGGCTCAACAAGTCGGGCTGACTGTAGCGCATATCCCAGGGTCACAAAATACACTTGCAGACCATAAGAGTAGAAAATTCCATGACCATTTAGAATGGTCCCTCCTCTCTACACCTTTGTTTAACTTCATTTGTGAAAAATGGGGTACACCTAAAGTTGACTTGTTTGCATCACAAAATAATAACAAATTACCTTGTTATGTTTCTTGGCATCCTGAACCGGAGGCTAGGAAAGTAGATGCATTTGCTATTACCTGGGAAAATAATTATTTTTATATTTTCCCACCGTTTAGCATTATCAGCCGAGTTGTCAGGAAAATCGGTTTGGAAAGGACACATGCTATACTGGTGGTGCCCGATTGAGACACGCAACCTTGGCTGCCAGCAGTTTCACAACTGGCAAAAGAACATATACGATTCCCAAGAAAACTCGGGAATCTGACACACCACGGACCGCTAGTGGTTCACGGCGACGTGTCAATGACGCCCCTATTGGCATTCCTTTTCTAAGGAACCAGCTGCGGCAATTTGGATTGGACAAAATTACTGAGAATAGGATAGTAGCTGATGCCTGGAGGCCAGGGACTGTCAAAATGTACACATCCTATTTAAAGAAATGGGGTGTACATTGTTTGTTAATGAAAGTTAAGCCAACAAATCCAACAATTTCACAAGTAGCTCGTTTTCTTCGTTCTCTAGAGGATGAGGGACTATCCTTTGGGTCGATAAATGCGGCAAGATGTGCGTTATCAATCATATTACCGAGAATTGATGGCGAAACAGTTGGAAAATATTATGTTCTTGGATATCTACTTCGTTCAATTTATCAAAGGAATCCTCCAAAACCAAAGTATAGTCGGTTTTGGGATGTGTCTGTAGTATTTAAGTTGTTTCAGGCTTGGCCTCACAACTCGTGGTTAGATTTAAAACAATTAGGTTTTAAGGTCGCGGTCCTGTTATTATTAGTAACCGGACACAGAGGACAGACCATTGTTGCTTTGTCTTTAACTGGATTAGAAATATACAAGAAACAAGCTACGTTTGATTTAGCACAATTGCTTAAATCGAACACGTTAGGTGACCCTTTATCTACGGTTCACTTAGACTATTTTCCGAGTGATCGGAAAGTATGTGGTGTCAGCCATACGGGCTTATATATCTAAAACAAAGGATTTATGTGCATCACAACAACTATTAGTGAGCTTTATAAAGCCACATAAGGCAATTTCACGAGACACCCTGGCCAGATGGACAATTACGGTGTTGAAATTGGCTGGAGTGGATACGAGCAAATACTCATCCCACTCAACTAGAGGTGCCATGGTCTCCAAGGCACGGTTGCTAGGTATTTCTGTGAAAAGAATACTAGCGCATGCAGGCTGGAAGACCGCTAAGTCGTTTGCAAAACATTACAACAAGCGACTAGAAAAGCCTACCGGCATTGCAAAGCGCCTGCTCGCCAACTAACAAGAATAGGTGAGAACAAAAACGTTGAATATTATATAAGAATGGATGATATTAAAGATAAAAATGAATTATGTAAAGGTCTCCCTAGCCTGAGGCTAGCTTGAGGCAGTTAGACCGAGGTAAAATATATAGTTATACGAATCTTTGACCTGGGTATAGATGATGGATAACTGTTGTTTTCCCGAGGTATAAGCCTCGGGTAGACGTGGGCTAGGGCCCACCCACCACGCCCTGCCACGTCTATCCCATTGGTGTACCATTACGGAAAAATCATAGTATCCATTGTATTGAAAGATCATTTTTATCCTGAATAAGTAGGTTAAAATTGCTGGTACCTCACGCGCTTCCTTCTCCCTAGCCCACGTCTACCCGAGGCTTATACCTCGGGAAAACAACAGTTATCCATCATCTATACCCAGGTAAGATTCGTATAACTATACTATATATATATATATATATTATATACATACATACATATCATCATCATGCTGTCAGTTGCAATGCGACAAAGACTGCTTTCATTACTTAACTGCCGCTTTGTGCAGTTGTACATTTCATAAAAGCTGCTTGCAAAGTGTTGAAGTGCTGCTGGCTTTTGCAAGTTACTAGCGGCACTCTCTGAGGGAGAAAATAGAGGTCTCACACCGGCATGAACATGTCAAGACAGGCGCAAACTATTTGTCCCTGCAGTGGCTGGTCGGAAGATGTTGGGAGTTCCATACATCACCGCCCTTAATGCTGCCACGATAACATGGTTTTCTGTTAGGGTTTGCTCCCTTAGCCTTTGATTCTATCAAGAAGCAGAACTTGTACCACAGGCAGTGGTTTACAACTTTGCAAGGCAGGGGCGTCAAACTCCCTGAGGTATTTTAGCACCTAAGGTATCCGAGGTACTGCATTACCCGCATACCAAATACGTATATGTATATATATGTGTATATATATCGCGGTAAGGAATCGATAGCGGGCTGAAGTGGTTGTATTTGTAGCGATGGGGTCAATTAGAACTGTGACTCGGAATGGGTGAGTTGAGGAGCGGGAGGGGAGCGGGAGGGGAGCGGGAGGGGAGGGGAGCAGGAGGGGAGGGAGCGGGAGGGGAGGGGAGGGGAGGGGGAGGGGAGGGGAGCGGGAAGGGGTTTGGGGGAGGGGAGGGGAGGGGAGGGGAGGCAGGGCCGTATTAGCCGTAAGGCTTAAAGTTGCATAGTCCGATGGTTTTGAATTTCTGTATTTTTTCTGAGATAAATATGTTAGATCGATCACTAGTATCTACTTTACATTAGTTCAAAGTTACTTTTATTTTAAATGCTAAACCTTTGAGAGATTTTGGTTTCAAACATGGAAAATTAGTTTTGGCAAACATGCCAAAACTCTGACACAATAGACTTCTGCAGTAACGGGTTCTGTTAAATTGACTCAGTATTGCCTTCTACGCAGAAACAAATGCTTATTAAATGCATCGTGGTAAGTTAATATAAAATCAAATCTAGATAATTGGTTTGGTTTTGAAAACTTGATATTTCATTGGACTATCCAGCTTTAATAGCCTAGGGACCATGCAAAAAAAAGGAGTCGATCAATATTACTTTTTTGCTGATGCAATGTTACCGTAGGGGTTGCCCGAAGTGCCCAGAAGCCTAGCTTGTTGGAGTTTTACGTCCTGACAACATTCTACCGTCATATCAGGAGGGGTACCTACTTGTGATAGTGCGCACTGATGGCGACCTTATAGTGCTGCCCCACTGGGAGTCCAGGCCACCAGCACCATGACCTGATAGCCTACTCAATCACATTATCATGGCACCGAGCCAACCATTCCTTGCTCTATCCCAATGATGCAAAGCGCTTGGCTAGGAAGTGACAAGTATTAATTTTGTACATGATTGGTTTGACTTTACTGGAAATTTAACTCCCGACCATCCGCAGGTGAGGCTTGCGCTCTACCTATTCGGCCGCCGCATCCAATCTAAAGGCATAGGGACCCGGCCATGGGTTAATGCAAGGTGAGTACTAGATAAAAGATTCACCTGGTACTTGTAGTACATGGGTGAAGGACAACCTAGTGAAAATACGGGCGAAAATAGGTTTAGTAGGGAACATGAACTAGAAACTGTGGCTCCAGTATCAAATGGCTACATATATTGGCACAGAGTTGGTGAAATGGGCAAGAATGCAAAAAGACAAGATGGCGGCCAGAGAACACCGTCGATTTCGGTTTTAAATTGCATTAAAGTATATGTTTTATTATATTTTTCAACTCAAAAGTAGCGGGTAAACATTAAGACATATACAAAGAATAAATGTTGCTTCTCAGATTGAGAAATTAGGCTCTCATAAAGACTCATTTCATTAGCCCTATTTTTCGACCATTTTTATATAAGGCTGATCTTCACCCGTGTACTACAAGTACCGGGTGAATCTTTTATCTAGGTGAGTAGAGACTATTATTACGCTCGTCACCCCGGAATTGTAAGTCTTTTAAATGTTTTACATCCATAAGTTGCTTAATGCTTACAATTGCATTCACGCATGCTATGCGCTTACATACCTAAGTACCTAAATACCTACATACATACATACCTATGTACATACCTACATGCCTACCTAAATAACTACCTACATACATACATACAAACATACATACATAAAACATACCCACATACAAACGTGCATACATTTATTTCTGCATGCATATCTACACAGAAACATACATACATCCATGCCTACCTACATACCTACTTACATACATACATACAAACATACATACATAAAAACATATGCACATACAAACATGCATACATTTATTCGTGCATGCACATCTACATAGAAAGATACATACATGCATTGCATGCGTACCTACCTACATACATACCTCATCATCATCATCATCATGCTGTCGGTCGCGATGCGACAAAGACTGCTTTCATTATTTGACTACCGCTTTCCATTTAGCTCTCTGATGTGAGAGTTGCATCCATGAGTCGTCTTAATGTCTCTCTGCAGTTGTACATTTGATGAAAGCTGCCTGCAAAAGTGTTGAAGTGCTGCTGGCTTTTGCGAGTTACCAGTGGCACTCTCTCGGGGAGCAAATAGAGGTTTCACACCGGCAAAAACATGTCAAGACAGGCGCAAAACTATTTGTCCCTGCAGTGGCTGGTCGGGAGATGTTGGGAGTTCCATACATCAACCGCCCTTAATGCTGCCACAGTGACATGGTTTTCTGTTTAGGGTTTGCTCCCTGAGCCATCGATTCTGTCAAGAACCTGTACCACAAGGCAGTGGTTTACAACTCTGCAGGCAGGGCGTCAAACTCCCTGAGGTATTGCTATACCTGCAATACCTGCATACCTGGTACATACCTACATACATACATACATACCTACATACCTACCTACATACCTACCTACATACCTACCTACCTACATACCTAACTACATACCTACCTACATACCTACCCACATACATACATACATACACACCTACCTACATACCTACCTACATACATACATACATACATACCTACCTACATACCTACCTACATACCTACCTACATACCTACCTACCTACACACCTACCTACATACCTACCTACCTACCTACATACATACATACAAACAAACATATAAACATACGTACATACATACATTGGGGTTAGTATACATACAAACAAACATGTACACATATATACATACATCCATACGTACATACACACATACCTAGCTACCTAAATGTATCCACATACTTGTTTGTTTGTTGAAGTTTTACGTTCAGGCACACAGCGACGGGTACCAACTTAAAGTCACCATGAGTGTGCACTGTCACATGTCGGTACCGTCCTGATAGGACCTTAGATGTTGTCAGGATGTAAACCTCAACAAACAAATACATACGTACATACATATGTACATCCAACCATTCATCTTTCCATCCATCCATCTATCCATCCATCCGTACATACATACATACACATACATACATACATACACATACATACATGCATACATGCACACATATATCCATATATACATACATAAATACATACATAAATACATACACACACATACACACATATACACATACACACATACACATACATACAGTACACACATGCATACATACATACACACATACATACATTACACATACATACACACATACATACACACATACATATATTACACACATACATACATACACATACATTAACACATACATGCATGCATACACACATACATACACATTACACACATACACACACATACACACATACATACATACATACATACATACAAACAAAACAAACACACATCCATACACACATACACACATTCATACATACATACATACATACATCCATACATACATCCATACATACACACATACATTACACACATACATTACACACATACATACATACTCGTGGCGTTCTCTGTGACGGAGTGGTTAGAGTGTCTGACTTTTTTCTAGGTCAGACTGCTAATCTGAGGGTCGGCGGTTCGATTCCCCATGCCCCCAGCTCTGCCAATTTGGATTTCCACCGCTGTGGATAACTTACAGCGTCATCAAAGGCCAGTTGCTCTCATACCATGTCTATGTGGTGTGGGAGGTTAAAAATCCCTTGGGTCGGTAAAAGTGTAGGCTCGGGCTTTCTATCGACCACCAGTGGAGTGGGAAAGACCAGTCGTCTGTGACTGGGATTTCCCTTGCTTGGGACAACTAATGTACCAAAAAAAAAAAAAAGGAGACAAATAAGTGTTCACACTTCCTGTCTACCATTCGCGATATCGCTATATTACACACATACATACACATACATACATTACACACGCATACATGCATGCATACATACACACGTACATACGGGATCTCTTCATGATAGTACTATAGATAACATGGAGCGCCATTTAAAGCTATGTAGTCCGTAGATCACAGACAGTTAGCGGGTAAGTAAACAGCCCCCACGTGACACGAGCTGGCGGGAAAGCTGCACCTCGGTGTCACGTGGTTCACAGAGAACCGCGCAACGCCCCGTCGGCCCGGTTAAAGCCCGGCGCACATTAGGTGACACTCGAGATGGCCGTGATTTGTGACAGTCATGGATGGATGGCTACACAGCAAGACAAAGAACATGTCGTACTGTTTACTGTTAGGTATACAGTTAAACCTATCTCACCGACGACCTCCACAGATCGACCAATCCCCTATATCGATCCCTTCATTTGGGTCCCAACATTACAATTGTAACTATATTCCACCCCCGGTAATCCGACCACCTCCCTAAATGGACCGCTTAACGTTAGGCTGTCACCGTGCTGTCAGTCTGGTGTTGTCAGTATGGTGTTGTCAGTGTAGCGCTGTCCGTGTTGCGCTGTCAGTGTCGCACTGTCAGTGTCATGCTGTCAGTGTCATGCTGTTAGTGTGGTGTTGCCAGTGTCATGCTGTCAAGTGTCGCGCTGTCAGTGCCTCCCTGCTAGTGTCGCGCTGTCAGTGCCTCGCTGTCAGTGTCACGCTGTCAGTGTCGCGCTGTCAGTGTCGCGCTGTCAGTGCCTCGCTGTCAGTGTCGCGCTGTCAGTGCCTCGCTGTCAATGTAGCGCTGTCAGTGTTGTGCTGTCAGTGGCGCATGGCATTATCGTGCTGCCAGGGTCACAAATCCCCATGAAAGCTAAGATTCCTTATACGCGGTATGTGGCATGCGAATGCGAATGCGGCAAAAAATCGAAAAGCCTGTAACTGAATAGTGGTGCTTCCAGACATGCGAATGTGAATGCGAATGCGAATGCGAATGCGAATGCGAATGCGAATGCGAATGCGAATGCGAATGCGGCAACTGAATCGGTCCATGGACCGATCAGTGCGGCATGCGAATGGAGAAACGCAAGGGGAAAGCCTGATAACGTCATGGTGTGGGGTTTCACTTAACGGTGGGGGGTGGGGGGGGGGGGTGTCCCGTATCACGTTGGGTATCTACGCCACATATACGACATTCAGTGATTTTCTAAAAATAGGTTTGAGCTTGATTTAATGGATTTCACCTGTTGGTATATTGAATTTGAAATAAAATGACACTTCATTTGTGAAAATCGCTCTAATATTAAAGAAAATATGGACTTTTTAAAGTTGTTACTGTGTAAAAATCAAACCAAATCGCTGCATGCTGCATGCCGCATGCCGCGTGGGTAGAATCAACCCATTCGCATGCCGCATGCCACATTCACATTCGCATGCCGCATACCGCATATAAGGAATCTTAGCTTAAGCGCGCATTCCTTACACATGGTATGTGTATGTGCCATGCGGTATGCGAATGGCATGATTCCTTACATGCGGCATGCAGCATGCGGCACACGACTGGCTATACTAAAACTAATGGACAAGTGCGACTGATGTTTCTATTCGCACACCCCGTGCCGCATACCGCATGCCGCACCGATCACTATAGGGACCGATCGAGTTGACGCATTGGCATTCGCATTGGCATTCGCATTCACATACCACGTGTAAGGAATGTAGCCCATAGGTTTCAAGGCGTTTCGATTTTTTGTCGCATTCGAATTCGCATACCGCATGCCGCATGCCGCGTGTAAGGAATGTACCCTTAAGACTCCGCTCCGTTCGCAGACTTCACGGGGTAGGAGGGGGGGGGGGGGCATCGGGGGTGAGGAGCATGTTTCATGTCGGGGTCTGATATGACGTGCCCGATCTTTGTAAGTCCATTTGACGCGACATCTTGACACGGGCTTACCAACGCCTCAAGAGGACGCGGGCCGGGATTAGGCCCGCCGGGCTTTTGTATCCAAAACTGGAGTCCTCAAGTCGCAAGGAGCGGCTGTAATCACTCCCTCCTACACACACACACACACGCACACACACACGCACACACAAGCCCAGACGGGGTGGCCGAATGAGTTGAGCGTCCGTCTCCTGCTTTGGGAGATCGAGGGATCCGAACCCATGGGTTTGTGGGTTCGAACCCTGGTCGAGTCAAACCGATGACTAAGAAATGTATACTTGTCGCTTCCTAGCCAGGTACTCGGCATTATTAGCATAGGACAAGGACTGGTTGGCTCAGTGACAGGATAATGTGAATGAGTGGGATATCAGGTCATGGTGCTGATGGCCTGGTCTCACAGTGGGGCAGCACTATATAGTCACCATGAGTGCACACCGTCAAAGGCAGTACCTGTCCTGATATGACCTTAGATGTTGCTAGGACGTAAAACACCAACAAACAAGCACACACACTCACACTCACTCACTCTCACTCACTCACACTCGCTCACACTCACTCACACACACACACACACACACACACACACACACACACTCCGCCCTGCCACCAGGGGGCGCTCAGAACTGGAATAATAGCAGTATGCAGGAGTTAATTATAAGCCTGATTAAGCCACGGATGGGGCATGCGTCTAGGTAGGGGGCGGGGCCGGGGCCGGGGGAAGGGTAGCGGGGGGGGGGGGGGGGGGTGGCGGGAGATGGGGGTTAAACCGGCGTCTCATGCGTCCATTTCCTCCCTCCCTCCCTCCCCCCGACCCACTCACTCAATCACTCACTCAATCACTCACTCAATCATTCACTCAATCACTCACCCAATCACTCACTACCTCACTCCCACACACCCACACCCACACCCACACACTCACTCCCACACCCACACCCACACCCACACACCCACTCCCACACCCACACCCACACACCCAGATACCCACATCACGTAGTCACGTGTTATCTCGGGCGTGTTGCATAACACATTCCTGCCGGGCACTGACCCTGCTCGGTCGGGGTGGGTGTGGGTGTGGGTGTGGGTGTGTGGGTGTGACTGTGGGTGTATGGGTGTGAGTGTGGGTGTGGGTGGGGGTGTGGGTGTGGGTGTGGGTGTGGGTATGGCTGTGGGTGTGGGTGTGGGTGTGGACGGGTAATTAAACACCGGGCGTGATGGTCGAATCGGTTTGAAGTGTGCTGACTGATTGGTTTCCCGTGCGGGAGGTCGTGGGTTCGAACCACAGCCGAGTCAAACCAATGACTTTACAAAATTGATCCGTTACCTAGCCTGCTGCTCGGTTTTGCTTGTGTATTTTTTTGTTTAGTTTGTTTTATGCCCTAGCAACATCTAGGGTCATATAAGGATGGCTACCGATGTGTGTCAGTGTGTCCTATATAGGGTATTCACGTGATGTCATCAACCGGATGCGCGGCCATTGTGGTGATATCAACTAGTAAACAACCCATAGAGTTTGCCGTACGCGCAGTGCAAAACGTCTATTTCATTCAAGATTAAGAGGAATCTAGAACCTTAACCTTATCAATTTAATATAATCTTTTTGGTAAACATGTTTTCTATATGTGTACCAAGCGATTTGTTTCTAGGTGGTGTGGTTTCAGAGATATTTCACTTTTTCTGTATGAAGATTGCTCACGACCATTGACAATGCATTGAGTTTGCCGGTACGCGCAGTGCAAAACATTAGTTTTATTCAAAATTAATAGAAATCCAGAACCCTCACCTTATCAATTTAATAGAATCTTTTTGGTAAACATGTTTGCTATATGTGTCCCAATCGATTTGTTTCTAGGTGGTGTGGTTTTAGAGATATGAGGATTGCTCATAGCCATTGAGTTTGCACTGTGACAGTGTGTTATTATTGTGGTTACTTACGTTTAGCGTGACGTCAGTGCATACCCTATATCAGTGACGTTATAGTGCTTCCCTATTGGGAGACCATGCTGCTGGCACCATGACCCACTCAGTCGCATTATTCTAATACTGAGCTAATCAGTCCTTACCCATTCATATTAACGCCAAGCGCCAGGCGAGGTAGCAAAACATATAAATTTTGTAAGTTATTGGCTTGACTCGGCTGGGACTCAAACTCCTGACCTTCCACACAGGAAGCCTGCGCTCTTCCTCTTACCTATTTGGCCACCACATACAGTGTGACGCTCAGCATGAATAGAATTTGACAAGGCCTGATTTGCTCATCGGTGCGTGGTGCTGGTGGCCTGGTATCCAAGTGCGGCAACACTATAACGCCGTCATGAATGCGCCCAGAGTGTCACAAGTCGGCACCTATCTTGATTATAACCTTAAGCCCTTGTCAAACTTCACCGGATCGAGGAAACGGATTGAAACAGAACAAAATCCGTTGATATCCGGATAAGTACAGTTTGTATCCATTGCATATCCCTTGATATCCAATGATATCCGGCCCGATCTGTTACAAGTTTTGAGCATGCACAAAACTTGTAATGGATTGCGCCGGACTGATGTATGCAGTTATTATCCGTTACCATCTGTTCCCCATCTGTTCCTGTCCATTACCCATCCGTTCCCATCTGTTATCGTCCATTCCCATCTGTTATCATCCGTTCCCATCCGTTCCCATCCGTTACATATCCATTACACATCGTTCGTTATAGTTCCTTTTGTATACTGAATTGTTCGTTGATCGTTAGATATGTTATCAACTGTTACCAGCCATTACTTTCCGTTACCGTCTGTTACCCATCTGTTATCCATCTGTTACTCATCTGTTACCATCTGTTACCGTCTGTTACCTGTCCGTTACTGTCCGTTACATAATCGATACATTTCAAGTCCGAATCACACCGGATTGGAATATTCTTGTCCGCGTCTGTCCATGTCCTCAATCCGGTGTGGTGGTTTCAGCGTGTTCCCGTGCTCAGACGTGTCCCTCGCTTCTGCGCATGCGTCAGAATCTAGTAAACATGGCCGTAATCGATTAACACGAACCGGGCGACTCGGGTCATCCGAATTTCAAATAGAACACGCGAGTGGAGTCGACAAATACACGTCCCGTGTGCAAAAAAAGAATAACTTAGATTAATGAAATGGAAATATAGGTAAACTGGGCCATGATACAATACTTTAAATCCTATTTTGCTGTACTTTTATCGGTTATTAAAAAAAAAAGAACAAACTGTCCACCCGAGCGTATTCAATTATTCAACCCGAGTTTGTAGGATGTGCGCATGCACCAATAAGTGGCTGGGGTGACCCGAGTTGATGCGAAATCCACGCATGCGCAGAAGCAACGGGACACGTCTGAGCACGGGAACACGCTGAAACCACCACACCGGTAAAGTGTGACAGGGCCTCTTTAGATATTGCCAGAAATGGAACTCCAAGAAACAAACAAATGGGGCCTTAAGCTTTAAAGCAAGTTGAACGTGAGTTACTTGTAAATTGTTGATTCTTGTGTTCGCCTTCCAAGTGTCTTTCTTATACACTGCCATAACCCACGCCTGTGTCACGTGGCCACCATACCTGAAGCGCCCCCCAGCGGGAAGGCGCGAGGGCCGCGCTGGTTATCTATGACCTGGTAGGGCATGTTCTAATCTAAGTAGGTGGCGCTCCCTAGTGGCGTGGCCCCCTTATACTGCCATCCTGGGCCCATCGTTCCCGTCCCACGTCACTAACAATTCGCCGTTGGTCGACACAAATTGAGTTCGGACTACTAGTTGTTCAACACTCTTGAGTAGCGCCGGCTGCGCCCTGCCTTTATCGACTATCTTTGTTTAAGAAGCCGACCTAGATGATTTTACCGTGGATTTTTGCTTGTAATGTTATTAGTAAAAGATTGTGACACTACTCTAATATCATTCTGCCAATAACACACATATACACATAGTTCCCTCCGGCATACTCCAGACGGGATGGCCGAATGAGTTAGAGCGTCCGTCTCCCGTATTGGTAGACCATGGGATCGTGGGTTCGAACCCTGGTCGAGTCAAACCAATGATTTAAAAATTGATACTTGTCGCTTCCTAGCCAGGCACTCGGCATTATTAGGATAGGGCAAGGACTGGTTGGCTCAGTGTCAGGATAATGTGAGTGGCATATCAGGTCATGGTGCTGGCAGCCTGGTCTCCCAGTTGGGGCATCACTATAAAGTCACCATGAGTGCGCACTGTCACAAGTCGGTACCCGTCCTGATATGACCTCAGATGTTGCTAGGACTTAAAACAACAAACAAACAAACAAACCTACACCTACACCTCCACCCAAGCGAGACACAGACCTACTACACCTACACCTACACACTTACACATACATACCTACTCTTACACACCTACTCACACACACCTACTCTCACACACATACAGTTACACACATACACCTACCTACACACATACACCGACCTACACACATACACCGACCTACACACATACACCGACCTACACATACACTTACATTCACCTACATCTACACAGACCTAGATTTACCCACCCCTACACATACACACTTAGACATACATACCTACTCTTACACACCTACTCTCACACACACATAGTTACACACATACACCTAGCTACAGACATACACCTACCTACACACATACACCTACCTACATACATACACCTACCTAAGCACATATGCCTAGCTACACACATACACCTACTACACACATACACCTATGCACACATACACATGCACACACCTACACACACCTGCCCCTACACACACAGTTACACACACGCCTACCTACACACATACACCTACCTACACACATACACCTACCTACACACATACACCTACCTACATACATACACCTACCTACACACATACACCTACCTACACACATACACCTACCTACACACATACACCTACCTACACACATACACCTACCTACACACATACACCTACCTACACACCTACCTACACACATACACCTGCACACACCTACACACACCTGCACCTACACACAGTTACACACATACACCTACCTACACACATACACCTACCTACACACTTACACCTACCTACACACATACACCTACCTACACACATACACCTACCTACACACATACACTTACCTACACCCCTACACCTACCTACACACCTACACCTACACACTTATAGACTGGTTAGCTCAGGATAATGTGACTGAGTGGGATATCGGGTCATGGTGTCGGTGGCCTGATTTCGCGGTGGGGTAGCAGTATAAAGTCACACTGAGTGTGCACTGTCACAAGTCAGTACCCATCCGGATAGGACCTTAGATGTTGCCAGGACGTAAAACTCCAACAACCAACCAACCTACACACCCATACACCTCCTACACACCTCAGCACCACAATAAATGACCCAGTATCTGAGCTGGATATGTAGGTTCAAATCTTACATCAGAACCAGACGGGATGGCCGAATGAGTTAGAGCTTCCGTCTCCCGTGTTGGTAGACCATGGCATCGTCGGTTCGAACCCTGGTCGAGTCAAACCAATGACTTAAATATTGATACTTGTCGCATCCTAGCCAGGCGCTCGGCATTATTAGGATAGGGCAAGGGCTGGTTGGCTCAGTGTCAGGATAATGTGGCTGAGTGGGATATCAGGTCATGGTGCTGGCGGCCTGGTCTCCCAGTGGGGCAGCACTATTAAGTCGCCATGAGTGCGCACTGTCACAAGTCGGTTCCCGCCCTGATATGACCTTAGATGTTGCTAGGACGTAAAACAACCAACAAACATCTTACATCAGTGTTTTTCTTTTTTTGAACATTTGCTGCTTTTATGAGACTATGCAGCTTGAAGTGGTTTCCGGTTATATTTACAATTACAGTCACGTGACTATATTAGTCACCTGGCCAGCACCGCTTAAAGGCTGAATGCCAGCCGTCTGTATTGGGTATTGACTTGTGCCGCTTTGCGTCGCCCGCCGCTTGCTGGCCACTGTGGGCGCCGTCTTTGTATTAATTACCCTCATCAACGCGCGCCCCGTTTCATCAACACGCCGCCGGCGATCGTGGGGCCGCCGTGCAGTGCCTTATTCACTCAGTCAGTCAGTCATTCACTCAGTCATACACTCACTCACTCACTCACTCACTCACTCACTCACTCAGTCATTCACTCAGTCATTCACTCAGTCATTCACTCAGTCATTCACTCAGTCATTCACTCAGTCATTCACTCAGTCATTCACCACACACACACACCACACACCACCACACCACACACACACACACCACACCACACACACAACACATCATCACTACTCACTCACCAGTCCATCATCACTCTCATCACTCATCATCACTCAGTCATTCACTCAGTCATTCACTCAGTCATTCACTCAGTCATTCACTCAGTCATTCACTCAGTCAGTCAGTCAGTCATTCACTCAGTCATTCACTCAGTCATTCACTCACTCACTCAGTCAGTCAGTCAGTCAGTCAGTCGGTCATTCACTCAGTCATTCATTCAGTCGGTCATTTACTCAGTCATTCATTCACTCACTCACTCAGGCAGTCAGTCAGTCATTCACTCAGTCATTCACTCCGTCATTCACTCCGTCATTCACTCAGTCATTCACTCAGTCATTCACTCAGTCATTCACTCACTCACTCACTCAGTCTTTCACTCACTCAGTCATTCACTCGCTCACTGACTCACTCAGTCACTCACTCTGTCGCTCACTCAGTCACTCACTCTGTCACTTTAGTCAGTCACTCACTCAGTCATTCACTCAGTGACTCACTCAGTCACTCAGTCAGTCAGTCACTTTGGTCAGTGACTCACTCAGTGACTCACTCAGTCACTCAGTCACTCAGTCAGTCAGTCAGTCACTTTGGTCAGTGACTCACTCAGTGACTCACTCAGTCACTCTACTCACTCACTCACTCACTCACTCCCTTCAACTTACTGACCACGCATGCGCAGTGCAGTGGGAAGTGGCTGTGCACATCTGACACGGGCACCAGACGGGATGGCCGACTGAATTGATCGTCCGTATCCAGTTTTGGTAGATTGTGGGATTCGAACCCTGATCGAGTCAAACCAATGACTTAAAAATTATACTTGTCACTTCCTAGCTAGGTGTAGCTGTATAGCTAGGTATAGCTGCATTCTCCTTCCAATCACACACAAGCGCACACTTATGTACTATATAATTCATTATGTTGGTATAAATAATGGCAGCCCCTTAAATGTTCGCCCCCAATTACCATCTTCTTCCATGTTATTTGCTGCGGAGCGGGTCATTCTCTACTCCCCCCGCCTCCTATACCGTGAGCCAACTGTCACTCTGCTCACTTTTAAATCAGGGATAAAAGATGTCCGTACATGGGTTCAGCAGGACATAATGGCTGCCACCTGTGTGTAAGTGGCTGTGTGGCTGCCCCATGTGTGTGAGTGGGTGTCCCATGTGTGTGAGTGGGTGTGCGGCTGCCCCCTGTGTGTGAGTGGGTGTGCGGCTGCCCCATGTGTGTGAGTGGGTGTGCGGCTGCCCCCTGTGTGTGAGTGGGTGTGTGGCTGCCTCCTGTGTGTGAGTGGGTGTGTGGCTGCCCCCTGTGTGTGAGTGGGTGTGAGACTCCCTCCTGTGTGTGAGTGGGTGCGCGGCTGCCCCCTGTGTGTGAGTGGGTGTGCGGCTGCCCCCTGTGTGTGAGTGGGTGTGCGGCTCCCTCCTGTGTGTGAGTGGGTGTGCGGCTGCCCCCTGTGTGTGAGTGGGTGTGCGGCTGCCCCCTGTGTGTGAGTGGGTGTGTGGCTGCCTCCTGTGTGTGAGTGGGTGTGCGGCTGCCCCCTGTGTGTGAGTGGGTGTGCGGCTCCCTCCTGTGTGTGAGTGGGTGTGTGGCTGCCCCCTGTGTGCGCATGGGTGTGTGGCTGCCACCTGTGTGCACGTGGGTGTGGCTGCCCCATGTATATGTGCGCGTGTGTGTGGCTGCAGTCTGTGTGTGTGGCTTCACCTCTGTGTGTGCATGTGAGTGTGGCTTCACCTGTGTGTGTGGCTTCACTTGTGTGTGTGTGTGTGGCTTCACCTGTGTGTGCGTTTGTGTGTGGCTTCCCCTCTGTGTGTGTGTGGCTGCCCCATGTATGTGTGTGCGCGTGTGTGGCTGCTCTGTGTTTGTGCGCGTGTGTGGGGCTTCACCTATGTGTCTGGCTTCACCTGTGTGTGTGTGTGGCTGCCCCCTGCACTAATCCGTCTCTATCATCTCCCGGGACACATGTTCTTGTACTGAGCCCTTTTTGATAGGTCTCAACATGGTGTTCACTTTGCACGCCACCGCGTCAAGTGAACCCTTCACCTCCCCGCGCCATCTACGTCTTCATCCTATTTAGTTTTTATTCGGCGACATAAAAGAACTGCAGCTTTTGGCATCCCCTACTACATGGCATGGCAGGAAATAGGTTTACGCACCAAACGCCAAACACCAAACACCAAACGCCAAACGCCAAATGCCAAACACCAAATGCCAAACACCAAACACTAAATGCCAAACACCAAATGCCAAACACCAAACGCCAAATGCCAAATACCAAACGCCAAACACCAAACACCAAATGGCAAACACCAAACGCCAAACCCAAACACCAACCACCAAATGCCAAACACCAAACACCAAATGCCAAACACCAAGCACCAAATGCCAAACACTTGGCATCGGTTTGTTAAAATCCTTATTATTCAAACTGAGATCTGGATTATGCCTTCAATTAACACAAATTGTCCATGATATGTTCAGTCTGATGAGGCTGCCAATTTCTGCACTAAGTAATATGAGTTTCTATAAACCAGACCGCAGTAGTTATGTCTACTAGATCCCTGGGAGTTCCCTAGGGCAGGGTGTTAAGGTTGCATAATTCTATGGTATTTGAGTTTCTACCATATATATATATATTACCTCGGTACAACGCCTCGGCTACTCGAGGCCGAGGGAGAAGGAAGCAACATCCGGTACAGCAATTAGCATATTCCACTCGTACCGGGAGGACGTTACGAGGAGTTACAGCAGTTTTTAGGGGAAATATACGAGTTAACGAGTGAGTATGCGTTAAATACTTGGTAGATAGGAGTATGGAGGTATCACGCACATATTTGTCGCTTTGCTTAGCGTTTTTACTACTTTTTTGTCGTTTTATGGAATTATGCGTGTATTTGCCGGTGCGTAGTATGACAACAGCGCCATTTTCGGCTCGACTCAATTATCACCTTGTTTTAGTTTCTTATGAGTTAAACCCAAGAATACAGTAGAATATGTATTTCTTGTGGAAAACAATATTCTATGAATATTAGAATATTGGTGAATATATTAAACACTTTATTGGCTTTAAACCGATTCGTGAGTCGGTACCGGTACGCTACTATGAGTGACAGTCACAGTGGCATTTTGTTTACTTCTGGTCGGATTTCCGACTCGATATTCACTATTGTTTCGTAGCGTTTTTATGACTTTAAACCCAAGAATACTGGAGGAAATGGGTACAACAATATTCTCTACAAGTATTATAATAGTGGTGAATATTTTAAAGAATTTATTGGCGAAAAACCGATTCGGATTCCGGTATGGTAGAGTTGACATCGCCGTGTTGTTTACTTCTGGTCGGTTGCTCGACCAGATTATCGCTATTTTTTTAGCGGTTATTCTTATGAGTTTAAACCCAAGAATGTAGGAGAATACGTATTGCTTGTGGAGAACAATATTCTATGAATATTAGAATTTTCACGCATATATTATAGAATTTATTGGAGTTAAACCGATTCGGGAGCCGGTACGTAGAGTTGACATCGCCGAGTGGTTACGGCTGTCACGTTCTGGTCGGTTGCTCGACCTGATTATCGCTATTGTTTTAGCGGTTATTCTTATGAGTTTAAACCCAAGAATACAGGAGGATACGTATTTCTTGAGGAGAACAATATTCTCTATGAATATTAGAATATTGGCGAATATATTAAACAATTTATTGGCTTTAAACCGATTCGGGAGCCGGTACGGTAGATTGACTTCACCGTGATTGTTTACTTCTGGTCGGTTGCTCGGCCTGATTGTCACTATTGCGTTAGCGGCTATTCTTATGAGTTAAACCCAAGAATACAGGAGGATACGTATTTCTTGTGTAGATATGTTTATTACATTATTATTAATCCAATGAATTGAAGATCTAGTGGGGTTTTCGAGTTTTATGGAATTATTTTATGATTAAAAATGTATATGTAGATGTTGGTGGTTGCCACATCACAGGTAAGATTTTTGGTTCAACAAGCCGCCCGTTGCCGAACGGAGAGCGATCTTGGCTGGAGCCTCATCACGTTTGGATTTTTCCTCGGTTTCTTTTATGGATTCACGTTGGAAATTAATCCTGGGTTTCTTTTATGGATTCCCCACCTTTTTTAAGGCGTACCTCCGAGTTTCGTAGTATTTTCTCCAACTTGCTGGCGCAGTAGCCGCAGGAGGGAGAAGTGTATGGAACAGAGAGTGTGGGAGGGTACCGATATACTGGTCCCTACCCCTCGTTTGGTTTCGGCTTCCATACCGTTACCCTACGACATGACACATTAGCTTATACGCCTGTGTTGGAACGGTGTAAATACGTTCTCCAACACCAGTAGTTGCCGCCCGTGGTGTTGCCGCCCGTGGCCGAACGGAGAGCGATGTTGGCGGAAGCCACATCACATTTAATCCGCCGTTGTACAATGGAGAGCGATGAATGCATCACAGTTATGCCGCCATTGGCTAATGGAGAGCCATGTTGGGGAAGCCTCATCAATATTTACCCGCCTGTGGCCGAGCGGTAAGCGATGATGGCTGTAGCCACATCTCGTTGTGTTGCCCGTTCCAGAACGGAGAGCGATGTTGGCTGAAGCCACATTACACTTATGCCTCCCGTTGCCTAGAGCGATGAGGGTTGTGACCCCATCAGGTTATGTCACCTGTTATCAAACGGAAAGTGATGTTGGCTGAAGCTACATCCCGTTTAGGCCGTCTGTTACCAAACGGAGAGTGATGTTGGCTGAAGCCACATCCCATTTTGGCCGCCTGCTACCAAATGGAGAGCGATGTTGGCTGAAGCCACATCCTGTTTAGGCTGTCCCTTACTATTTGGAGGGTGATGTTGGCTGATGCCTCATCACGGTATAGCGCATATGATCGAGCGGAGAGTGATGATGTTTGTGAATACATCATGTTTGTAGCCCGTTAAAAAAGGGGAGTGGTGTGGGTTGAAGTTACATCCCATTTAGGCCGCCCGTTACCAAACGGAGGGTGATGTTGGCTGAGGCCACATCCCAGTTAGGCTGTTGGTTACCAAACGGTGAATGATGTTGGCTGAAGCTACATCATGTTTAGGCTGTCCGTTATCAAATGGAGGCTGAGGTTGTTTGAAGCCACACAACATTTTTTGAGAGCCACTTCCCGTTTAGGCTGTCCGTTACCAAACGGAGGGTGCTGTTGGCTGAATCCACATCACGTTATGCCGCTCGTTGACAAACGGAGAGCATTGTTGGCTGAAGCCACATTACCTTTAACCCGCCCATGGCCGAGCAGAGACAGATGTTGGCTGAAGCCACATCATGTCCGTCCTGATACAAGCTTAAATGTTCTAGGATGTAAATAAAAACAATTAGTTGGTTGGCCACACTCGAACTTTCAGGTGATGGTTACAGGGTGTCTGGCTTGAGAGGTACTTTGGCCATTATTAACCATGGGTATGTACTCTTACAAACGGTACCTGTCTGGATATGATTATAGATTTTCTAGGACGAAAACAACAAACAAATAGTTGGTTGAGCATTCTAAATTTCATTGATTGTTACAGATCTTGGATTTATGGGTTAGTTGCATATGAAGGGCAGTAAGACCGAGGCTCCCATTTCTGATGATAATTACTCGTCACCGGGGGTGAGGATTTAAGCCTCCCTGGTACACACAGTGTTAGGGGAGGAAAGCAGGCCAGTTTCTGGCTCTGCTGGGCTAGAAACGTGGCTCATGAAGCTGGAGCAAATGCCCTCAGCTCAATCTCAGAAGAGAACAAGTAGAGGTTGCAAGGCAAACTCACATGGCCACAGAAACAGTTTTTCCCAGGAGGTAAAAATAACTGTATTGTTTCCATACATTGATAATTTATTCATTATGGCCCAGTCACAGTCGTGCTGCTCACAGGCAGTTACCGACCAATTTATGAAACAAACCAAACATTTGTAAGGTTTGTTGGAATGAACAACTATATGAATTTACCTGTTTACCAAATGGTTTAGCATAAGATAGAACTAAAGGAAAATTTTGAAGGCCAATGGCTTGATGAAGAAGTTTAGATCATATTACTTTCTAGAGTTGAGAGCGGTGTAGTTAGGGTTATGTAGTTTAGTCTGCATGCCCAAAGGCTATGTCAAAATGTTGACAGAGAGTACTACACCAATGGCTTAAATTCGCAACATGGGAGGGACAGTGTCCAACCCATATAATAAGTGAGTGAAATTAATTTGCAATTGGGAAAGCCACATATAATTTTGTTGGCATCATGAATTAATAACATATTATAAAATTGGTGTCATGGCATCCACAGCCTATATTTTTGGCAAGTGGATGTTTTCTCTTTGATTGGGGAAAGTAAATTTTTATTACATTTTCCTAAATATTCAGCCTAATCAGCAGAGTAGCAAGAAGGGCTTTGATAGTCCCTGATGGGGACACGCAGCCATGGTTGGAAGTATTAGGCTTAGGAGCCAAGGATTTTATACTTTTCCTACACGACAGTTTGGATTAGAGTTACTCAGCACGATCATTTGTACTGATCATTAAATGACGATATTGGTTCAACAAATTGATTTGTTAGAATCAAGAAAGAATAACTTACATAAATAATTTGTATGCCATCTACAAAATAAATGGGGCATTTTTTGTTTAAAATACATAAATTTAAGCCAATGGAACCATCCCTTTGTGAGGTAGTCCGCCTCTTACAAATGATGCAGGATGATGGATTAGGTTATGGAGCCATTAATGCAGCAGGATGAGCTCTTTCGGTCATTCTACCAAGGATTGACGGAGAATTAATTGGGAAACACAAGGTTCTTCAGTGTGTCAGGAGGTCATTATATGAAAGAAACCCTCCTAAACCATAGTATAATAGGTTTTGGGATGTCTCAGGGGTATATTAAGTGTTCTTAAAAATGGTCTACTTATGGACATCTATCGATTAAACAGCGAGGCTACAAATTAGCTGTATTGTTACTTTGGGTAACCGGTCATAGGGCCCATGTAATTGTTGCCCCTTTTTTACTTACTGGCCTAGACATTGATGACAAGGAGGCCACGTTTGATTTGGACAATTTATTAAAATCAAACAGTACAGGAGATCCCCTCTCCTTGATTCATTTTAATAGTTTCCACATGCAGGAAACTGTGTGTAGTGTCAGCCATTAGAGCTTATATATCCAAGATAAAAGGAATACTTAATTCCAGACAGCTTTTGGTAAGCTTCATAAAGCCACTTATGCTTTATTCAGAGACACGATCGCCAGGTGGACGATTCAGGTGCTCAAGTCAGCAGGCTTTGACATAGGACGCTACGCTTCGCACTTTACAAGAGGTGCTATGGTCTCGAAGGCGAGACAATTGGGAATCTCAGTGAAGAGAATCCTAGCATATGCCGGCTGCAAGACGGCAAGGTCGTTGGCTAAATATTGCAACAAACGACTAGAAAAGACGAGCGGGGTTGCAACCCGCCTACTCACCAACTAAGAAGATGGGTGAGAATTTACAAAAATTGGAATTTACAACTGAAAAATTTACTATATTTATCAGATAATAGAGGATAAAAATGAGGCTACGTAAAGTCTCCCTCGGCCTCGAGTAGCCGAGGCGTTGTACCGAGGTAAAATAGTATAGTTAGACGAATCCTACCTTGGTACAGATGATGGATAACTCTTGTTTTCCCGAGGTACAAGCCTCGGGTAGTCGTGGACTAGGGCCCGCCCACCACACCCTGCCATGACTATTACGTTTTGCTTTTGCCAAAAAGAAAACATGAGGAATTCCAATCATTAAGCTCATTTTTATCCTGAATAATTAGGTGAAGATTGCTGTACCGGATGTTGCTTCCTTCTCCCTAGTCCACGACTACCCGAGGCTTGTACCTCGGGAAAACAAGAGTTATCCATCATCTGTACCAAGGTAAGATTCGTCTAACTTTACTATATATATATATAATATATATATATATATATTTATATATATATATGTGTATATATATGTGTGCATATATATATGTGATGTATAATGCATTATGTGAGTATAAATACAAGGGTAAAATGTACATCCTATATTTCCTCGTGCGCATTGGTGGAGCATTGGTGCAGCGCCCCCCCCTCCCAGCTTCCTCACGCCACACACTGGGGGTATGTAGTTGTGTTGTAGTTTGCACGACCAGACGGGGTGGCCGAATGATTAGAGCGTCCGTCTCCTGTTTTGGGAGATCGGGAGATCCGAACCCATGAGTTCCATGGGTTCAAATTCTGGTCAAGTCAAAATTGATACTTGTCGCTTCCTAGCCAGGTTCTCGGCATTATTAGGATAGGCCAAGGACTGGTTGGCTCAGTGTCAGGATAATGTGACTGAGTGGGATATCAGGTCATGGTGTTGATGGCCTGGTCTCTCAGTGGGGCAGCACTATAAAGTCACCATGAGTGCACACTGTCACAAGTCGGTACCCGTCCTGATATGACCTTAGATGTTGCTAGGATATAAAACAATAACAAACAAATCCTAAAAAACAGCCTAGTTCTGACTCATCTATAAGGTGTCCTGCAGCAGTACTAAGTAATACAACCAAAAATGCATAGTTGATAGTCAAATTTTCGAAACAGAAACTCTTAACCTAAATTAGATTCTGCATATCTAGCTTAATAATTGCACCAGTATCGAAGTATTTGTTTCTGCATAGAAGGGAATATTAAACAGATTTAACAGAATCTGTTACCGCTGATCCTTATCCTGATATGTCCTTAGATGTTGCCAGGACATACAACTGCAACAACCAACCAACCAACCAAGCTGATCCTTATGAGGTCAGGATTTTGTATCTGCACACTAAAATTCATTTAGTGTTTTCCCTAATAAATTAAGTTTGTGTTTTCACTTCAAGTGTTTCCAAAGTTAGTTATTTTAAGAAACTGTAAGTCAGCTTATAATGTCCACACACTATAATTATCTATAAAAAAAGAATAATAATTTAAAGTTGCATAGTGCGATAGTTTTGAATTTCTGTATTTTTTCTGCGATAAATATATTAGATCGATAACTAGTATCTACTTTACATTAGTTCGAAGTTACTTTTATTTTAAATGGTAAACTTTTGAGATATTTTGAGTGCAAACATGGAAAATTAGTTTTAGCATGCTTGCCAAAACTCTGGCACCATAGACTTTCGCAGTAACAGGTTCTGTTAAATTGACTCACTATTGCCTTCTACGCAGAAACAAATGCTTAATAACTGCATCGTATCTAAGTTAGATATGTCAAATCAAATCTAGATAATTGGTTTGGTTTTGAAAATTTGATATTTCATCGGACTATGCAGCTTTAACAAAAAAGTCAAAATCTGAATCATCGGACTATGCAATTTTACATGAGGCTAACACATAAAGGGTACGTAAATTGACCTAACCCGGAAGCTGCTCCTTCCAACTTTCTGTATCCATGGTGACCGGGAAGCGCCTGTGGATCAACGAGGAACGGGTGGTCTACTTGTTAGTTTGGTATCTACCTGAGAACTGAACTTTCAAAGCGAAGCATAATCTTTCTCTCTCTCTCTCTCTTTCTTTCTTTCTCTCTCTCTCTCTCTCTCTCTCTCTCTCTTAGATTAATGATCCAAGGACTCAATCTCGTGTGGTGCCTGAGAATCCGGTATGCCTGAAGTGGAATGTTGCCACAGGGACAGCTGGTCGAGAGGGTGTTGAAAGGCGTTTGGGGTGCGAGGGATCGGGTGCAGGGTGAGTGGGGAGGGGAAGGGAGCTGTGGTGGAAGATGAGGGTGTGGGCTGTGGGTGGGGGAGGAGCTGACTTGTGACATTCATCCGAAGTGTGCTTGGTGAGTGGAGCGGGAGAGTTGTGGCATGTATGAGGGATGTGCTTGGAGAGTGGATGGAGTTACTGATGAGTAACATGCACCAGAAGTGTGCTTGGTGAGTGGAGAGGGTGAGTGGGGACATCTGTGAGAGGTGTGCTTGGAGAGTGGTTGGAGTCACTGTCATGCACCAAAGGTGTGCTTGGTGAGTGGAGCGAGTGAGTTGGGACATCTATGAGGGGTGAGCTTGGAGAGTGGATGGATTCACTGACATGCACCAAAAGTGTGCTTGGTGAGTGGAGCGGGTGAGTTGGGACATAAGAGCTATGCTTGGTGAGTGGATGGAGTCACTGACATGCACCAATAGTGTGCATGGTGAGTGGAGAGGGTGAGTTGTGACATGTATGAGAGGTCTGTTTGGAGAGTGGATGGAATCACTGACATGCACCAAAAGTGTGCTTGGTGAGTGGCGAGGGTGAGTTGTGACATGAGGGGTATGCTTGGTGAGTGGATGGAGTCACTGGCATGCACTAAATGTGTGCTTGGTGAGTGGAGAGGGTGAGTTGTTACATGTATGAGAGGTCTGTTTGGAGAGTGGATGGAGTCACTGCCATGCACCAAAAGTGTGCTTGGTGAGTGGAGAGGATGAATTGTGACATGAGGTGTGGTTGGAGAGTGGATAGTCGCTGGCATGCACCAATAGTGTACATGGTGAGTGGAGAGGGTGAGTTGTGACATGGATGAGAGGTGTGTTTGGAGAATGGGTGGAGTTACTGACTAGTGACTAGTAGGTAGAGCTACTAGTAGGTAGAGTTACTAGTAAGTAGAGTTACTAGTAGGTAGAGTTACTAGTAGGTAGAGTTACTAGTAGGTAGAGTTACTAGTAGGTAGAGTTACTAGTAGGTAGAGTTACTAGTAGGTAGAGTTACTAGTAGGTAGAGTTATTAGTAGGTAGAGTTACTAGTAGGTAGAGTTACTAGTAGGTAGAGTTACTAGTAGGTAGAGTTACTAGTAGGTAGTTACTAGTAGGTAGAGTTACTAGTAGGTAGAGCTATTAGTAGGTAGAGCTACTAGTAGGTAGAGCTACTAGTAGGTAGAGCTACTAGTAGGTAGAGCTACTAGTAGGTAGAGTTACGGCGAGTGGATTGGGGCAGTTGTGACATATATGAGAAGTGTGCTTGGAGAGTAGGTGGAGTTGCTGACATACCAGAAGTGTGCTTGGTGAGTGAAGTGGGTGAGTTCTGACATCCATGAGAGGTGTGCTTGGAGAGTGGATGGTGTGGTTAAGTTGGGAAAGCGCACAGTGAATGTGCTGGGTGAATAAGTGGAATGGATGGCTGGTGACTTGTGACAAGTGCTTGGAGAGTCGGTGGGGACTGTTGTGGACAAGGTGAGACACAAAGAGTGGGCTCCATATTAGCATCGGAGAGTTGTGAACTGGACAAGAAATGACAAGCATAGAAGGCACAGTCAGGACCAGACATTTGTTGGTTTATTTTTTACCAGCTCGACTACTACCTACCCTTCATGTAAAAAAAAAGCCTCGTTTTGAGAAGGTGAATCTAAAGTGTAATAGTCTCCCTTGAATAGTAGCACCTCCAGGTTGGTTAAAGTTGCATAGTCCGATGAAAACATCAAATTTTCAAAACCAAAGCGATTATCTAGATTTGATTCTAGATATCGAACGTAGATACTGGTGCACTTATTAAACAGTTGTCACCACATGAAAAGGAATACTGAAGCAATTTAATAGAACCTGCTACTGCAGAAGCCTATGGTGGCATGCATGTTGGAACATATTTTGCATGTTTGCACTTCAAATATCCCAACAAGTTGATTATAGCGGTCAACCTAATATATTTAACTCAGAAAATGGCTGAAACTCAAAACCATCAGACAATGCAATTTTAAATAAACTTGAATTCAGGTTGAAGGCCGATGCTGAAGGACTCGTTTCTCCTCCTGGTGCCTCTTTTCCACCTCCTCATTCCAAAGACCAGCATTTGTCATATATAATTTGATTAATGGAGCTCCGATAAATAGTATTGGGAATTATTGTATTATCAAACATAGAGACATGAACAACAAATGTAATACAATTAAATTGGTACGTAAATTAAAGGGTACGTAAATTGATCTAAACTGGAAGCTGCTCCTTCCAACTTTCTGTATCCATGGTGACCGAGACAGTTCCTTTGGATCAATGAGGAACAGGTGGTCTACTTGTTAGTTTGGCATCTACCTGAGAACTGAACTTTCATATCGAAGCATACTCTTTCTCTCTCTAAAAAAAATAAGAAGGAAAATTAGCCCTCCTAAGTATAAAGGAAATCAGGAAAGCTATCACCACATGGCACACTCCGCCTGGGTGTGTGTAATGGCACAAACCAACACAGAAATGGTCAGGCCACGGTCATGCAACTGACCCACCCTGAAATACAAAATGACTAGGCAAACAACACAGCCATCCCACCTGGCTGCAATCCTAAAGGGTCCAAGTGTGTTCTATGAAAGGATGCTGTAACAAATCAAATAATCAAAAAATCTGAATGGAACGGGATCCTCTCCCACAAGCCTGCATGTCACCCAATTAGATGTACATAGTAGGCTAAGGCATCATATTCAGACTAGACAAAAGAAACTGGAAAATTACCAAAAAAACTAACATAGGCTATTACTAACAACCAAAATTGCAGAAGGCTGACCTGAGCAGACACAGGTAAACACTCCTGGGCAAAGGAACAGATCAAGACAGCACCACAGCTGTCCAGCATTTAAAACAAGCACCCTCAGGGGAGCTTATACATTATGGACAGACTAAATACCTCGTCAATAAAAAAAATTCAATGTTATATTATAGTGGGTCTGGAGGCGATAACGACCAGACACAGCTGGCTTATAGGAGGTCAGAGTCCCTGACAGGTGGCGCCGCATGGCCAAATCTGGAACTCAGCGATGGCATACACTAGCTGTGGTTGCCAATTAACAATACAAATATAAATGAAGATGGGAGTGTCCTTCTTTATATTCCTATAATAGATTATAGAGCACATATATATAATATAACATTGAATTTAATTGTACTACATTTGTTGTTCATGTCTCTATGTTTGATAATACAATAATTTCAAATACTATTTACCGGAGCTCCATTAATCAAATTAAGGGTCAAGAAAAGTTTTGGGTATATCATAAAAATATAGCACTGACAGTTTATGATCATGGATATTATTTTCTTTTTTGTGATGAATACCGAATACAGTTTTACCCGGCTCATAACGAATAAGTGTGTTAAAACGTGGTTTCTCTGCTGGGCAGCACTAGTCCAATTTGATTCAAATCTTTTTAATTTAGTTTTAGTAATAATTGAGGTTTTCTTGCTTCTTGTTTATGGCTTGTAATTGTTTGGAAATTTCAAACAGTCCAACATCCAGCTTTCACTATACTTTGTGTGAATCCATTTAAACATCATCTGTATTTCTAGGTTATTTTTTTAGTAGTTTCTTAAACACTGATATGCTTTCTGCATTTTGTGTTGCAGCTGGCAGTTTATTCCAAATATTGGCTCCTATGTTAGCTACACTGCGATCATATGCACTGCATTTTGATTTCACCATTGCTAGTAATGGACCATCATTGCTTCTTTTGCACCTTGTTTGTAACCTCCTGGTATTTTTGGTTAGAGAATTGTTGTAGGCATACAATTTTAGGTCAGTGGAGGAATTTTACTTGTGCTCTCTTATGCAGCTCTTGCATTTATGGCATTTTAGACTTATCTTTTCAGATTTGTTCATGTCTTCTATTAGCTTGTCCTTGTTGTCCCCTTTGTAATTTCTTCCTAGTTTGTATTCGAACCTCTGTGCTCCTTTGTTTTTCTTGTTTGTAGCCCAGATCAATTCATGATCGCTAACTCCCCGGTCTTTTACTCCTGATTGGCTAATGTTATTACAGTTTGTGAATATCAAGTCAATCACTGAGCTATTCTTACTTAATCTGGGATCTTCTGTGATCAGCTGTTTTAGGCCTAACCCTTTTAAGCAGCAGTTTAATGTCTGCTTCTCTTCAGAGTTTTCTTTGAAGTTGATGTTAAAATCTTCTAATATGAATATTTCTGTATGTTCTCTGCGCTATTATCTAATTCTTGTAGTATTTCATCTCTATCCCATATGTTTCCCAGCCCTGTTCCCCAGTCACGGACTCTGGCCCCTCGTCCCCGGCCCCGGCCCCGCCCCCGTCCCCGGATTCCCATGTGCCCAATCTCCGCACCAACCTCACCCTCAGCCCAGCCCCAGCCTCGGCCCCCAGCCGCAGTCTCTGAACCCCAGCCCCAGTCTCTGACCCCCAGCCCCCAGCACCCAGCCCCCAGCACCCAGCACTACCCCCAGCGCCAGCCCTAGCGCCAGCCCTAGCGCCAGCCCTAGCGCCATCCCTAGCGCCAGCCCTAGTGCCAGCCCTAGTGCCAGTCCTAGCGCCAGCCCCAGCCCCAGCCCCAGCCCCAGCCCCAGCCCCAGCCCCAGCCCCAGCCTCACGTGCGCACAACCACCAAACCAAGGGTCATGCGCAGATCGACCCGCGCCTCGCCTCCAGCACCGGAAGGACTTGTTCCCTTTCCGTGACGCTCTCTGGGGTGGCCTCGGGTCAGGCGCCGACCTTGACCCCACGCACGGTCAGGCAGCCGAGCTATCTCCACGGACGCTTCATAGGACTCCTCATCGGTTATCAAAGACGGCGCATGCGCAGGGGAGACCCCGAGACCTTATCTATCAGGAGGCCCTTTTTATATTTGATTGGGTCATGCGTGTGTAAAATAGCACGGAGAGGCACCGCACACTGTCCGACATGTTCTCCCGACTCCCGATAATCGGGGATCGGGACCCGCTCTGAGTCTGAATCTATGCCCACCGGATACGATGAACGAATCGGTAGAGTGCAGGCTTCCCCGTGCGGAAGGTCAGAAGTTGGAATACGAGCCGAGTCAAACCAATGACTTACAAAATTGATACTTGTCGCTACCTAGCCGGCCACTCTGCATTAATAGGATAGGAAAAGGACTGGTTAGCACAGTGTCACGGATAATATCACTGTGTGGGATATTGTGACTGTGTGGGATAGTGCCATGATGCTGGTGCCCTGGTCTCCCAGTAGGGCAACACTATAAAGTCACCATGAGTGTGGACTGCCACAAGTCGGTACCCGTCCTGATATAACCTTAGATGTTGCTAGGACATATACAAAAAACAATGAGTCTAGACCGTCCTACATTTTTAAAATTGTTGTTATTGAGGCTGTATTTATTCTGTCCATAGCATGTAAGCCCGGGTACACAGGCTTGTTTTCAATGCTGGCCAGGTGTAGTGTTGGTGTTGTCTTACCAAACAGTAACTGCTGATAAGTTACATATCTACTCTTTAAAGTTTTATTATCATTAAAGTTTTATTATCTCGGATTAGCCAATACAGTTGGTTGTCAATCTGTTCTCTGTGGCAGAGTAGTTAGAGGGTCTGACGTTTTTCTAAGTCGGACTCCTAATCTGAAGGTCAGTGGTTCGACTCCCCGTGTCCCCACCTCTGCCAATTTGGATTTCCACCGCTGTGTATAACTTACAGCGTCATCAAAGGCCAGTGGCTCTCATACCATCTCTATGGCGTGTGGAGGTTAAAAGTCCCTTGGGTCGGTAAAAGAGTAGGCTTGGGCTTTCTATCGAAAAAGTGTCTTATGGTGAAAACAAGTCTATTCAGACTTATCCGTGATAGGCAGTATAAACCTTCAAGATAAAAAGACATAATTCGATTAAAAAAAGCATCAAATTTGCCGAACTAAAACACTTAGCTGGACTTGATTGTGCATATTTAGGTACTGACACCCTCGTTAGGTGTTTATTGTAGTTTGGTGCTCCTGTGCTACGCTGCTACGCTGCTACGCTGCTACGCTCATAAATGGTTGAAGAAAGCCAATATCCGCCATTTCGATGTGCCCACCGAAAATAATTTCGCATATTTTCACTTCAAATATCTCCTAAAGTTGACCATTAATTAATAAGTTACTTCAAACTAAAGTAAGGTAGATTATAAATGACGAACCTAATAATAATATATTTATATAAAAATAAAATATGATGGAAACTTAGAACCAACAGGATTGTACAACTCTAAGCAAAAGGAATCACGCCCAGTTTTCAATATGGACTGAATGAAACATTAATTGTGGAAGTTAGAAAATAAAGTTTACAATTCCCGATCAACTGTGTTGATAAATTGTTCTTTAATGTATGCAGCTGTGTGGATGCTGATTCAAAGAATGCGTAGAGCTAACGTTTTAGACCAGACCGGGTGGCCGAATGAGTTGAGCGTCTCTCTCCTGTTTTGGGAGATCAGGGAATCCAAACACATGGGTTTGTGGGTTTGAACCCTGGTCAGGTCAAACCAATGATTTAAAAATTGATACTTGTCGTTTCCTAGCCAGGCGCTCGGCATTATGAGGATCGGGCCAGGACTGGTGTGCTCAGTGATAGGATAATGTGACTGAGTGGGATATCAGGTCATGGTGCTGATGGCCTGGTCTCCCAGTGGGACAGCACTATAAAGTCACCATGAATGCGCACTGTCACAAGTCGGTACCCATCCTGATATGATCTTAGAATGTTGCTAGGAAGTAAAACAACAACAAACAAAACAAAGCCAACCCTATAGAGAAGTGGATGAGTTTCTGCCTGGGAGGTGGGGGGGGGGGGGGTAGGCGCGACTCGGGGCACATTGGAGAAGGTCAGTCTCTTGGCGCGCGGTGTTGAAATGCATGGTTCGATGGAAACTTCAAATTTTCAAAACCAATACAATTATCTAAGATACTGGTGCACTTATTAAACAGTTGTCGTCACATAGAAGGGAATACTGTGTCAATTTAATAGAACCTGTTTCTGCAGAAGCCTATGATGGTAGAGTTTTGGCAAGCTTGTCAAAATTAATTAATGATGTTTGCATTTCAAATATCTCAAAAGGTAGCCAATTAAAATAAAAGTGACTTCAAAGTAAAGTAATGGCGCTTATAATGATCAACTTAATATGTTTATCTCAGAAAATGAGAGAAACTCAAAACCATCGGACTATGCAACTTTAAGTAAAGTGGCACAATCCGATGCTTTTGAGATTCTAACTCTTTTAAAAGTTTTATTTATTTATTTGGTAACTGAATTTTATTATATATATCTTTTGTCAGTGCTGTAACACTGGTCTTTCGACCATAAGCGTTACTTCTTTTTTTTTTACATTGTTTGTGTAGTAGTAAATTTTAGTGTTTTAAGTAAATTCTTAAATTAACGTGTACACGTTGCAATAATTAATGAGTATGAGGTACTTTAAATCATTTTACATTCACATGCAATGCTTTAGTTGTTGGCTTAGGATTTCCAATTCAATGAATACTAATGCCTTCATTTACTTAGTTAATAACTTAATATTGCGCGTGGGGGCTAGTGTTCTGACCATTAGGCTATCTAGGCTCTCTGATGTAATCATCCTATCCAAACCTATCTGTCTATTGCTTGATTGAGAGCTCAGTGCAGCCTACCAGTACTACACTCATTCCCCTGGAATCGTAAGTTACTTAAATGCTTTGTGTCCATAAATCACTTCATGCTTACGATTGCATACATACAGGCAATGCAATCAGAGGGTAAGTTCATATCAACCATACAACACATAACTTGTACATGATCTACGATTTTATGGCGCTGATTGAACTCGCCAGTTGTATGTCAAGGTTAAAAAGTGTAGCATTTCAAGGGAGTTTGCAGCATCAGACACACTTGCTATCCGGACCGCACTTCGTCCACACCTCTCTCTATCTCCTCTCCGCTGGCCTTGCTCCTCCTTGATATGTCTGAAAAGAGTGTCAGGAGGGGGAGGCCGCCAGCATTTCACTTTCTACTCTTACTTTGTCTGTGTCTATGGCTCGCTGGCTGGTCACCATAGAGCAAATAGACATGGTCCTTTGACTCAACTCTCCTCATTTCTCTTCCTAGACTCTACCCTTTCTATTTCTCCCAGGCATACTCCTCCCCCTGACCAGGGGAGTTGTGTGCTTGGGTGGGGCCCTGTACCTTTACATTTTCTCTCGCTTTGTAACACCGCTGCACCCATCTTTACTGGCCCTTCCTCGAAACCCTTGCTGCTGTCGACTGGATACAAGTGCTCAACCACCGCCGGACCGAAGAGATTCGGGGCCGCCTCAATGCTTCGCCGTTACACCATTGTAAAGATGTCCCCAGCTCTACAACCGTCACTACTGAAGATTAATCTTCAACCAAATATTGGGCCAATTTATCGGAGCCTCTCTATAAATGTTGCAGTTCTGCAGCCAGTAACCGTTGTAAGGTTACAAACCACCCCCAAAGTCAAGTCAAGGGAGCTAGGCAGGGACTACCTCACCACACCACACTGCACTGACACACCTGGATGAGTTTACCATCATTTCGGACTATTTCGGAATGAGAGTCAGTAGTGAATCCTTTATCTAATTTCTACACAACCCTAAACATGGTGCGCGCCAGGTATCAATTTGTTAAGGGTTTGTTGGTTTTTTTAAAGGTTTTTTTTATGTGTAGGGGTGGTCTAAGTTATTCGTTTACCTCGGCCGGGATTTGAACCCTCGTGGGAAGGAAGCGGACGCTCTTCCCAATTAGTCAATCTAATTCTGTCGAAACAGGCGGAGCTGAGTTACCCTGTCGTGCATACTTCTACACATGGCGGGTGGGGGGCAGAGTTTGGGGGGTGGGGGGGGGTAGTGTTAGGGGGGTGGAGGCGAGGAGGAGGCAGTGTCGGGGTAGGAGTAGATAAAAGATTCACCCAGTACTTCCAGTACAGGGGTGAACGACAACGTAGTCTAAATACGGGGGAAAATAGCTTTAGTATGGAACATGAAGTAGAAACTGTGGTTCCATGATCAAATGGCTACATATATTGGCACAGATTTGGTGAAATGGGAGAGCATGCAAAAATCCAAGATGGCGGCCATAGAACGCCGTCGATTTCAATTTTAAATCGTATTAGACTAGCTATTTTATTATATTTTTCAACTCAAATGTAGCGGGTAAATATGAAGACATCTACAAAGAATAAATGTTGCTTCTTAGATTGTGAAATTAGGCTCTCATAAAGACTCAGTTCATTAGCCCGATTTTTCGACCGTTTTTATATAAGGCTGGTCTTCACCCGTGTACTACAAGTACAGGGTGAATCTTTTATCTAGGGTAGGAGGTGGTGTAAATGTGGGTGTCGGAGTGGATGGGGCATGGGGGTGTGGAGGTGTGGGTGTGTGACCTGGACGTTGATTGGCCTGGACAATATCACAATCAATGTTCCACCTCTAGTGTTAGACCAATCGTTTACCTATCCCGATGTCGGCTGTTCTGATAGACGTAAATAATTAAAGCTCCACGTGAAATATTTTAGATTTGGCTCCCTCTCCCCTGCTGCCATACCTTCCCTTCAACAATTACGGTATATTGAACTCGACGAATGATGTGGCCAAAATAAATAAGTTTCTTTGTCTGTATATGGCAAACAAGCTTTTCTTATTTTTAATTTTTCACTTCTTGTGTATCTTCTTTGACCATGATATTTCACAACCTTCGATAACACCACTCTCAAATGCTCTAAACGTTTGTACATTTTCTTAGGTTGTCCTGTCTCGCCCATACATAGAGTAGACCACACATAAAACTGAAAATACGCCCCGAGCAGCGGGCAGATAAATCCAGCTAAATGTAGTCGGGCAATCGTAAAGGTCCCCAATCCCACGACGCCTCAGCAAACTGGCATCAAAGCGGCGCCGCGTACACTCGCCCGGCGCTGCGCCCGCCTCCTACCCGCCGAGCAGGCCGCTCCGGCCGGTGGGCGGCGGGCGGGATGGGCGGGGCACGCTCCGCGAAAGGACGGGGCGGGAGCTGGGTGGGACGGGTTGGAGGGGGCGGTGGGAGGGATGGGCCAAGGATGCTCCGTGGAAGGACGGGGGAGGGGGCGAGGTGGGGCGGGGCGGGACGGAGGGGGGGGGGGCGGGAGGGATGGGCAGGGACGGGGGGGGGGGGACGATGGTGGGACGGGGATGGGTGTGATACTGATAGGCAGGGGACGCCCGTGGAAGGACGGGGCGGGACCAGGGGGACCTTGGGGACCGGGGGTGGTACCAAGCGGACCGGCCGGTGTGTGTGTGTCTGTGTTGCCGTACACAGTGTATATAACGGGAAGACGAATAGAGACGGGAGGGAGTGTGTGGGTAGTCTGTGTACACAAAGGACCTGGGGCAAGCGCGAGTGGATGGGGAAGTGGTAAACATGGTATTTAATTAGGAGGGGCCGCTCTGCACAGTGTTTAGGGTGGGGTGAGGGTGAGGGTGAGGGTGAGGATGGGGGTGGGCGTCGGGTAGATAGAGGTGTGTGTGGGAAGGCTGTTGACAAAAATAGAACTTGGTCAAGGACGGGGGTGGGGGTGCGGAAAACGCGGGTCTTCCCACAGGTGTGTGAGGGAAGACTGTTCTACACATAGAACCCGGGCAAGGACAGGGGTGAGGGGGAGGGTAGACGCGGGTCTTCCCACAGGTATATGAAGGAAGGCTGTTGTACGCATCGCACTTGGTGAAGGATGGATTGCGGGGGGGGGGGGGGGGGGGGGCATGGGTCATGGGTAGGAACTGCTAAACAGTATAGGATTGGGAGTGCTGTTGTGTGGAGGACTGCTATACAGTGTGTTAGGAGGGGTGTCCATAAAGGCCAAGTCACACCTTAGCGGACTGGGGAACCGGACGAGAACCGGACACTGTCCGGTACTGTATGGTGATGTTCGGTACATGTCCGGTACCCATCCGGCGGTGTCTGTTGGTGTCCGGCAGTGTCCGGTACAAGTTTTGAACATGCACACAACTTCTACCGGACACTGCCGGACTGAGGTGTCCGGTTGGTGTCCGGTTTGTCCGGTACCCATCCAGTACCCATCCGGTACCCATCCATACATGTCCGGTACCCATCCGTTGGTGTCCGTTTTGTCTGGTACATGTCTGGTACCCATCCGTTACATATCCGGTTCTCGTCCGGTTCTCGTCCGGTACATGTACGGTACTTATCCGGCTGTCCGGCGGCAATTGACCCAATTACACTCCATTTCGATACATTTCGATACATTTTGTGTAGCGGAGAGCACCGGACTAGACAATTCTTTTTCCGCTGGTGTCCGGTACTCAGTGTGGTAAGGTGTGACAGGAGCATTATACATGGGATGGGAGTGGTTGGTAGTTATATCACCCTGGGTGTATTGTGCTATTGTACACTGGTGTGTGAGTATATGAGGGTGTTTGTGAGAGTGTGTGAGTATATGAGAGTGTTTGTGAGAGTGTCTGGGTATATGAGGGTGTGTGTGAGAGTGTGAGTATATGAGAGTGTGTGTGAGAGTGTGTGAGTATATGAGAGTGTGAGTGTATGTGATTGTTTGTGAGAGTGTGTGAGTATATGAGAGTGTTTGTGAGAGTGTGAGTATATGTGAGTGTTTGTGAAAGTGTGTGTGTTTGTGAGAGTGTGTGAATATATGAGTGCTTGTGAGAATGTGAGTGTGTGAATGTGAGTGTATATGTGTATGGGTATGTGTGAGTATGTGTGACTCTTGTGTAAGAGAGTGTATGAGTGTGTATGATTGTGTGAGAGTGTGTGTGAGTATATGTGAGTGTTTGTGAGAGTGTGAATGTGAGTGTGTGAGTGTATATGTGTATGACTGAGTATGTGTGAGTACGTGTGACTGTGTAAGAGAGTGTGTGTGAGTGTGTATATGTGTATGTATGTGTATGATTGTGTGAGAGTGTGTGGATATGAGTATGTGTGTGTGTGTGGTTTGCTGTACTCGTGGGTGACGGGAGATGAGGGGCTGTGACAAGGATGGCTGCTACAGTAGGAGGAGTGGAGGGATACAGAGATAAGAACACAGATACCGCAGCCAGCAAGCCGTGTTGCCCCCACCGCCTCCACACGGAACCAATTGGCGCCAGTTCTTGTGTTACCATGGTTACTTTTGGCGGTGATTGAGGTCAGCGGCAGAAACGCCCTTCGGGGTCGGCACAATCGGACGCGCTGCCCGATACGTCAGTCCCGGAAGGGCGCGGCACCGTCATAGAGGCGACAAACTGACGGCACCCGGCGCCCGGCGCCTGGCGCCGTGGCCGCCGGTCAGTTCCCCCGCATCCCCCCGTCACCGCTCCCCGCCCCATCCCACATCTTCCCCCGCCCGGCATGTCCACTCCTCCTCCCGGCCAAGCAGCACTTCCCGCCCGATACAGCCCCCCTCCACCCCGCCCCAACTCGCCCCCCCCCCCGCCAATCACCACTGTCTCCGCTCCGCACTGCTCACAGCTTGTGATTGTCCCCCTGCCCCCTCCCCCTCCTGCTTCCCCTTCCCCTCCCCCTCCCCACTCCCCCTCCCCCTTCCCCTTCCCCTTCCCCCTCCCACCTTCCCCTTCCCCTTCCCCTCCCCTTCCCCCCCCCCCTTCCCCTCCCCCTCCCTCCCCTCCCTCCCCATCCCCTTTCCCCTTCCCTCCACTTCTTCCCAAACTTCCCCCCTCATTCCCACCACCCCTCTCCCCTCCCCCCTCCCAACCTTTCCCCCCCCCTACCCCTGCCCCCTCCCCCCCCTTCCACTTCCCCTTCCACTTCCCCTTCTCCCCCTTCCCCTGCCCTGTACAGTGCCCGTGTACCGCATCGCTCCCCGGTCAGCATGCCCCCCCCCCCCCCCTCTGTCCACGGCCCGCCCCGGCCTCCCCCGCCTCGCCTCGCCTTGCCTCGCCTCGCCTCGCCTCGCCTCGCCTCGCCTAGCCCCGCCCCGGCCCGCCCCCGCCCCGCCCCGCCCCGCCCCCGCCCCGCCCCGCCCCGCCCCGCCCGCCCCGCCCCCCCGCCCCGTACCCCGCCCGCACGCCGCCCCGCCCCGCCGCCCCGCCTCGCCCCCCCCGCCCTCTCCTCGCCCGCCCCCCGCCTCAACTCCAAACGTTTGAATTTACAAACAATAATGTAACTGTCGCTGACATCGTTCAAATCACGAGCAGTAACATGGTGCGACCAGGAGACATTTTACCCCCCCCCCCCCCAACTCCACCCCCCCCCCCCCCACCCTCCACCCCACACACACACATGCGCAGTTGGGTATAGTGGCACGGCTGTACAACATTTTCACACATACACATACCTAACTGATGTCGCACCACCAGTGGACAGGGTTTGTTTGTTTGGGTTGTCTATGTCCTAGCAACATCTAAGTTCATAACCCGGCGCATACTGCCTTGTGGACCGGGCGCAGTGGCCTAATCGGTAGAGCGCGGGCCTCGCGCGCGGAAGGTCGGGAGTTCGGTTCCCGGTCGAGTCAAACCAATGACTTTAAAATTTATAGTTGTTGTTTCCTAGCCTGGCGCTCGGCATTAATTCAATTCAATTCAATTCTTTTATTTTAACTCTCTGCAAGGTATGTTTACAATATACTGAGGTGATACAATAAATGCATACACATTCCTTACAGACAGAAAGGATCCCAGAAAAGCGATGCTTATCTAGCATAGGATAGGAAAAGGACTAGTTTAGCTCAGTGTCAGGATAATGTGACTGAGTGGGATATCGGGTCATGGTGCCAGCAGCCTGATTTCCCAGTGGGATAGCACTATAAAAGTCACCATGAGTGTGCACTGTCAGCGTCACAAGTCGGTACCCATCCTGATATAACCTTAGATGTTGTTGGGACGTAAAACAACACACAAACAAACTACTAACTTGTGACAGTGTACAGTGATGTTAACTTTTTAGTGCTGTCTGACTGGGAGACCAGGCCGCTGGCACCATAACCCAATATCCCACTCAGTCACATGATCTTGAGATACTGATCTAACCAGTCCCCACCATATCCTATTAATATTCAGTGTTAGGCTAGGTAGCGATGGGGATCAATTTTGTAAGTAATTGCGTTGACTTGGCCAGCTTTCGAACTCCCTACCTTCCTCAGGGGAATTATGCGCTCTGCCGATTCGGCGGCCGCGTCCGGTGTGCCAGAGGGCAGCGACTGCGACCCGTGCGAAGGGCGACTGCAAAGGACGTACAGTCGGTCTGCGGGTGCATCAGATTTTAGTCAATACAGAATGCCCCCAGCAGAAACCAAAATAGCCACCTCAAAGCAAATGGAGTTATACAAAATTGGTGGTGGTGGTGGTGGTGGAGGAGGGGGGTGGGTGGTAGTTGGGGGGGGGTAAACAAAATGGAACAAGGCATAACATAGACGGCAATCTGAGGCGACGGGACGGGTTTTGCCAAATAAACACCGACACTATGCGATAGCAGGTCATACCCCGCTCTCCTCCCCCCTTTCCCATTTTCCCCCTTCCCTCCCCTTTCCCCCTATCCCCTCCCATCTCCCTATCCCCTCGCCCAGCAGTGGGTACAGTTGATAGCATCCCGGCACACTGCCTATATAGTCACACAGACATCCCACTGACATGCGCATCTCACCCTACCAGAAGTGCGCCCGCGCAGGCGCAGACTCAGCGGAAGGAAGCCAGTGAGTTGTGAGTGATTTGGAGTGGGGTGGAGTACAGCCTCGACGCGGCGCGTTCCACTGTTACGGGAGGTGGGCGCTACCTTCCCGGCCTTCTCCAGCACCTACCCCCGTCACCACCCCCTCCCTCCCCGGGTAACGCCCCGCCTCCCCGCCTCCCCGCCTCCTGGACCCGCTCTCAGATGACAGGAGGTGCCCCCCACACACACATTTCACTCATACACATTCACTTAAATACGCAGCTCACACAACTTCACTCATAAATATTTCTTCATTCACACACCGCACACATCTTTATGCACACACAGCCTCCCACAATCATCCCCGCATGTACTCTCCCACACACCATGCCCATTCACACACACACACACACACACACACACACAACCCTCACTACCATACTCCACACACACCATCACTCACACATGCATTCACTCATGCACACCTCAAACACTTTCACTCACACACACACCTTCATTCACACACACATTTACACACATCATCACTCACACACATCTTCAGTCACACACACGCATTCACTCACATACACCTTTACTCAAAGACATCATCACCCACACACATCATCACGCACACACACCTTCTGTCAGACAGCCATTCACTGACATACACCTTTACTCACACCTTCATTCACACACACGTTTACACACATCACCACTCACACACCCCTTCAGTCACACACATTCACTGACATACATCTTTACTCACACACATCATCCACCCACAGACATCATCACTCACACACACCTTCAGTCACACACACGCATTCACTGACATACACCTTTACTCACACACCTTCATTCACACACAGGTTTACTCATAATCATCACACACACCTTCATTCACACACACATTTACTCACACACATCATCATTCACAAATGCACCTTCAGTCACACATGCATTCACTCACACATGCATTCACTCACACATGTATTCACTCACACACACACCCTCACTCACACACACCTTCACACACACCTTCACTTACACATCCTTTACTCATAGTCATACACATTCACTCACACTCATTCACTCGCAAACTCACTCACTCACACACATCACACACACACACCTTCAACCACACCTTCAACCACACCTCCAAGCACACACACAAATGCACTCTTTCACACACCATACACACGCACACTCATGCGCATGCGCCCACCCCCGTTTAAGGTCAGGGCGTCGCTTTGCCTGCGGGTTCCCTGTGCCCTTTCTTCACAATACTACATACAGCTCTGCTCGGCTGCTGGCACCGGGCCGCTCCCATTGGCTGGTTTCAGGGCCATCTGGGATCTGTTCTTCCAGTTGACATTTCACGTAGCGGCGGCCGCCAAGTCACACCGAAGTTCTACGCCAAATAAACGCCGTCCGATCCAGCGAACGCCCCGACCTCCCTCCACACACTCTCCTCCCACCTATTCCTCCAGTCCTCTCCTCCAGTCCTCTCCATCACGCCTCCTCCAACACACACTTTCCCCTTCCACCCCTCATCATACCCCCAACTCAACCTAGCCTCTTATAAACAACAAAAACTGCATCCTGATTGGTGTCTGAGTCCGACTCTCTGTGGCGGAGTGGTTAGAGTGTCTGACTTTTTTCTAGGTCAGACTCCTAATCTGAGGGTCGGCGGTTCGATTCCCCATGCCCCCAGCTCTGCCAATTTGGATTTCCACCGCTGTGTATAACTTACAGCGTCATCAAAGGCCGGTTGCTCTCATACCATGTCTATATGGTGTGGGAGGTTAAAAATCCCTCTGTTCGGTAAAAGTGTAGGCTCGGGCTTTCTATCGACCAGCAGTGGAATGAGGAAGACCAGTCGTCTATGACTGAAATTTCCCCTGCTTAAACAACTAATGGACCAAGTATGGTGTCGGCGTGTTGTGTGCTTCGTGCTGACTGATGGGAGAGTCCGATTGGTCTGGTGTCGGCGTACTGGTTAACACCTCCTGACTGTTTGGTAGGAGAGTCCGATTGGTCTGGTGTCGGCGTTCCGGTTACCACACCGGACTGGTTGGTAGGAGTGTCTGATTGGCCTGGTGTCAGCGTGCCGCGTGATGCCAGCTGAGTCGTTGGTGGGATAGTCTGATTGGCCTGGGGCCAAATGTAAGAGTCCGGGTTAGGGCTCGTAACCCACGCGTCGTGCGGATTTCCCGGGTTAGCGGCCAAAGTGTCAATGTATGTGCGCGGGTTAGGCTACCGCCTCGAGGGTTAACGTCGCCTTCACTAACTCCCACTTGAGCCAGGGATAACGTGCAGGTTAGGGACCGATTCGGGCCAAATCTATTCAATGCGACCATATTTAACAGAATTACATACTCAAATCGTGAAATTTCATTAAATTAACCCTAAATTCGAAGCGTTATTAAGGCTACTGCAGCATTGGCGGCGATATTAATAGTTATATTTTCGAATCGACGAACGTACAGTAAACAAACCGCCGGCGCCGCCAGTATGGAACGCGACGTCGATGCGGCGGTTGCGGCGATTTGTTTACATTACATTCGTCGATTCGAAAATATAACTATTAATATCGCCGCCAATGCGGCGGTAGCCTTAATAACGCTTCGAATTTAGGGTTAATTTAATGAAATTTCACGATTTGAGTATGTAATTCTGTTAAATATGGTCGCATTTAATATATTTGAGCCTAATATATGGCTACAAAGGCAGAGGGATTTCCCAAATCTATAAATAACTGAAACGTTAGCTAACCCGCGCGCGCTTTGGACTAATACATCCCCCGTGACACATATATTAACGCCGACAATAGATACCCCGCCGGCCGCCCTTAACTCCGCAGCCGATAAATTGTGGCTCTTACATTTGGCCCCTGGTTCTGGCGCGCCAGGGCGGCCCGTTGACTGGTTAGTGGAAGAGTCAGATTGGCCTGGTTTCGGCACGCCAGGTGCTTCCCGCTGACTGGTTGGTGGAAGAATCTGATTGTTCTGGTGCCGGTGTGGCAGTAAATCGCAAACCCCTGGAAATTGCACACCCCGGGGTTTGCGATTTACTAGGAAATCACAAACCCCCCCTGGAAATCGCAAACCCCCCTGTGTTTTGGGACTGATTCGGGCCAAATCTATTCAATGCGACCATATTTAACAGAATTACATACTCAAATCGTGAAATTTCATTAAATTAACCCTAAATTCGAAGCGTTATTAAGGCTACCGCCGTAACGGCGGAGATATTAGCAGTAGGGTAAAATACGCCGTGATGTGTGCTGCGGCAATGCTATGTCTATGGGGAGCATTTATTTTTGTAAAATAAATAAAAAAACTTTCATCGAATCGATTAAAAATATCTCAATGCGCGATTGAAGAGGAAGATCTGAGGTATTTAATTTAACCTAAGAGCAATTTTATCTGAAAGTATTAAAAACAGAGATAATAGTGAAAGTTGGGATATTCTGAGTGTCAGTGCCAGTGTTAGCCTTACCAGATCATGGTAAGGCTAACACTCAGAATGGGGGGTTTGCGATCTCCAGGGGGGATATGCGATTTCCTAGGAAATCACAAACCCCATGCCCATATATGGCATGGGGGATTTGCGATTTCCTAGGAAATCACAAGTGGGGGTTTGCGATTTACAGGGTTTGCGATTTCCTGCTACACCGGTATGCCAGTTACCACCTGGTGACTGGTTGGTGGGCGAGTCCGATTGGCCTTGTGCCGGCGCGCCGTACTGGTGCCGGGGTGAGGAGGTGAGACTAAAGGGGCTGTCACATTACGATGCATCGCGCCAACACCGACGTATGTGTACACCGACGTATGTGATTTTTGCCAGCTACGTCAGGCTACATCGTTATCTGTTATGCGCGCTAGGCGCTCGTTGGTATACGTCAATGTATGTCGACATTCGTTGAGATACGGTGTCGCGCGTCAAGGGCTCAGCAAAGTTTTGTGCATGCACAAAACTTTTGATGTATGACAACGTTCGACAACGTTCGACAAAGTGTGGATTTTACTTCAGTCATACGCTATGTATGTGTTAGGCATACGTCGATGTACGTTAGACGTACGTTAGTCAAACCTTGTTCACTACATTGCACTACATTGCACTATGTTGCACTATGTTGACCTACATTAAAGGGAGTGGGAACGTACAGTGCACATACTGACAACGTATGGATAACATATGTTTAACGTATGTCTAACGTATGTTAACGTATGTTTAGCCTTTCTCCAGCGTGTCTTGACATATGTAACCTATGAGTCATAGTTCTGGTGATCGAATAACGTATATAACGTTCACTGGCGTTCTGCGAACATACCGTGAGCATATTTTGAGTGTTTTTTGCCCGGAAGCACATTAGCCATACGTTGGTCATAAGTTGGCTATACGCTATGTATACCGTATGTATACGTCCAACTTTGCCCCCTGCGTCGAAAAGTTTGATGCTTCTCGACGTAAAAAAGGGATTTTACGCATTGGCTGCGTGCTTGTGAGATGCGTCATAATGTGACGGGGCCCTAAGAGCACCCCGGGTTGGGTTTGTTTGTTTGTTTGTTGTTGTTTTACATCCTAGCAACATCTAAAGTCATATCAGGACGGGTACCGACTTGTGACAGTGCACACTCATGATGACTTTATAGTGCTGTCCCACTGGGAAACCAGGCCACTGGCACCATGACCTGATATCCCACTCAGTCACATTATCCTGACACCAAGCCAACCAGTCCCTGCCCTATCCTATTAATGCCGAGCGCCTGGCTAGGAAGCAACAAGTATCAATTTTTAAGTCATTGGTTTGACTCGACCAGGCTTCGAACCCCCAACCCCACTATCTACCAGCATGGGAGACGGATGCTCTAACTCATTCGGCCATCCCGTCTGGTCCCCCGGGTTGGGGGAACTGGAGCAAACCGCCGTAAGATGCCGATGGCGTCAACAAAAAACGACGCAGTAATGGAAGAATGTGGGCTGAGTAAATGCAGGCTTTGAAAACACAGGTGATGCTAGGTACTCCCGTGTGAAAGGTCAGGAGTTTGAAAATCCGGACGAGTCAAACCAAGGACTTACAAAATTGATACTTCTCACTACCGAGCCTGGTGCCTGGCATTACGAGGTTAGGGTAATGACTGGTTAGCTCAGTATCAGGATAATGTGACTGAGTGAGAAATCGGGTCTTGGTGCCCAACCAGCCTGGTCTTCCAGTGGGGCAGCACTGTAAAGTTGCCATGAGTATGCAATGTCACAAGTCGGTGCCCATCCTGATGTGACCTTAGATGTTGCTAGGGCGTCGACCCCAACAAACAGTTACACCCGCAGCCCTATAACATGGCTGCTAAACAATCCTATCGAAAAAGGTATTCAGGGATGAAAGATTTCCGCGATTTCGCGGATTTCCGGGATTTTTCCTGTAGCTATAACTGTATACTAATACGTTGCACCCATCCTGATATGACCTTAGATGTTGCCAGGACGTAAAACTCCAACAACCAACCACCCAATATGTTGTTTCATGCTGCAGCACCATCAGCGTATACTAATATGTGGTGCAAATGCCGCAGCACTAGCAGCGTATACTACTAATGGCTTCAAACGCCACAGCAGGGTCAGCGTATATTAGTAATACATGCTTCAAACGGCGCAACACGGTCAGCGTATACTCCTAATACATGCTTCAAAAGACGCAGCACTATCAGCGTATACCCATATGTATGAAACACGACTTCCTGGAATTTTCAGCGATTCCCTGACAATGATAAGCCTATGGGAGAATATCAGCATTTCTGCTTTTTTCCCTGGAGACCACTTTCATCCCTGGGTATTGGAATGCTGGGTTATGGACATAGATAACCACATCATTTCTGAATCTTAATATCTTCAATGTACCGGTTGAATGCTTTTTTTTCTTGAAGATTTATACTGCCTATCATGGATAAGTCTGAATAGACTTGTTTTCACCATTAGACAATTTGTTGATAGAAAACCTGAGCCTACACTTTTACCGACCCAACCTCCCACAGCACATAGATATGGAATGAGAGCATCTGTCCTTTGATGATGCTGTAAGTTATACACAGCAGCGTCATGTCCTATCTTATCTGTCATAGCCCTTTATTTTTTATGTGGATAATTTATGTAAATCATTTAGATTAATAATGTAGATTAAAACACTTTAAAAGTTGAATGGAATGAATCCAGTGGCCACCATCTTGGTAAAACAGTGTTGTGCGGGTGATAAAAATGGGAAATATTACGCCTCAAACATGATTTGAACCCACACTTGTCATTTTGGGGCTAGCATGCTAACCATTACACTACCTGAGTTTCGTGATGCAATCACTCTATTTGTTTGTTCATTTGTTTGTTGTTTTGCATCCTGACAACATGTGACAGTGTGTCCTCATAGCAACTTTATAGTGCTGCCCCACTAGGAGACCAGACCACCAGCATCATGACATGATAT